>CM076579.1:936313212-936726328 GCA_034641835.2 Pinus albicaulis | reverse complement strand
ATGGAAGAAACAAACACCCTTGTCGTGTCAAATTCGCTATGCATCTCACCATATCTCTAGAAGCATTGGCATATATTTACTACCATTACCCCTATCCTCCACTTCCTCCAAACCTCCCCGAGTAGCTCGTTTCCTCATCTTCCTCCCACTTGCCTCAATCCCTCCCTCTTTCCCTAGTGGATAGAAGATAGAACCATGGCCATGTTGTCTAAAAATGTAGTTGTGAAACCTACACAACAAGAAACATGTTTATATGGTTGTCTCATTTTTGAGGAAAAGAGGGATGTCGAGTCTACTTAGGAATAGTTGACCAATTTGGAATCCACAAAGAGACAACAAAGCCTCAAAGAAATTCCAAATGCAAGCTTATGGTTTGAACATGTTCTCTGATAGTTTATTTTTGCTATGTTTTATTAAGCTCCCTACATGGCACTTTGCTTTAATAGTTTCACCCGTCGAAACCCCGAGAGAAGCTACTTTTGTAATCTCTTTTTAATTCCTGCATGGACTATGGCACTTTATCGACTCTCATACTCTCATTGAGGGCCATTGGTTTCCACTTGTCGAGAAGATGGTCCATACCGCCCTCCCAAATTGACTTCATCCCTAGGCCTCTCGCTGATCTTATGATTGAACCATATGTATCATCCTTTTGCTAATATAAAGTCATTCTCTTGCTTAAAAAAAAAATACATCACAAGTATTTGCTAAAAACAAAAAAATCATAAAAACTAACTAAATTAAAAATTTTATTTTAAATTATTATTGTTGTTCTTAATAAATAATAAAAAGAATTTATTTTTAAGTTATATATATATATATATATATATATATATATATATATATATATATATATATATATATATATATGAACAAGATTATTAAGCAAGGAGATTTACCCCTACTTTACCATAAAGCTTCTTAATTTGTAAATAGGCTTTGGTATGAAATAAATTATGGCTTTTTGAGTATGTAAAACATGGTACTGACCCATGGTATTATAACAAAGTCTAATTAACTTTAAATTTGGTAAAGTAGGTCGCTATTTCCATGGTTAAGAATATTGTTACATGTTTTTCTACCGTGACACTAGCGTAAGTTAGCCTAACCTAATATAGACTTCGTGCTTAACTTGTAAGTAGGTAGAAATGTTCAACTTTCAAGCCTATACTCAAGTTTTATTGTTAATAATAGTAATTTTACTAAGCAACTATATAAATTAAATGGTTCTACTAAGACTAATCTAGCTTATTCCATGGAGATTAAATTTTACCATCCACCTAATAATTATTGATAATTGAATTAAATAATGCAAGCCCTGGTCCAAAATAGATATGTCTATTGACATAATAAAATAAAGTTATAATTTAGTTAAATTTTATGATTTTAGTCCTCATGGCAACTCAGTTAGCATTGTGTAAATGAAGTATAAATTTTATGATTTTAGTCCTCATGGCAACTCAATTAGCATCGTAAATGAAGTATTATGTGCAAGAATGTCAATATTCAAATCCCCCCAATAAGTAGTGCATGGAGAAGGGGTGTATTATACACTTAGAGTTTATAGTGGTGGTAGTTGGCATCGACTGGTGTCACATGAGTAGGAGGCTAGCTCATTTGCTAATTCCTCTAGTACATAAAAAATATAATTTATTTATTTACTTTTGAAATGTGAGATATATTATAAAACTTAAATATTAATTATTCCAATCATATAAATTAAATGAATAATAAATATAAATAGATATCAATTCATAATACATTACATCTACCTCATAATATATCTCATATTGCAATATTAAAAAAAACCATAAAAATTAACTAAATTATAACTTTATTTTAAATTTAATATTACCATTATTAATTATAAAAAAAATTTATATATCAATTAAACATATACATTTAATAAAAAAATGTAATCATAGAAAAAAAAATATAATAAATATTCGTTAGTCATAAGAGTTTTAAACAAAACATTTTTTTAATTAAATTAAATAGAAAAAAAGATATAACTATATTTTTTACAATAAACCTTCATATCTATATTAAATTACTATTAACGAGATATATTTATCCTATTTCAAAATAAGCACATTTACTTCTATATAATAAATAATTCTACATTTATATAACTTATGTATGTAAAAGATCATGGATGTTTCACCCTTTTTCATGGACGATTAAGAAAAAGATATTCATGAAAAAACATAATTTAAAAGACTCATCAGACGAGAAAGAACATTTGTAAACAACAATGTGCACATTTTTCCCTTCTTTTGTATCCATATGAGAAGAAATAAACAATTATATTTCATCATTCGAGGAGGAGTTGGAGATGGCTTTTGTATCCTTCATTATCCTTTTGGATTAGTTTATTTTCATGGTGTTGTAAAAATTTTAATTGGATTGATTTGGGTTGTGAAAGACTGTTATAAAGTTAATTGTTAAAAATTTATTTGTGTTAAATTTATAAGTATAGTGGGATAAGTGTGCTTATTTTAGAATAAAATATAGAATTTTAATTTAATTATTAATATTTATTAGTAAATATTTTTTAAAATGTGTAAAGATATATTACAAAGAATAGAAGATTTGAGAAAAAAATATTTCAAAAATAGAGTTAAACAAGTTTATAATTAAATTGTAGAATTTGAATTCAACTACATATTTAAAAAAAAAAATCGTTTAATAACATAAATAATCATAAATTTTTATTATAAAATACAAATAACTAAATTTAATTACATTCAACATAACAATGAGAAAAAAATATTCATTTTTACTAAAACTTTACATGGATACAAAATTTGTAATAAAAAAAGGCTCTATCTTACACCTTGTTTAATTTCAAATATAGAATTTCAAAATAATAATTAATATTTTTCACATTTTTACATGTTGACATTTCACTTCGTTTAATTTTACATTGTGAATGCATACTACAACGTTTCTTTGACACTTGTGTGCTTGTCACAGAAAGGCATTAAGAAAAGCATATCAATGTCATTGGCGTTATGTTTCAAGCATTGCAAAAGACAGTTCCAACTCTACCATCATATTGCGGAAAGACACTTACAATAGGTGATCATTTCCATCGCATTGTCATTTTGAGAAATCGTGTTTGTGATTGGGAAATGATATATTTATTATTATAAATTTTCCTTTTTCGTTTTTGAAAGATGCACGTGACGAACTATTATTTTGGTTTTTGTGTTATTTTTCGTGATTTTCAAGGTTGTTGGTGAGATAAAATATACCACACAATATTATTCCAATTGCTTGAAAAAATATTCTCGTTTGTGTCATTAATTTCTAAAGTCTCATTGGTTGTAGTTGAGAAATTATCGATTTATGCATGTGATTGTTGAATACTTTTGCTTTCTATTCACATTTGATTATTTAGAATTAAGAAGTGGAGATAATATGTGGAATAGCTTATTCACTTATATGCATTGCAATAATAAGACATCTGCATTCTTACACGTCTAAAGAGATGCAGAAAGTGTGCAAACTAAGATGGATGAACTACTTACATCTTGGGCTTAAATATGGTCCATTTAACAAGATGAGATTTCCAACATTTTATAGGTCAGTGGATTGATTTACAGTGTCTAGTTTGTTTGAGAAGACAATGCTCTAGCTTATTATAGTGTCTAGATTGCTTGAGAAGGAAGTGATCTAGCTTATAACTCTCTATACATATTTTATTTTCTTTTAGGGTTCTTGTTCTGTAAATTGAGTGGCATTGGCAGTGAAATAGAATTCCACAATGGTTTCTCTAGATATCCCTAGAAAATCAGTAATTCCAATGACATTATTGTTATAAGTGTTATATTTTTGTCAATTGTTGTTGGTTGGATGTACCAACGATGGACGAAATACATTCATGGTTAGAGTTGGCAGTAATTCAAAACTATTTGTCTTTCTCACTCACGAGTAGTGGTACATATCAACTGTTACTTCTGTTAAGGTCGTCATGAAAACAAAATCAGGCACTTTTATGGATGCATGACATGACGATACATTGTTTCTTCATCTTTATAACATTGCTTTCCAAGGATTCTTTGCAAGGCTAAGGGAGTATGAAGCCAAGGAGATGCAAAGAGCAGTTGGAGTTGTCATCATTTTTCCTAATCATGTACTCCAACTGCACATGATGTGATGCAGGAGCATCCAGCTCCGAGGAGACAGGAGATGGTTGACCGTCTCAGTTGATTGTTTTTATTCACGAGTTTATGGACAGGTTGTTAAGCCTGTGTTTATTTCTGTTATTAATTAGTTTAGTTTTGACAGTTGGACAAAAACTGTAAGACTAGGAACATAAACTGTCTTTTCTTTAGTTAGTTAGAGGTTGTTTTTCTTTTAAACAAAAATACAATTGAAACTGGCCAGGTCGTAGGATATCTTCGATTGACAGTGTAATCGCAAACAGAAAACGGTTTTATGCCTACTGATATTAAACGAAAAGAAATGATAGGTAGGGGTTCGGAGTTTTTCCAAGAAAGGAAAGAATAGGAAAGAGCATTATACTCTGCAACCAATATTACTTTCTGCCAGAAGTGCAAATTCATATATGTGCATTTTCGAACTCAGAGTGTTTTATTTCTTGTTGAATGATATGTAACAACTGTGTGTGTTTTTATGCAAATGAAATAAATTTCTACAAACTTTGAAACTGAGAAAATATGTACTGTGTGTGAGGGGAGCGAATAGTTTCTGTCTTTTATATCATGCATTGACAGGACGCAGGAACAGAAGTAAAACGTGCACAGTCACACGAAGCAACATTATCTCTTTTCATCAAGACAAATAAACGGAGGAGCAACATACAACGAAACAGTGAGGTTCATACACTGAAGCATTTATTTTCGAGATTCTTCACAGAGAAACATTTTTCTTTCATATACCAACCATTTAAAAATAAGTCCATCAAAATTTCCGACACAGTCAAATAGTAAAGTGTAACAGCACAATCCAAACGAGGGTTTGAAACCCGGAAATTTCCGCTTTAGTTCTAAAAGGAAAGAGTAACAGCATAACCCAAGCAAGGGTTTGAAACCAGAGATGACACAGTCATAAGCAAATGCACAGTTTCAGCGTTTTCCAGACGACGGAATATTACATCAAGAAGCTTACCAACCAACAGGGTTTGGCCATAAAAAAGAGTACCAGAAAGAAAAACAAGACTTGACAACACCTAACCACGAGATATAAATGGAGCGACCCTACCGTAGGGTTTGAGACGCCGAGGGAACGGACCAGGGTTTCGCCAGGAGAAGAAACCTGCATAAAAATTGTCCACAACAGCTCGAGTTAGAACGTGTTCAAGGAGATAAGAATCCATACAAAACAACAAAAACGAAACACAGTCAGAAGAAAACCTTACCAGAAGTTTGGGTTTGGACAGAGGAAAGCAGACAGGGTTTTCATCGGAGCAACAGTCTCTGATACATGAAGGAGCCGATAGGTTAGGGTTACGAAGAACAGCGGCGCGGAGTAAAATCGGAGGGAATAAGTTACCTGTTGTTCCCACTGATGCCGGAAGTAACCATGGTGTTTTTGCCCTGTCGCACCTGTAAGATGGGTTCGATATCCAATCGACATTAGCAGAAAACGAAAGGGAAGAGAAGAATAACCAGTTTGCACACCGACAAAATCGAAAAGAAACAGAGAGTTACCGAACAAAGAGTTACCAAAGGAAAGTCCACATACAGTTCGACTGATAGCGCCATTGAAGAAACCGGAGGAAACCCAGTAACACGCAGAGGTTACCCAACAGGAAAAACACACAGTCTTGTGGAAGAGCATTCGCGAAACTCAGAAGCCAGCAAAGGGCCGAAGAAACCCTCCTCTCCAACTCTCGTTTGACAAAAAAAACAATAACAACACAGGCATTGTTCACAAGCACGAGGGTATAGCACAGAACTCGGTGCACAGTAAATGTGCCAAGGATGTGACCAGTGGTGTGATAAAAGCAATGCGAACCGGCACAAGAATCAATTGAACCAATGTACATCTGAGTTAAATATATTCGATGACGTGTAAAGCAAGTTGAATATCCATTGTTGAAACCATAGTCCGAGTGGGTGTGTCGATAAATAAAATCACAAATATCATATCAAAGATTTGTGTTTGGATTAACGTATTGTTAATAAGGTCACGGGTGTAGAACTGGGACATTGTACACGGAGGATAGACCTTCATCATGATGTGATCTCCATACTTCCTCGCCCTCAAGAGACCAAACGTAAGCCACTTATGGCTTGAATTCGACTACAACTTTGATGTAGTGATTGGTATGATTGATTCTAGTATTTGGCCAGAACAACGGAACTTCAACGATAAAGACATAGACCTTATTGCCAAGCACTGAAAAGGTGAATACTAGAGTGAGGCAAAATTTTCCAAATCCAACTACAACTAAAATTCTTATATTATATGATTTTATTTTTATAATATTTTATTCTAGAGAATAAATATTTTTGAAAAATATTTATTTTATTTTTTTCACTTTTCCATATATAATTATTTTTTAAAATATCTGTTGATTTTAAAAATATTTAAACTTGTTAAATATAAGAATTGCGATTTTTTTTGTTTTGAATAAATATAAGGTTATTGATAAATGTGAACTTATTATTAAAGGAAAGATATTCATTCTTGTTAAATATTTATAACTCATAATAGTATGGAGAACTAGTGGAAAGAGTCGCTATTATATGACAAATATTGATTAAGGTGCTTCCATAAATACTGTTAAATTCTCGCAATTTTTCTTTAGAATTGGATTTAGCTAGCTTTTGGCTTATAGTTTTATGAAAATTGGCTGAAAACATCATTCGTTAGATGGAAAAATATAAATCTAAGCTCTCCTTCATGTCGTCATTGAGTACTTGCATGTTTAAGCTTTGGAAGTTGTATACTTCTTTGTATATTGTAGTAACTTCAGAAACGTGCATAAATGAACAATTAGGTCAATAGGTATATAGCGGAAGTCGATGAAACTAATTTTAATTTTTCCGGCCAATTCTTAATAAACGTTTCTGGTCAGAAATTTATGATGTTACGCCTTGCAAATATGGATGAGTTGCGAAACAGTTAACAGAAGGTGGAGAAACTTTTACTTCTTCCACTACACAATTTGTAGGTTCTCATATGTTGGTTTCGTCATTTACCAAGTTTTGCATGAACTCTGTAATGAAATTTGAGGCCAGTTCTACATTTTGCAATTTCCTCCCTTCTTTTGAATGCTTTATGTAACCCATTCCCAAAGCTTAGATATTTTGGAATTATTCTTGCGGCACATGCCTTGGAATATGAAATATACATTATCAATGATACACATTCGCCCCTCCCTACATAAGCAAGGAGAGCTACCATTCCCGATTTGTATCTGATCTAAAAATTAAAACTTCAGAATACGTCTTAGCCTCTGATCTTTATTATTGTACTCTACCTTATACATGGCATTACATTCAACTATATTCATTCAATATCACCTAGAAAAATAGAAACTAACGTTGTCCAGTCAACAATGGATGGATTTGATAAGTTAAAGACTTGATTCTCTCTCATCAATGGGTATGAATGAGAGCAAAGTTGCAACCATGATACGAAAGGAATATACATCGATATGAAACGCTTATGTAAATTGCAGTTCTAGAAGAATAGATGCATTTGGAAGACCAAGACAAGCATGTAAATTGCATTGTTGATTGCATCACAAAGATGATGTTCTTCTTGATGGTTTTATTTCCTTATATATTTAAATTCCAAGTTTGGCTTGATTGGTTGACCTAGTTGGACAACGTTATGAGGGAAAATTACTCGAGAACAAGCTATGCTCGACAAGTTGCATGACTACCATCAGGGAGATTGCTCAGGAAGTCCAAGAAGAGAC
Source organism: Pinus albicaulis (assembly GCA_034641835.2). Lineage (NCBI taxonomy): Eukaryota > Viridiplantae > Streptophyta > Pinopsida > Pinales > Pinaceae > Pinus > Pinus albicaulis. The sequence continues at coordinate 936,718,428 of CM076579.1, read as the reverse complement.
AAAGCAATGGTCTCGAGTGCAAGACTTATTACATCATGTTCATGAAGAAATGGAAGATCTGAAAAAAGAATGAGATTTTTGGGAAGATTGTGCTCTTCATGCTGCTGAGAAGGTTGCAACCTTGCAAGTATTGTTATATCGCAAATGTTTCTAAGCTTTGTGAGCTTCATATAAATGGACAATCATGGAGTCATCACCTTCAAGAAAAATGTTGTGTTACAGATAAATTTTCAAAGAGAAAAACAAAGAAAATGATTCAATATGTCAATCTAAAGAGAATTTGGTGTTACAAAACAAAGATGTAACAGAGAAATTAGAAAATTGAATCAACAAAAAAGAAATGAGGATAAGGGATCAGTGGCATCAGGAAAATCGTCCACCATGATTTTAGAAGCTCTCAACTACACTTTGAAAAGTCACAATAAACTGTTGTAGGTATGTAGAAATGGCCCACTTTTAGTTGAATTTGCCATGTATTTTTTTTTGGTTGCATCAACTGCTTTCATTTCTAAGTCTAATTTCTCATTCTGGAACTTTTTGTACTCTAGCTCTTCCTTGGTGAGTGCATACTTCTTTGAAGGAGCTTTTGGTGTAGCAGGGGTTTCTTCCATTGGCTAAGAAGGACTCTAGGGTGAGTTTTATTCTAGATTATAGATCTATACAAGGCTTTCAAATTTCTTCTTATCAAGATCTTATTCATGGTTGTAATGCCATTTACTATTGTGAATATTGACCTAACCAAGAATCACCTTGAGGGGATCATGCCTTTTGAATATGGTTGTGCAAAACTTGAACATCTCCATAGCTTTTGCTTCTTCCTTGTCTTTCTTGGGTGACTTGACATAGTAATGGTGTATCCTAAAAGGTAGGGAAGGCCATGTTGGCTTCCTAATATGTACCATCATTGCAAAAAATCTTGATCCATATGTTCGTATTCTGGTTGGGGAAAAAAATACACGAAGAATATCGACGATGACCTATAGGAACAACATTTTTTTGGATTTTGGTTCCCCAACAATGAGGAGATGGAAAGCACAGATTCTCCTAGTTATAACAAGGTTATGCACTAACCACTAGAGAATTTCATGTTTTTATATTTCTAGATCATTTATAGAATATGTCTTAGGAAAGGAAACCATCCTAACGAAATGAAAAAGTCAGGCCAAATCACTCCTTCTGTCTTGGTGTTGGGTTGATTAGCATGGTATTGCTTAGGCTCACTAGGGTTGAGGGGTTGAAATAAATGTGGGTTTACTCTAATGAGTAGCTTGAAATCTAGCTTGAGGTGCATAGGTAGGGTATGGGCTTAGTGAAATGGAATGGAATAAGTACTAGAGGGGAAATAGTGATGTCGGTTCAAAGAAGAGGTAAGTAATAAAGTAGGTGTCTATTCCAACAATAGCGTAAGGGTTTGGTCCTCAATCAAACACAATAGGGTCTAGTCAAACACTATTGGGTTTGGTCCTCCCTCCATCAATCAAACACTATGTGTAAGGGTCTAGTCCTCAATCAAACATTATCGTGTCTGGTTCTCCATCCAACACCATCAACCAATAACAGAAGTACAGGTCCAACGGTTGAAAGAAAAAATAAGCAATAAAGTGGATTACTAATTGATAATGTGGTTTATGTGCCTTACATATAATAAAGTGTTGGTTTCTTTTTTCTTCGTGTGGTCCATGTTTGTTAGCGTTCGATCAATACTAGATAAAGATGGATCGAAGGTTAATGAGAAAGATCAACGAGTTGGGATTCCCATAGTAAAGGTAGGTGGATTGATTCAGGTTGGGTGGAAGTATAAAACTTTTATTTAGTATTTTCCTTTCCTTTTGGGTTGGAGTCACTTTGCCTAATATATATATGAAAAAAATTATTTTCTTTCTCTGCTTATTCTTCTTCCTTTGGTTGATAATTCGGTTCCTCATCCTCATCCTCACTTGCCTATTATTTTTCACCCTCATAAATGTAGAAATTATATAACTTATGTGTTATATGTCCAAGATTCTCCTGATCTCACACTATTTTAACTTCATGCAAAATACAGAATCTATTCCACGATTGATCATTTGCAGAAATTAAATCAAGATTGCAATGCACACATGAAACAATAAAAATTCACACACATTAACACAGATGTTTAACGAGAAAGCTTGAAGCTAAAAACCCCAACTATCTGTATATAATATATGTCATAGAGATCATGTAACAATCCTCATACAAATCTGATCATATCAAACTCTCAGTACAATACAATCACTACACACTAGTCAAGCCTGATCTTGCAAATCCATGCACCGATCTTTGCCACCTTCTAGTCTGCCTCTATTGTGCAATCCCTGATCAAGAATGGCTCTGAATGAAATTGAATTGCTCCATCCTTTCTCACGCAATCCTCATAGGCATCTCCACTGAGTGTTGGATGCAATCAATGCATCACTATAGTCACAACTGATAGTCTATCTTTCCCTTTCACCTATCTCTCCACTGGTCTCCACTGAAACTGCCATGCACTGTAGTTAACTAATGTATTGTTCAGTTGATTAATGAGTTATTATTTGTGAATTAATTAACTAATTAATTCACTCCACTCTCACTAGTGTATCAATCAGTTAGACTAGATACAACTAGCTCAACTGAGTCTAACCGAGTTAAACTAAATACAACTCCACCAACTACTTCTCCAACTCCACCAAACTCTGTCACATGAGTTCTAATTGAAGTCCTCCATGCAATAGCTCTAGTAAACCCTCAGGAATAGCGTAATTCCTTCTGTCAGCTATTGTGCCACATCTGTGCACTTAACTGAAGTGCTCCAAGAGAATAAGATAATGTTTAGAGTCCAAATATTATTAAGAGCTAATAATATTCGACATATCTATTTTTAGACCGGCAATCTAAAAATAGATTCCACCCAATATGTCTAAAAATAGAAGTCCATCTATTTTTTCCGACTTGACCAACCATCCACAAATAGCATCCTGCAACTCATAGAACATGATCCATATGTCTAAAAATAGACATAGTCTAAAAATAGACTTTTCACCAAAAATCACTCCTCGTGGTGGGCCCCACTTAGTTTAGGTGATTATTTTCCAACTAGGATCAAGGATGATGTTTCAGGATGCCTCCTTCGTTGTTTATTGTTGCAATCTTCAACAATCCCTCTCAACAAGAAAGGAATATCTTTGCATGCAACATGCAACTCCATGCACTCGCCCTGCAACCTTTGCAAGCACCCTGCAACTCCATGCATCTGCTCTGCAAGTCTTACGAAACTAAATAGGCTCCAAAAAACTCAATCAATCTGATGCATCTATCATCAAATTCTTCGACTTCTGCTTAGCTACTACACATGTCTTCAAGAACCACTGCGTTGTTGAACTCTGCACCCATGCACTCTGCAATTGCTGTCAACTCTGAACTGCGCTCTAGTATCCGACACTGTCACTTTGATCTGCCTGCATCAATCCAACTGATCATGCTACTGCTGCTCTGTGGGCACCTCGTAGCCAGGTTCAATTCATGAGATCCACACCATCTCAATGAATCCTGCCCAGAAATCTCCTCTTGGGATTAATCATGCATGTCGCCCCACCTCTCACCTGGTGGTATAGCTGCATGCACTCCCTCTGCCCATCTAGCATGAAATTTCTCTGCATGAGTGGTTTCTCCCACTCCATGATCCTCATCTTGTGGCCGCTCCACATCCCGAGGTTCACTATTACCTGCATGCAAAACTTGCTCCCTCTCAAGCATCAATTGCATGTCTTTCTTGCACTTCCCAACAGTAGGAAGCTCCGTAGACATCCCATATACTTCAAGTCTATAGAGATTCTTTGCTCAAATCCCAACCTTCTTGACTTGTCCTGTTGCCTTGTGCCGAAGGAAAACTTTTCCTTCACTGAAGACAACTTCATACCCTTTATCCTCTAACATTGCGACTGAGATCAAATTCTTCTTTAAACCTGGAACATGAAATACATCTTGTAAAAGAATGAGTTTACCTGACTCCCTCTGAAAGGTTATGGTACCAATGCCGGTCGCATTGTATCGTCCATTGTCGCCCAACTCAACATGCAACTAGAGATCTTTCTCCACCAAGTCGCTGAAAAGATTCACATCTCCCGTCATGTGAAAGGAAGCGCCACTATCAAAATACCACCCCGATCCCAATGCACTAGACACCATGCATGCGATCAATGAGAAGTCCAGCTCAAAATTGTGGCAAGAGCCTCACCACCGCTTGTTCTTCTTCTTCTCCTGTGGACAATTTTGTGGCTTAAATGCCCATTTTCAAGGATGCTGGAAAAAACACTTCACTTTGGACATGTCACGCTCTTTTCCATCCGCACTAGATTAAGAAGGATTTTTCTTCCCCTTCCCTTTCCTTGCTTTGGTAGCCAAATCACAATCCTCTTCATCATCATTCTTTGATGAAGAGCCATCCCTGGTACTCCGCCTTATCTCCTCCTGCACAATATCCGACCAAAGTCGCTCCCATCCTGGCAGTTTCTCCCGTCCATTGACAAAGTCTTCGTAGCTATGCCAGCTCTTCAGAAGCCCAAGGAGAGCCAAGATCACCAATTCTTATTCATCTACACTGAATCCTACACTCCAAAGCTCATCCCTGCAGTGGGAAAACTTTGTCAAGTATACCAAAATAGTGTCATTCTTCTCCAATTTTATTTTTCTGAGCTTGTCTTTAAGTGCCAACTTCCTCTGTTCACTTCTGCTTTGGAAAAATTCTGTCAAAGCCTTCCACATTAAGAATGGAGTGGCTTTACCGTGAAGGCTGGAAACAATGTGGTACTTCACACCTTCCAACAAAATCCTTCGACACTTTTCGACCTTCTTTTTCCATGCGTCAAGTGCGGCTGCATCGCTAGAACCCGGCTTAGGAACATCGCTATCGATGAACTCCTTCGGCCCATTATCATCCAGCACCACCTCCATCCTGTCCTTCCATGCAATATAATTCGAGCTCCCATCAAGGGCATACTCCAATCGCAATCCGTTTAAAGACATTTCAATGAATGCTCAACTTCAACACCAAGAAAACACTGCAGCAAATTCGAATTCCACCAGCACAAAACTCAACTTCTTCAATAATTGCAATCTCCTCCAATGATCAACTCCTCTGATACCATGTAGAAATTATATAACTTATTTGTTATATGTCCAAGATTCTCTTGATCTCACACTATTTTAACTTCATGCAAAATACATAATCTATTCCACCATTGATCATTTGCGAAATTTAAATCAAGATTGCAATGCACACATGAAACAATAAAAATTCACACACATTAACACAGTTGTTTAACAAGAAATCCTGAAGCTAAAAACCCCAACTATCTGTATATAATATATGTCATAGAGATCATGTAACAATCCTCATACAAAGCTGATCATATCAAGCTCTCAGTACAATACAATCGCTACACACTAGTCAAGCCCAATCTTGCAAATCCATGCACCGATCTTTGCCACCTTCTAGCCTGCCTCTACTGCGCAATCCATGCTAAATAATGGCTCTAAATGAACTCAAATTTCTCCAGCCTTGCTCATGCAATCCTCATAGGCATCTCCGCTGAGTGTTGGATGCAATCAATGCATCACTATAGTCACAACTGATAGTCTATCTTGCCCTTTCACCTATCTCTCCACTGGTCTCCACTGAAACTGCCATGCACTGTAGTTAAATGATGTATTGTTCAGTTGATTAATGAGTTATTATTTTTGAATTAATTAACTAATTAATTCACTCCACTCTCACTAGTGTATCATTCAGTTAGACTAGATACAACTAGCTCAACTGAGTCTAACTGAGTTAAACTAAATACAACTCCACCAACTACTTCTCCAACTCCACCAAACTCTGTCACATGAGTTCTAACTGAAGTCCTCCATGAAATAGCTCCAGTAAACCCTCAGGAATAGCGTAATTCCTTCTGTCAGTTGTTGTGCCACATCTGTGCACTTAACTGAAGTGCTCCAAGAGAATAAGATAATGTTTAGAGTCCAAATATTATTAAGAGCTAATAATATTCGACATATCTATTTTTAGACTGCAATCTAAAAATAGATTCCGCCCAATATGTCTAAAAATAGAAGTCCATCTATTTTTCCAACTTGACCAACCATCCACAAATAGCATCCTGCAACTCATAGAATATGATCAACATGTCTAAAAATAGACATAGTCTAAAAATAGACTTTGCACCAAAAATCACCTGTGTGAGGCCCACCTAGTTTAGGTGATTATTTTCCAAATAGGATCAAGGATGATGTTTCAAGATGCCTCCTTCACTATTTATTGTTGCAAACTTCAACAATAAACCACCCCTCCCTATCGTAAGGTTTCTGCCTACAACCGAGATATAATTCCACCTTCTCCTAGGCCCACTGAGTAAGTGTTATGATGGATCAAGTTATAGACAGATATGTAGCCAGTGTAATGGATCAACCCGCAAATGCCAAGTGGGAAATTATATATCCCTCCTGATACTTTGAATCGTTAGACTGGTTCGCCTTGGCTAGGGTTTATGACCAATGGGATTGGATTAATATTTTGGGTAACTAAACCAGAAGAAAACCTATAGATAATAGTTTCAGAAAAGCACTTAACTGATATAAGGAAATGAAATGATTTAAGGTTTGAGTAGTGGTCATTCCAGTGTTGAAAGGCCAAGAAATTCAAGTTTTTAATACATATATAATAATAGACATGGAACTTTCCTACACTCGGTTGCATCTTACTCAGTTAAGAGTGGGTGGGAGTATCAATATTCATGTTTCATTAAGAAATAAATGAAAATTTCTTGTTGTGACTCCCAACTAGCCCAATGACCAATGTACACAAGAAGGTGTTTTTTCTTCTTCTGAGATGCCTTGATAGATAGGATCTGAACTTATAGGTTTTCAAGATTGGTGTGGATCCAGCGTGCCATTAAACCCCTTGCTTTCGTTGGACTTGAAAAAGAAAGGTCGAGCTCTAACTCGTAGTAAGTAAATAGATATTTTTGTCCGTGAGTGTTTGGAAGAAGGCAACATCCAATTGAACAAGGAGAATAATCATGTATATAGGGGCACTCAGATCCTATTAAGTTGAAATGTTCTATTGGAAAGGGACAAAATTTGACCAATCAATGGTTTGCTTATTTCAGGGTGTGGGGACTTTTCCATTCAATGTGCATCACGGGAATGAAAGGCTAGTTTTTGTTTTCGAGAAAATATTACTTAATGGGAAAAACAAGAGATGAAAAAATGTCAAAATGAGATGAAAAGGGTAGAAAAATTCATAGCTTGACCAATTTCAAAAATGGACACCTTCGGTGTATTAATGTAGATATATTGTTAATTTGATAGCTCAAGAATAAATTTATTTTATTGGACAAAATTCCTCATTCAAAGAGACCCAAAATTTCCCCTAGAAGCATTCAATTTGGATAAGGAAAAATTTATTTTTGATGAGAAAACCCACAATGGCATAAATGTCCAAGTTAGCCTAAAATAAAATTTGGCACCCCTCCAATGCATATAAATACACGTTAAGGCATACCTCATTTGGCATCATCATCAACACATCATTATTCTCTCTCCTCTTCTCATTGGTTCATATAGCTCTGAAGATTGCAGGTTGACTTCACATGTGCAAGGGACTTTGAGGCAAGTCTAATTTTTTTTTTTTGAATTTCTTTTTGGGAGGCTTTGACGAGTGTTGACCTTGATGTTTTGGGCATGTTTCTACTTCTATATTTTGGCAAAATTTATTTTTTTCTAGGCTGCATTGTTTAGCACAAGAACTGACAAATTCTAGGAACTTTGACCTGCGTTGACTATAGGCTTGACTGCAAACTTTAACCACATGGACTCTCTCTTCGTTGACTAGGTTTGTCAGCATGGATCAAGACTATTTTGAACTTTTTTTTTTCCAACAAAGGGGGCTAAGTTTTATGACCTTTGATCAAGCTATATTGGATGAATTTGACTATTGACTTGTTGACTGGTTAGGGCACACTTTGACTTCTATTGACTTGAACATAATTGCATACTTTGATAGTTGACTATAATTGACATTTGATGCTCATCATTGGTTGGATATTGGTTTTTATATTTGGATAGTCATAGGTTCACTTTGACTCATTGTTGGATTGGTTTATTTTACTCTCTGCTAAACATTTTATGACAATCTAACAAGAGGAATAATTTGAAAGGATTTTCCCCCTTGTGGGGTTTTTCCCTAGTCTTTGACCAATATTGGTGTCTCTTGTCATTGCTTCTAATTGTTTCTTATTTTACATTGAATTTATTGTTTTATCTACAATTGTTATTATTTATTGGAATATTAAGTTGATTGCTAATTGAATTTAAGAATTGGGTTAAAGTTATTAGTGAAAACATAGATCATTGGAAAATTAACATGGAATCAGAGCTAAGGTGAAGAGAAAAGCCCAAAGAGACAAGAGACAAGAGCAATCACCTTTGAAATAAGTTGAAGAAGCCTATTTGATTTGGATAGGACAGTTATCTCTTTCTTCAAGGACAATGAGAATATAGGAGAATCATAAAACTTTGTTGCATGGAAGATCTGGTTGGAAGTTATATTGGATGAAAATGATGTTTTGGAACATGTCCAATGAAATATTGCTAAGCCTCTGGAGAATGATTCCATTGCCACCAAATCCAAGTACAATAAAGGTGAGATCAAGGCTAAGAAAATTATTATTGATGGTTCGCAAGATCATTTACATGTTTATATTTGTAACTTGAAGAATTCCAATGATATGTATGATAAGTTGTTAGGAATGTATCAAGTCAAAAACTAGAACCACATCCTTTCTTTGAATAAAAAACTCAAAGAAATGAAGATGAACAAGGGGGATTTGGATTATGTACAATCTTACATCATGAGGCTACCTCAACTAAGAGATCAACTACAAACTTTTGGTGAGCCTGAATCTAATAGAGATTTGGTGATGATCACTCTTCAAGGTGTTCTTGCTATATGAGAAACCTTCATTACTGCGATAAGAAACAACAAACTCCCAACATTTGATGAGCTTGTTGGACAATGTACCCAAGAGGAAGCCATAATTATTGTTCGTGGAAGAATTAAAAATAATCAGGAAGGAGAGCCATATGCCTTTGTTGCTTAAGCCAAGAAGAGGAAAGGAAGAGGATTTCCATATAATTCAAGAAACCCTGAATCGGGGGACTCCAATAGAAGAAAAGAAAGAAGAGACAAGGATATGTCAAAGATTGTGTTATAATTGTCACAGGTTTTTCCACTATGCTTAATATTGCAGAGAAAGGAGGGATGCTCTAAGGTAAAAATTCAACAAAAATCATGCTTTCAATAATATTAGGTTCAATAATAGATGAATATATGATTGAAGAGGAATATGATGATGATGAAGTCCATATTCCTCAAAATAAGTCAAGTAACTCTAGGTACGAAAGTAATGCAACTTCTAGTCAATTTGAATATATCCTTATTTCCGCCCTCTCTATTTCTCCCCCCCCCCCATATTTTTATGATAATTAGTTGGTAGATAGTGGGGCTTCTAGACACTTATTTGGATATAAGGAATTCCTGTCAAATTTGTTTTAGAAGGAGACAAGTTTGAAGATAATTCTTGGGGAAAAATCTACATATCTAGTGAAGGCATTTAGTTCTATAAAATTTGATTTGGACTCTAGGAAATCCATTATTCTTCATGAAGTAATGTATTTTTTGTAACTAAAGAATAATTTGATATCTATTGCTGTCTTGGAATACAAAGGGATGAGAGTAGCCTTCATAAGAGGAAAATACCTCACATGGTCGATGGAATCTCAAATGAGGGATGCCTTTACTTTGGGATATAGAGTTGAAGGACTCTATAGAATCACTGGAAGACCTCTACTGGAAATGTTTCATGACACCAATCATTAAAGTGAGCTATGACACCAAATATTGTCACATCTACATTATGAATATCTATTGAAATTGAAGAAGCTAGTCTTTAGGATTCCTAATGTTCAAGCTAGACATGATGGAGTATGTCCAGGGTATGTTGTGGAAATAAGACAAGGGTACCATTCCCATCTAGAAAGAATACGACTAATGACATTCTCCAACTCATTCATTCTAACCTGTGGACCCATGCATGTGCATTTTCTTGGTGGACATCTCTAATACATAAATTTTATTGATGATTTCTCTAGGAAGACATGGATATACTACTTGAAGAATAAGGATGAGGCCTTTTATATGTTCAATAACTTCAAGGCATCGATCGAAAATAAAACAATGAATAAAATCAGGGTCTTCAGGTCTGACAATGCTAGAGAATATAAATCAAATGAGATCGTTGACTTTTGTAGGCAATTTGGGATTAAAAAGGAAACTATTGTGCCTTATAATCCCAAAAAAAATAGAGTGGCTGAAAGAGATAACATGTCTATTGTGTAAGATGCCCGAGTTATTCTCCATGATCAAAATTTGTCGAAGTTCCTTTGGGGAGAAGCAACAAATACACGTTTATATGTTCAAAGCAGGGTTACTCGTTAATATTTGGACAACAGGAGCCTCAAAGAAGTATTTGCAAGTGTGAATCTTGAAATTGGAAATCTCAAGATATTTGGTTGCCTCATATATTTCCATTTATCAAAGGAAGAGAGGAAAAAGCTAAAATCCATCAGAAGGAAAAATACATTTTTTGGGTACTCTGAAAATTTTAAAGCATTTATAATATATATACTTAGTCATAGAAAGATTGAGTTTATTAAGGATGTAACTTTAGATTAAGATGTTTCCCTTGGAAAAGCTAGCGACCTTCCTCTGCCTCCTCCTCCTGGGAATAAGGATGATGATATGGATCTACCAGATGGTCCTTCCATGCAAGAATATGAGAAATATATTTTTGATGATGTTATGGAGCCCATGGATCCTCCTACATGTGATCCTCCTACTAGGAAGAGACCATTGTGGCTCAAGGTGTCTCCCAAAAGGATGGAGAATATTATGATGATATGTTTGCTCCCATTGCTCGCTACACCGCTATCAGATCAATTGTTTCCCTTCCTTCCAGTCAAAAAGTATATGTTGAGAAGTTGTAAGTATTTGAAGTGAAGGACCGAAAGACACATGTTTCCAGGTTGAAGAGAGGATTATATGGTTTGAAGCAAGCCCCTAGAGCATGGTATACCCGTATTAATAGTTACCTAGTGGAGCTTGGATTCACAAGAAGCAATGTTGACCCTAACCTCTACTTCAAGGTGGTTCAAGATATTGATCCAGATTTATGAAGGAAGAAAATGAAATACATATATGAATATAACATAGAGAGATAGTGAAAACAAAACTTCAATTCATTAATAGAAAAGTATTGATCAAAATTGTTTACATGCAAAATGGAAATAAACTAGCTCAGGTGATGGTAACTTATATCTGAGAAGTGATGTGGCTGCTACATGCATTCTAAAATGTGTAAAAATGAGTCTCAAAGGCCTTATTTATTATAGAGGAACAATGGACAAATATAAAGATAAAAAACCTAACCTTAGGAGACGAAGCGCCAAAATTCTGTGGGCCCTATTGGGGTAAATTGGTACATCAACTTCCTGGGGTTGTAACTTTGACATACGATCTCTGTTTGATTCGTACGATACCTCATTAGAAATATATATATATACAAGTAATACAAACTTCTACTCTAATCCCTTGTTGTAAGATATGGGTTTTCCAATTTTCCAATATGTCGTTTGAGGCCTCAAAATGACTCTGGAATTTTAGAACCCGAAAAACAACCAAAAATAGGAAATTTTTCTACAATTAAGGAAATAGAAAGAAAAAATCGAGGAGGTCCATCTGGATTAGGTATGTGGCCACCAATATCAACCTAGATTAGTCCTCTCCCCTTAGGAGTCAATGGTCCCCATTGTGTCGAGTGCCTCCATCAGATGGGGAAACTTCTGTTGAAATTTGTCCCTGGTGAGCCACTTGCCTTGCTACAGAAGTTGGTCAACTTTGACAACCTGACATAGTTGTATATTTAGCTGGCGAGTGTTCTAGATTTTCATGTTGATGATACAATCAGTTGTGTCCAAATCCATGCAGTATAGGTTTAGCTCTATTGGTGTGAGTTGTTCTACAATGTCGAATGTAACCAATAATGGTGGAAATTATGGCTAAAGGTGGTCCAAATTGAACACTGGGTTCAGGCCAAGGAATGGGGGAGTGATGAGATCAAAAGAATTGTCTCCCAAAACCTTGGTGATGGTGTAAGGACCATATCATAGTGGCTTGATGTAACAACCCTGGTAAAAATCCATGCAAATATATATATATATATATATATATATATATATATATATAAGAACACGGTGGATGGGACACATATTCCAAGTTGAATGATGGGAAAAAACATCCTAGTGGGTGTTCATTCGGTTTATTATGGCTAAGGAAATTGGAAAAGGAAATGGCAAAGGCATGATGCATTAATTGGAATTTTATTTATAAAATAATGGAAATTAGGAGAAAAGGAAGGTGAAAGGTCAGAGATTGTATGTGAGGGAGGAAAATGAAGGAAAATAATGGAAAATGAAGAAAAAAGAGGCCTCATTAATAAAAAGGCTTATGAGGATTAGTGGGAAAGGCTTGGTCAGTTCAATTTTGGAGCTCTCATTATTCTCTCTCTCTCTCTCATATTATTGAGCACTTAGATTATTCTTGGAGCACCCTTGGAGAGTGTGGCATATTTGGAGATGTGGAACAAGAAAGAAAAGGAAGAGCAGGAAAGTGCATAGGACAATGGGATCGACAACTATAGTAGGTTATGAGTGTAGGTACTGAGTTGCATGTATGATTTCCTCACTAGTTTTGGAATTAATGGTATTGCATGTGCTTTCTTGATTATGATCTGTCATTGGCATGGAGGATGGTCAGGATTGACAGTGGATTTGCCTAGCCTTTCCATTTTGTTATGTGGAATTATGGATTACGGATAAAACATTCTTCCCTAGATGTGGTGCTCATCTAGAACAACAGGTTAAAGAATTTTCAACTACTTTTCCTAGCAGTAAATAGACATACAGAATATATCAAAGAACTTACTTGAAGTCCAAGCGCTTCCTATTCTTCTTCTGTCACTCTTGATGTAGCTTCAAATATGAGCTATATCGCCAAAATATTTCCTATAAAGATGAACACTAAACAACAAAATATAGCAATAATACAGATGTCTATTCAAGTTATCAAGTTAAATCAATCAAACATGAACCATATACATCATATAAGAATTCATAATATGAAATATAGAAGCTTATACATATACAAATGTGGAAAAGTAAGAAACAATCTTTATTAATGGATAGAAGGGGAGGTTACAACCCAATGATTGATTTAGTGTCACCATCTCCAGAAACATCCCAGCCTCATCACAATGCACATCCCTACAACAGCATGTCACTCAAATGAATTCCTCTATTGAAATTCCACTAGCATTTCTCTACTCAAATTCTTCCCTCCCAAACACTAGGATCTGTGCTCAATTTATAGAGGAGCTGAAGGAAGTTTTACAATCAATGAATTTCTAATAACAGGCAAGACATGTTCCCAGTCTCAGAGGTATCAAATGGACACATGGATTGAAAGTTTGACACATGTAAACTCTTCTAGAAGGCACTGGCCAAGTGGAGATTCTAGAACAATGAGAATTTCACTCCCAATGTGACCAACGCACCCATAAGTGTTGGGAAGTGTTTTGCAAAGCACCCTTGAGTGGGGTTACCTGCATATGCAACACACTTAGTCCATTTAGAGGCAGCGTTGGTGATATCTCATATGATATAATATAAAATTAAAATCTTGGAAACCTTTGCAATGAAAGTCATGGATGATAGACCCTATTCCTTGGTCCTGGAGATGATGTCCAGTTAACTGGGTCATTGGGAATGGTGCCCAAATTGACCTATAACAACTGCCCCCTAAAGAATGAAGTCAGAATAATAATAAGAATATTTTGATTGAGATGCTTTACACTGTGATGGGATGGAGATGAAGCGGAGTGGCAACCTGCATCAATCTTACGATACATTACACCATGATATATCCTCTTGATCATAAATTGTTGAGGGAAGTCATTCCCATGCTCAACACATAAACTATCTAATAACATGTACATAATGCAGAAAGTCCTCTTCATTGGAATGTTGCCCAATGTAGACATGCCTACAGATATAGGCCCATGTTTGGATGGCGATCTGTATGTACGGTCAATGTATAGATGATGTGTACAACAATCCTGAAATCTTAGCCCAGATGGCTGAAACTAGATCTGGGGTCTTCTTATCTTGTTCACTTGATCATTTGGGTACAATTCTAGCCATGCGAATATATGATTTGTAGTCGAACATGGAAAGACATTGTTTTACTACCAGCCATTGATGTGTGCTATTAACAAACATGAGAGAACTACCATTGATGTCAATGTCTCTCAAGGTACTACAGTACATTTTGTAAGGCATGAATAGATGATTTGATGTCAAACACCAAACAAAATCTTTCAGTCAAAAGTCTGGAAGCGAGGATCTTGTTGATGTTGTAACAAGCCTCATGGTCCTGGAATATAATGTTTCTAAGTGAATTTCCTAGATAATTATTTGTCATCAACAGGAAGTCACCTTATTGCGAAACGGGAGTTACTGATTTCGGAGACAAAGGCATGACTAGATATAGCAATGTTTAGGGATGGCTGTCATGAGAATTAAGGTTTATGAGTATTGCAGAAGGATGAGTATTCACTAGGTGATTTCTCTTGAACATATCAACGACACTGAGATGAGTTGGAAACATTGACCCCAAACTGAAGTGAAGGTATTATGAACCATAGGTGTGAATGAACCGTCAAGAATATTACCCAACCCAAACAGTCATGGTGATGGAGTGAAGTGTCATGTTCAAGAGCGACCTGCTACCATAAAAAGTTCTATTCACCTTCCCAAATTTTCCCCGGTCATTTGTCGACCAGTACCTTTTTATTTTTTAACAAGCTTCAGGAGGATAACATATGCTTGATCTATAATTCAACCCTTTAGGCGAATAAAGTATCGCTATTTAATAATTTAACGAGTCTAGCAATGAATGAAACTTGATTCTTGCCATGATCGACAAGCCCGTCGTTATTTTATGTTTTAACGAGCTTAACGATAGTGATAGCCAAGTCCTTTTTCATATTTAGAGAGTTTGAAAAAGAGGACGAAAGAAAACTCCATAAATACTTTTTCGTAAAGTTGTCACTCATATCCGAAAAAGTGTAAAATAATATCTAAGAGAACCTCTTTAGTCATGTTCGACCAAGGTATTCCTTTTTCGTAAATAATCTATCTCAGTTTGGAAAAGGGTTAAACTTATACTAAGTAGTTATCAATTCATTTATTTTTACGAGCTCTAAAAGACAAGTGCTCGACAATATTTTCACATTATCGGAGTCTGAAAAGAGTTGAAAGAAAAGTCCAAAGGTTCTTTTTTTGCTATTATCGAAGCTCGAAAAAGAGATAAAAGTGTGCTTCAAATCCTTTTTCGTTTTTAACAAAGCTCGAAAAATGAGGAGGAAAAGTACGCTTTGTGGTCAAATCATTCTTGAAATAAATCTGCACGACTAATATGTTCATCAGTTGTAAGACCTATTCAGAACAACATCAAATGGATTAAAAATACATCTTTCATGATAAAAACATAATAAAACCATAGTCATAGCAATAAATATGATTTGCAAACAATTAAATGACTATTGAAAAGAGTTTTACTATTTATTTTTACCATTCAATAGTTACCATTTTCATTTTGGAGCTCTGAACCTGATTTTTCCCCCGAACTTCAGCTGCTAATTGCGATTGTTTCTGTCAATGGATTTCATTGTCGTTTGATCCAAGTTAGTGATATGAACCCTCTCTTTCCTTCAGTAATCATTTCATTTCCTTTCAGTGCAAATTTTTAGGGTTTTGAGGGGCCTAGGGTAAATTCTACTCTTAAATAGGGAAACACACCCTTGGACATCGAAAGGTATGTTTCATAACAGCTAAAATGAAGGCTAGCTGCATATACAACACATTATCTCTTGTCGAGGGTTGCATTGGGTGCAATCTTCATTTTTTATTTTTTCATTCCTAAAATTAGCCCAATTTTTAACATTGAATGGAATCTAATGGTTCTTATGGTTATTTTTCAGGTTTTCGTCGGATTAAAATGACGATTACATGGAGGGAAAGAGAGAATGAAGAACAAGATATGATTTCCCTAAATTATCCGGGCACAATAAGAGCCTAAGGGATTGTGGACTGTTAAAGTAATTCTAGTTGTCAAGGATGAGGAAACAAATAGAAATCTTAGAGTTCTTAATTAGAGCATGGAATCCAGCTATCGAGGCATTTCATATTAAGAACCAAGTGGTTCCCATAACAATAGAGGATGTATACTTTCTCACAGGTTTGTCGAGGAGAGGCTTTCCTATTTCACTCTCAGGGTCTATTCTTGGAGCAGAGACTGTGAGAGATTATGTTTTGCAACATTGCTATCGAGGGGCAGAGCCAAGAAAATATGGAAAGATAAAAATCTGGGATGTTAGATATTTTCCTTTCAGAACTATCCTTTTCACGATCGCAAAACTTGTTGGCACCATTACACTAAAAGTAGCGAATAGATCATATATGCAGTACATGCTAGAGTGTATGGATCCAACAGTCTTCAACTGGTCTAAAGTTGTACTTTCTCAGATAAAAGAACAATCTAACAAAGAAAATGGAGGAAGGAAGATGAAGTTAATTTATGGTTCGATCCTCATATCATTTGCCTTAGAACGGATTTCGTTGATGCCGCCACAGCATGTGACACTAGATGTGTCCAACCCTAGAGATTCTAGGATGCAGAGATGGGTAGAACTAATGGGTAGACATGTAGGCCAATCGACCATTATGTTCTTGACTATGTTGTTCGCCTGGTTCTGGTGACATATTATCACCATCAATGCATACGCAGGCGTTGATTTATGAGGAGATCCAGATTTAGCTTTACCAGAAGGTGCTAAGTGGGGTGCAATAGGTAAGAATGTTTTGACCATGTTTTTTATTTTTCTAAGGTTTATACAATTTTTTTGTATTTTTGATGTTTTCCCAAGACTAAAATAAATGTTTGATGTAATTCAGATGTTGGTCGAGTTCAACCAGTGGAGGAACCAGAGCGTGTAGCAGATGCACCAGCAGAAAGGGATGTCAGGAGAGCAGTTCTTTAGGATCTTGATATGGCTGAGACTTTGACTGAGCTTCAGCAACACATAGAGGGGTTGACCTTTGGGTTTCTGTATTTCCAGATCAAAGAGTTACCCATGCAAATGCAGTGTCACACTATAGGTGTTCTTAACCGTTGGATGTGGTTACTACGTAGGATAGCTATATTTATAGCATGTTACCACGAGCACCACTAGTTTACTTTTGACATTTTGCATACATTTTGAGGTCAGATGACCAATGTGTCTTGGGCACAAATTTTGTAAAAATTTATAACTATCTATCTATTTGATTTGAGTGTTTTTCTATGTTTATTGTGCAATCCTATTCAATGATGTGAATGTTTTCTTGACATATGTTGCACATGTCTATCTAAAACTTGATTAGCTAAAGAATCAGTCAATGTGTTCAAATTTCTGGAAATGTGTTGATATTGAATAAAATCAAAGTGTCTTTCCAAAAGTAAAACTCTTAGGAACAATCGATGCAGTGCTGGATTTCTAATAGTATAAACACTAGTAAGTTGTAATACCACAAGTTGTGAGTCTAACCTTACGATGATGCGGTTAATACCAAATGAAATGGCATCAGAGAGAAGTTCGATCAACATGCTATACTCAGCGATATTGTTCGTCAATCTACTAATACAAATCCCTTGAAAACTCACTAACTCGTCGTTCGGAGAGAAAATGGCCCATGCTGCAGAGGATAGATTATGCATACTATGACTAGCACCATCAACATATCCAAAAAATGGTTCCAAAGATTTAGACATCTGCGATGAAATGTAAAGTGGATTAATAACATCAAGAAAACTCTAAAAACAAACTAAGATAATGAATGAAAATCAACAGCATATATATACAATATAATAATAAAAAATTACTATGCTCATGATTAAGCATAGTAATGTTTCAGATACAACCCATTTCTGGGCTGCGCCAACAAAATTCCATCGTAATCAACTAACTCATAGGCACCCTCAGCAAGAACTCTTTTGAAAATATAGGGGCCATGCCATAATGGCTCAAATTTCCCTGTACCTATTACATCATCTTCTTGATCATAAAAAAGGACCAAGTCGCCCTCTAAGAAAATTCGAGGCTGGACATTATTTTCGTATTGCGCCTTTATACGTCTCTTATGCACTTTGTTGGCCAATTGGGCTTCACAACTCGTTTCATCAAGATGCATGAGGTTAAAAAGATGTGCTTCTTCTTCTGATGTGTCAGGTAACAAGTTGATTGCGAGTTTTAACGACGGTATTTCACATTGGATTAGCAAGATAGCTTCCATACCTTACATCAATTGAAAGGGAATAAATCTAGTGGCGTTTCTCACCAAGGTTTGGTACACCCACAAGGCTGAGTATAGGATCAAATTCTAGTTTCTTTTACAAACTCCTATCATTCGTTGAAGCATATGTTTAAGAATCTTGTTGATAGCCTTAACTTGTCCATTTAATTGTGGATAATAAGGAGTATAATTATCATGTGAAAATCCTAACTTGGCAGTCAATTCAGTCATCATGTGGTTGCGAAAATTCTTCTCATGATATCTAACTATAGCCTGTGGGACACCAAACCATGCAATAACATGATTAAAGAAAAACAATGCAGCTGCCTGTCCTGTGTTGTTGAATGTAGGCATTGCTTCGGCCCATTTGGTAAAGTAGTCGACTGCGACAATAATATAACCGTGCCCCCGGACAAATGAGGGTTATAGGTCATGAATTCAATACCCCATTTAAAAAATGGTACCACAGATACAACATGATGCATTGGCGCTGGTGGTTTGCGGATTTTATGATAAAAATATCTGGCATGCATGACAACTTTTGACCACGAGGATACAGTCGTGAAATATTGTAGGCCAAAAGTAACCGACGCGGAGTATCTTCTACGCGGTAGCATATCTAGATAAATGTCCACCACAAGCCCCAACATGACAATCATTTAACACCTTTTCGGCCTCCTCGTGAATGAGGTGCCTCCTTAAAACGATATCAACACCACGACGATAAAGTGTATCTCCTACGATCAGATAATCTTTGGCTTGGTATCGAATACATCATTGTTCAGAGCAAGAGGTATTAGGTCGAAAAGTTTGAGTTTGGAGATAAATGATGAAATCTCCATACCAAGGATCAGATGATCCAATAAAAAATAGAGACGCATTAGGAATTGATGGTTCCAACGTAGTTGTAGTACTATTAGAGGGAAGGTCATAGAGAAGCTCAACCAAAATTAAAGACTTCTTTGAATTGGATTTGATGAATTCCAAATCAAATTCATACAAAATGACAATCCATTTTGAATATTTCCCCCCCAGCAATTGACATGATAAGATATAAGTCATGGGGTTGTAATCTAAAATGACAGTGGTCTTTCATAGCAGAATATAGTGGCGAAATATTTGGACAACTTGAACAGCTACCAAGGCAATCTTTTCTATGTATGAATACTTAACTTCCGTATCATTGAGATTATGACTCAAATAATAGATCAGATTCTCAATTCCATTTTCTACTTTGACCAAAACCATAGCAATGGTCGTTTCAGTCGTGACGATATATAGGAAATAATCATTCTGATAATTAGGGGGATACATTAGTGACGCTCGGACAAGAGTATCCTTGACAGCATCAAAAGAAGCTTCCACAACTTGGTCCCAATGGAAGGGGACCCCCTTTTTCAAGAGTCGAGTAAATCCTTTAGCCATTTCGGTGTAGTTTGGAATGAACCTTCTTAGGAATTTAGCCTTTCCTTGAAGTTTCTGTATCCAAAGTAAATTTGATGGCATAAGAAAATCAAGAATGGCCTAGACCTTCAATGGGTCGATTCGAATTCCTTCTTTTGAGACTACGAATCCAAGAAAACGACCAAAACCAACACAAAACACACATTTATGTGGATTGAGGTGTATTTTGTAGTGTCGTCAGTGTAAAAAAATGGCTCTCAAATGCATCAGGTGATCAGTCTGATTTCGTGAATGCGCGGGTAAATCATCTAGATAAGGTTGAACAATGTGCTTGATGTCATTGAAAACATAATCCATTGCTCTCTGAAAAGTTGCCCCAACATTATTTAAACCAAACGGTAGTTTCCTATAATGAATGTGCCCTAGGGATAGATTAATGTTGTCTTATGTTGATCGTCTGGGCGGATATTGATTTGATTGTAGTTGGAAAATCCATCCATGAATGAAAAGTTTTCACATCCAACACAATCATCAATAATCTAGTCGATAAAGGGAGTAGGATAGTTTTCTTTTGGACAAGCAATGTTGACATCCCAGTAATCAACGCACACTCTGATTGTGCCTTGTTTTTTCATGACAGGAACGATATTGTAAACCCATTCAGTTAGCGGAATAGGGTAAATGAAACCAGCACGTAAAAATTTGTCAACTTCCGCTTTGATGGCATCGGCTTTCTTTGGATGAACATGATGAATTTGTTGACACACCAAATTGACATCAAGATACATATTAATGGTTTGTTCAACAATTCTAGTATCTATGCCTAGCATTTCCTCGTAAGACTAAGAAAATACATCACGAAATTCATGAAATAGAGAGCGATATGTTTCGAGTTCTGATGGAGAAAAGGACACATCGACATGAATATTTTCTACAACACCAGGTTTGGTCGAAATATCGATAGAAATGGTTTCTTCAATATTTGACAAATTTCTCTCAGAATCGATTGCATTCATAGGTAAAGAATTCGAAAAGAAATTTTTGATTGATGGGTGATATAGTTCACTAAGATAATTTTGTTCATAATCAGGAAGATGGGAACGATGATGATAATCTTCCCATGGTTCTCCTTCTGACATCATGGCTTCCAAAATTTTCTCATCTGTCAAGAAAGTTGAGGAAAATGGATGAGATGGAGTACCAAAATATAATGAACGATCAACCCAAACAACCGGCAACGCTGATTTTGGATTCGCTGCCCAAGCCAAATAGATTGATTGCTATGCCCGCTAAATAGGGTTGGGCAGTAGAAAATCATCCAAGGAAACAATTTCAGAATCACCTGTACTCTACCTTAAGCTAGATGGACTGGAAGAGATCATGTAGCGGGTCTGTATACTTGCAATTTCTGCCGACGTCGCAGGCGGTGGTAATGCAAAGGTTCCAATGAGAGTGGAATCCTTTAAGAGTCCTACACCAATGTTCTGTAGTGCTAGTTGGGGTGCGTGAGCGAACAGAACACTTCCAGTTACCTATGAAGCGGAGGCAAAGAAGGATAGTTGATTAATGACTATGATAGTACATTTATATGGAAAGGCGATCATTCTAAAATATGTAGAAATAATTGCAGTCATAGCATATACCCATGGCCTTCCAAGTAGAATATTATAGTCAAGGGGTCCGTCAACAACCTCGACATCAACATTCATTTTTTTTCCCCCTAGTTCAACAGGCAGGTTATTAATAATACCACAAGGTTTATATGTACATCCATCGAAAGCCTTCAACGTCATTGATGATTGTGATAAGTGTGGCAAGCCAAGTGACTTCCAACAATTTAGAGACATAATGCATGTAGATGCTCCCTCATCAATAATAGTACGATGAACAAGGTGATTGAGAACATTTACTTTTATGGAGAATGCCAATTCTACTGGTATTTGCGGGCCTGTATGATTAAAGACGACAAGATTAGAATCAGTCGGATCAATTCCATCAATAGCCAACAATAAAGCCTGTTTTTGGGAGGGACAATTTTGTAATACCTCAAGAGCAGACATAGCTGAAGGGGATTGAGCCAAATCTTCAACTATATTATAATTTTGAGCAGCTCTTGCTCAAGGATTATATGTCGATTTGTGAATTACTCCTTTTGGTGGCTTAATTTTCAATTCAGGAATAGCAGTAGGCAGTACAGATTCTGTAGATGGATTCATAGTCGAGGTATTATGTTTATCAATTGCCTGACTACCATAATATTTATTACACGTTGACACAAAAATATCTATTGAAGGTTTTGTGATAGATAACATAATTACTTGGGAACTAGAAGCTGGATCCATAGCAACCAAATTTGTGTCTGGATTTGGAAACGGATTTATCAACACACCTGACGCATGGGAAGTCTTAATGATTTTTGAGACTTCAGCGCAGTGAGGACAATCCCGAACAAAATTTTCCTCATTACATATTATGCATGGATAATGAGGTTTCCTAGGTTCAAACGATTGATCAGATGATCTTTCCTATGGGTTAGAAGTTTGCTTTTTCTTAGATTTCCCCTTTTTCTTACTTCCGGGTTGCTTGTCACTTTTTCCCTTGTCAAATGACACGACATTAATTTTGAAAGAAGCTGCAGGATCAGATGCAGTAATATGATGTGTGCTTGCATTACCAATCAAGCCGTCTCTGACATGAGAGTCCTTTAATTGAGGAGGAACAATAAAATTAGATCTCGGCGCATTAGGAATTTTTCCATAGAGCATGCCAGACTAAGTATAAATCAAGTCTAATTATTGGGCACGAGAAATAAACTACTCTCCTGTGACGATGCCACCCTTAGCCACATTGTCAATTATAGATGGTAAAAGGGACTTAATGAACCACTCAGCAAGGAGCTGATCCAGAACAAATGTCTTAACCATTCTACGACGATGACGCCACTCATGAATATGATCAGAAATGTGAGTAGCATTAGTCTGTTTGAAATTATTCAAGAGTTCCATTCCAGTTTCATATCATATGGGTAACTAGAAGTGAGTTAGAAAGATAGTAGCTAGGGTAGTGAAATTATCAAAAGAATCTCTAGGTAACTCAATATACCATTTTGCAGCTGCACCAGTGAGCATATGCTGGAAAAGACGTAGTCGAACAGAATCATCATTCATGGATTTTGATGAACACCACAAATGATAAGTCATGACATGAATCGACGGGTCTTCCCCAGGGTTTCCATTGAACTTAGGAATATCCGAGGGTAATTTGTGAGGTATCATCGGCCACCAAGGAGCATATTTGATTGGATCATTGGTTATCCTATTTAAATCTGGTAACTCTAAAGTTGCAACAAAGGGCAACTATCTATTAAGGTCAGGTTGAGCATAGCCAGGGTATAATGGAATTGCTTGAGAAACAGGCCTTTGAGCACCAGCATAAGAAATTTGTTGCTGGTAACCTAGATAGGGGTTGTTTTGAGAAGCAAACACTTGAGGATTCTGTTGACCAAAACTTAGATATGATACTTGTTGAAATGAAGGTTGAGGCATTTGTGCCTGAGGCTGCCAAGGGGTATGTCCACCAATGTTATAACCCAAATTAGGATAACTTGGATTCAGTTGAGGATAGGTATAACCAGGTTGTGGCTGTGACATCCCATAAAATGGTAAATCAACTTGTGAGTAAATGATTCTAGTTACAGGTTGTTGTAAATTAACCGAAGGATTTGGAGTCTGTGGACCCAATACTTGAGGGTATTGAGTTGAAGGACCCGCTTGCAAAGGTTGGATTTTGTAACAGGGGTAAATATGCATTAACAAGTGGGAATGATGTGGGCGTAACGGGTTGAACTGGTTGATATGAGTGTACAACCATTTGTGGTTGGATAGGAAAAGTGGGTTGCCATCGAGAAACATTCATTTTGATATTAGGTTGACTAAAAAGTGACAGAGTATTGTCATATTGGGTGACGAAAGGTTGCCCCCCAGCATGAGGAGGATAATAAGACGGAAAATATTGCTCTCCAAATGCAGGGAGTCTAGTTGATATGGTACTAGATGGAATAGACCTAGAATGACTAGCTTGATATTGCCCTGGTCATGTGTATAAAGAAGCAAGCCATTCAGTACTCACTATAGGTTTACCAGTTAGAATACCAGACAATGACATTGGTAAAGTCCATGGGTTTGAAGATGCACCAGAGAAAATTCCAGATAAATATTTATAACCTGATGGGACCATAGGGCCACCATAAAAATATGACTCTGGTGAAGTTGTAAACATTTGCGAGGTAGCGAGGGAAGGTACTAACGTAATTGGAACAGATGGCCCAACCGAAGATGTTGGTTCAGGCATGGTTACTTGATCAAATGACTACCCTTTTGAATCGACGGGAATATGAATAGGAATAGGATCAACAAAAGCAGAGGGTGGTGATTGAGGAAAATACTAGTACAGGTAGATATCCTCCCAAAAATGGGTTGGAGTTAAAGGTGTCTCGTCTTGTGGGATTTCCTCAATCAAAATTTAACCAGGTGGAAGTATTTCAACGTCAAGCCCAAAGTATATTTCAGGAGGTTGACTGTGTGATATGGGAGAGTCAATGGCTACAGAAATTTGTGGGATGGCCAATGCAAGAACAACTTCTAGTTGTTTGACTTTGGGATTCAGACTTTTTGGCAAAAAGGAGACAGGATCTAGATCAACTTCTGGTTGAACAACGTCGGGTCCAGGAGGTGTGGTCTCACTAATTGGATGGACCGTGGCCACAGGTAGCTGTGAGGACTCTGTTTCGACAATAGTAGAAAAACCAAGATGTGTAGAAAAAACTTGTGCCAACTCTGGTATATGGGAAGATGATGTTTCACCAGAGGTACTTGTAGTACTTGATTCGGTAGAGTGATGTCGCCTTCACTGACCAGGAGTAACTTCTGGTGGTAAAGGTGGTTTCAATGCTAATCTATGCGAATGAAGGGGGAAAGGATTTTGTTCTTCCACGATTACTGATTTATTTTAACCAAAAACAAAAAATAAAAATAAAAGGGTAATTCTAGGCAAAAGGTTTACCAAGAAACTGTGAACTGCAGAATGCCTCCTGGCGAACCAAGAAGTACAAGCAGGCAATCTTCCTGAATGTTGTATTCAGTGTATCACAATTTACAAGGTGGCTAACTCAGTTCACTATGGATGGATGGCAACCTAAAGTTTTCCTCCCAAATATACCCAAAGGTACGTGGAGGCCTAAGTCCATATTAGCGTTGTCTGATGTGAAACCGCACAGTGAGAGCACCCCTTTATACTTTACATACTGTAACACTGCCTGATATACCCGAAATTACATGGACGAGCTACGATATACTTACGTACGTGGAGTGAGGTATCACACTTGGAATGTATCACAGACAATTAATGAAAGCTGCTATGTTTTACGACGCTGGAACACGACTCTAGCCTAGAGCTTCTAAATTTTATCGTTATGGTTCCAATTCTTTGTTAGGTAGATTGAGATAAATTTTAAGGTGATCTTGTTTATCAATTTGCCTTTCAAGGTTCACCGCGATGATGTATTGGAAATTCCTAAAATGCAAACTAAAATGATAAGCAATATTTCACTTTTAGTTTCTCAATGAAAGTCCTAGCTATTAGAGGGAAAGAGCAATCAATTTGAGAGCAAACAATTAAAAAGCACAAACTAAGATGCAGCTAAATTCCTAATTGTTCTTTTTGCAAAACACACAATCCACTACATGCAAATGCAGGTTTTTATTTTTAGTCCCTTTAATGTTATGAATGCAGAAAAGGAAACTAAGTGCACCAAATCAATAAAAACAAATGCCTTTTACTTTTGAGAAATGAAGAATTTAAACAACAATTTCTCTTTTGAAGGAAAAATGAGGAATTTAACAACAATTTCTCCTATCAAGAAACGAAGAATTTAACGAAAATTTCATTTTTAAAAATCAAATGGATCTAATGCAGCAATTAAAATACTTTGAAATTAATTCATCAATGATAAAGAAAAACGCTTTAAAAAAACATTGAACAAACTTTTCTTTCAAAGGAGGAAGGAGTAGGTAAGGTCACTGGTCAATTTGAGGTATCAGGCTCTTTAAAACACAGAAAACAACAAACTGAAAGCAAATGCAATGAAAAAATCAATGGAATTTGGCTGATTCTAGGGGGAAACACAATCTCTAAGGGGAGACAGTGTGTTGCAACGCACCCCTGGAAGGGAGACAGTGCTATGCAAAGCATTGTGTCATGTTCAACAATGCGTTGAGCATAGTCAGAGAAAGAAAAATCAACTGTTTAACACACTTCTAATGCAAATTTTGATTTTAAAAAGCCTAATATTTTGGAGTAAATGCTACTGGGTGAATAAACAAAGAAAATTAGAGGCAAATACACTAAGGATTAAGGGTAAACTTCCAAGCGGAGTCACCAATTTGTTATGCAGAATTATGGATTATGGATAAAACATTCTTCCCTAGATATAGTGCTCATCTAGAAAAACTTGTTAAAGACTTTGCAAATAATTTTCCTAACAATAAATAGACACACATAACATATCAAAGAACTTACTTTGAGTCCAAGTGCTTCCTATTCTCCTTCTATCGCTCTTGTTGTAGCTTCAAATCTGAGCTAGATCGCCAAAATATTTCCTGCAAAGATGAACACTTAACAACAAAAGATAGCAATAATACAGATGTCTATTCAAGTTATTCAGTTAAATCAATAAAACATGAACCATATACATCAGATAAGAATTCATAATATGAAATACAGAAGCTTATACAGATACATATGTGGGAAAGTAAGAATCAATCTTTATTAATGGATAGAAGGGGAGGTTGCAACCCAGTGATTGATTTAGTGTCACCATCTCCAGTAGCATCCCAGCCTCATCACAATGCACATCTCTCCAATAACATGTCCCTCAAATCAATTCCTCAATTGAAATTCCACCAGCATTTCTCTACTCAAATTCTTCCCTCCCAAACACTAGGATCTGTGCTCAATTTATAGAGTAGCTGAAGGTAGTTTTACAATCAATGAATTTCTAATAATAGGTGAGACATGTTCCCAGTCTCAGGGGTATCAAATGGACACATGGATTCAAAGTTTGACACATGTGAACTCTTATAGAAGGCACTGGCCAAGTGGAGATTCCAGAACAATGAGAATTTCTCTCCCAATGTGACCAACGCACCCATGAGTGTCAGGAAGTGATTTGCAAAGCACCCTTGAGTGGGGTTACCTACATATGCAACGCACTTAGTCCCTTTAGAGGCAGCATTGGTGAGCTCTCATATGATATAATATAAACTTCAAATCTTGGAAACCTTTACAATGAAAGTCATGGATGATTTGTCTTGTTCTTTGTCTTAGGGCATGTAACAAATGAAATGATAGGGGATGATAGACCCTATTCCTTGGTCCTAGATATGATGTCCAGTTAACTAGGTCATTGGGAATGGTGCCCAAATTGACCTATAACACATTTCCTGGATAGCCATGGTGATTGTGGGTTTATTTCCATTGATTTTTTCTAGTTCGTTATCATGCTTCCTTTAGATGTTGGGTTGATTTATTAGTTCCTGGAGCCTTGGTTGGGAAAACGCTATAGAGGTCGGCAAAAAATTGTTGGGTTGAGTTACTAGTCCTAGAGCCTCGATTGGACAAACAATCTAGAGCCCTAGGTGGGTTGAGTTACTAGTCCTAGAGCCTTGGTTGGAAAAACACTCTAGAGCCCTAGGTGGGTTGAGTTACCAGTCCTAGAGCCTTGGTTGGAAAAACACTCTAGAGCCCAGGAACAACTAGGTTTGAGTTATTAGTCCTAGAGCCTTGGTTGGAACAAACACTCTGGAGCCTTGGAGTAGCTTGCAGGATGGAGACCAATCTGTGATGGTTAGTGAAGTCCGACCATGAGGTGGAATCACTGGTTTGAGGTTGAGATGGTTTAGTCTCTGGAGCCCTGATTTGGTGTTGATTGATATGTTTGATAAATTCCCACATTCATGCTTGGAATATGGCACGGGGGTGACTGGCTGAAGTGAGATTTGGCTCAGCCATGTCTACGGTCGGGTAGAACATAAAAGTCCCATTCTGAGTTGTTTTTTACATTCATTAATAAAATTTTCAATACCTTGGTATTTTATGTTTATATGTAATGGTTTATATCCGGATTCTATTTCCAACGTATCCATCATATTTATGTTGGTATTATACTAGATATGAGCATGTATTGTGATAGTGATGAGGTATGGCTCTCTCCATGTTTTTACTTGTAAATTAATATACAATGTATCTATGGTTAAATTGTTTAAATGATATCTTATAATGTAGGGGAGAAATGATTCTTATCCATTTTCAGATAAGAAATATACCCCTTTGTTTAAATCTATTGTTTATACCTATAGACGCCATGTTTGCGACAAGTTTGATGAAATTCCTGTCATGGTTGGGTGGGGTTGGATGAGTTCTAGCTAATGTGATTGCTTCCATATTTTTATTTTAATGTTATCTACCCTATCCTGAAGTTACAGGAAGTTCTGGGCAGTGACATGGGATTAGGGGTTGAAAATGTGGTACAAATCCCAGAGCTACAGGTGGAGATTTTTGTTTGGGCCTTAGCCACTACCTTGACAAGCCTAGCCCATGGCTATAGACCCTATAGCCTCTACCTTGTCCCTACAAGCACACGACTCAGCTTAAAAATGACTAAAAATAAGTTCCCCTTGGGGAAAAGGGCCCTGGAAGGCTGGGTTACCTCCTAGGGATTTAAATGATGCAGTGTAAGGTGTGTTTTTGGTGTTTCCGTTGATTCCACTTACTTAAGGTCATATAGGAGGTTGAATCTCATATTATTAGTCTCTCTTCACATGTTTATCCTAGTTGGTTGGTTGGGTATATGTGGGAAGAGGGCATTACATATGACCTTTCAATGGGCTCTGGTAAGGCATTATTTTTTAAAGTGAAACCAAACTTTGTATCTCACCTAAAACTTATGTGGCACCCAATATTGATCATGTCATTACTTGTACATGGCATTGGAATTCTCCAAGATGTCGTGAAACTGATGGCGGATGTGTTGGATGCATTCAATAAAACTTGTTTCTTTATCAGCCTCGAACTATACATGTGTGGATTATGTCTATCTAGTCGCATGAGGCATGGCGACATCAATTAGATGCAATTGTTGAAATCCAAGCCCACTTGAAAGTGATTGTGGCCAGTCAAGATATGGAGAGATATGTTATAGTTGTGTTTCAACTAGGAAATACTCTCATCCAAGGTTCGTGGCTGCTTGGAGTTGTACATGCAGAGTATGTGCACTATCATCCTATTGATGACCTATGTCTCGCCATAAATTTGGGGATTGAATGCAGTCGATTTGGTGAGATTATGTCCAATAATGTCCACAGGCTCAACTAAAATTTGCTCAGAAACTTGTATCCTAATATGATATAATGGTCTATGGGATACAAAAATGTATCCACACTCGTTCAAAGAAGAGTTTGGTAGTGTCCTCTACTGTGATACATTTTATTGCAGACCACCAATATAGACATCTTAGAAAAATTTTCCACAACCAAAAATACATAGTCATCACCATGCTTGGTAAAAGGGATGCCAAATAGATAGTCCATGGAGATGGATTCCCAGGGTTGGATGGGAGTCGGAAGAGAAGTGTACAAGCCTTACTTCTTCATGGTTGGCTTGGAGATGCCACATAATTTGTAGGATCTGATATATATCCCAACATCATGTCAGAGTTTTGGCCAATAAAATTAGTTCTATAATACAACCATATTTTTCTCCACCAAAGTGTCTTGCGACCTGATTGTAGTGCACCTCCAAAATCTTCTTGGCACACTCACTTGAAGGAACATAAAATTGGCCTAGGTAGCATAATAATGTGTCATGGAGGTGTAAATTGTGGAATTGATTTCAGTACACTAGCATCTAGTATGTGGTGGCGAACTATGGATCATTTTTGTACAGTTGAGACCATCTAGAGGTCTTGTGGCCACACGCATTGAGAAAAGTAGTATATGTTGCAACTGCGGGCCGACTGAGGCAATCTGCAACATGATTTTTTCTACCCTTTTTGTATTTAATGTTCAAGTGGAATTTTTGCAGATATGTAGACTACTTTTGATGGAAATCATTCCGCAACTTCCCTTGTGTCTGTATAAACTGAAGAGGTCGGTGATCAATGTGGATGGTTGTCTCCTTCCCCATAATGTAATTTTTCCAATGGTAACAAGCCTGCATGATAGAATACATCCATTTAACATAGGTGGGGTACTTCCAAATCATATCAGAAAGTGTCTCACTATGATAGGCCACTAGATTCCTGTGATGGGTGAGGACTACCCAATAGCATAGTTGGAGGCATCTGTCTCAATTTCAAATGGTTGCTGCAAGTCTGGAAATGTGAGTACAGGTGCATAGTAGAGGTGGTGCTTCAACTCAATGAATGAATTATGTTGGGACTCAAACCAGGAAAAATTTTCTTTTGCTCCACACTTGGTAATATGACTCAAAGACCAAGTGATATGGAAGAATCCCAACACAAATCTCTGATAAAAATTTGTGAGGCCCAAAATGTTGCGAAGCTCTGTTAGAGTGGTCGAGGATGGCCAATCCTGAATGCCTTGGTTCTTAGTTGGATCGGCATGCACATATTTCTCATCTATGATGTAACCCATATATTAGACCTCCCTCATGCCAAAGGTGCATTTCTTCACGCTGGCACACAATTTGTGTTGTGGCGGGCTTTGAAAGACCTGTCAAATGTGTTGTAAGTGCTCTTCCCAACTCTACTGAAGGTTATGATGTCATCTAGATAAATAACCATGAGCGATTTGTTGAAGGGTTGTAAGATGTCATCCATCAGCCTCATAAAAGTGGCAAGGGAATTTGTCAACTCGGGGGGCATGACCAACCATTCAAAAAGGCCTTTCTTTGATTCAAAGGCAATCTTCCTGACATTTGTGGGTTATATTGGAACCTGGTGATAGCAAGACTTCAAACCGATCTTGCTAAAATACTTGGCCCCTTTTAGCTGGTCCAGAAGGTCATCAATCTGTGGGATTGGATACCTATTCCTGGCGATGATTTTTTTTAGTGCCTAATAATCAATGCAGAGGCTCCAGGTCCCATTCTTCTTCTATACAAGTACAATTGAACTCCCACAAGGTGAGTAACTTGGTCCGATGCACCTTTTTTGTAGCAACTCCTGGATATGTCACTTGATCTCTTCATTTTCGAGAATGGAGTAGTAGTATATCATCCCATTTGGAAGGGGTTCTTCAGGAGTCATATAGATCGAATGTTTAACCTGACAGTGCAAGGGTACCCTTATGGGCGATGAGAATATGTCACTATATTCTACCACAATCTTATCCATCTGCTTTTCATGCATGGAAGAACCCATCCTGCGAGCCATGGATTTTTCCATGCTCTTACCCTTACTTTGAGATCGAATCAAAAAGAAAAAAAATTACCAGTCTAGGAGATGATCTTACTACATTTCTTAGCAGAGATCAAAGATATGGTAGTAGGCAAGGCTACCTTCGGTATCCTATATATCTTATTTCCCAAATTAATGATAATAGTACGAGGCCTAGAATCATACACAACTTGACACTTCTAAAAGTATGGTTGGCCTAATAAACATCACAAACTTCAACAGGAGAAACATCACACAATACTTCATC
Organism: Pinus albicaulis; assembly: GCA_034641835.2. Taxonomy (NCBI): domain Eukaryota; kingdom Viridiplantae; phylum Streptophyta; class Pinopsida; order Pinales; family Pinaceae; genus Pinus; species Pinus albicaulis. Next base: position 936,686,740 of record CM076579.1, on the reverse strand, counting down.
CGTGTAACTCTTGATGTTGTAGGGAAGGCAACACTGTTGGATGACGCAAACATATCCTCCTTTGTGAAGCCACCCGATGGTGTATGGCTATGGATTTCGCATGATCAATAGGCCCAACTGCTTCATGACCTCTGCTGAAATGAGTTTCTTTTGACTCCTGATGTCAATAAGGAATTTCAGTGGAGAACCCTTAACCCACCTTTTTTAGTGTAAGAGATGCTCCCCCTCCAATGGATATTTGAGCTCAATATTTTGGATCTTGGTGGTGGAAACAATGGTGTTGGGCTTTGCATCAATAATATTCTTCCCTTTATTATTCCCCTTATCGGGTTCTGACTCAAAGTCAAAACATGCATTTGACTCTGAAGCCTTCAGTTCACCCACCAACGATTGCTTGGCTCGACACTCATTTGTGTTGTGAGTGGGGCTCTTATGGAACTCACCCACTTTCCTTTCCTATGTATTTGTGGTGTTGTTCAATGCTTGCAGCTTCAACAGGTTTCCCTAGGTCATCCCGCCTTGGCTTTTTCCTTTGTTCTAGGATTTGGGGGTGCTCTTGTTTTTCTTCTAATTCGCAGACCCAAAGTCGCGCTTATTTTTTAATTTTTTTTTTCAATCTTGGAAGCATATCTATATGTTGCACTGAGTGAGGAGATATCCAAGAACTCCATTTATTATTGAATGTATTTGTGCATACAAATGCAATACTTGAGAACCAGATGTCACTCAGAGTCCTTGATACCCAAATTTGTGCATAGAGTATGAAGATTATTTCTAATCTCATCCACATCTTGGTCCCTTTGTTGTCGTAGTATAGTCCATTATATGTACTTGTCCTCATAGCTCCCCACGGGGTAATATTTTCCCTCGACATCATCTCAAAAAGAGTTCCAAGAGGGGGTGACTACAAATATATAGGTTTCCTCAACCCTTTTCTCATAGTAAGTTTCGCATCAGTCCTTGACATGGGGAGAAACCTTAAGCAGTGCAAAAGTAATCTTCTCCCTATTGGAGAAACTATGGATTGAAAGGTAACCTTTCAACATATTCAACCACTTATATACAACATATGCATATATTTTACCTTTTAATATAGGGATATATAAGCTTACTTGTACCTTGAAGGGGGGAACACCTCAAAAGTGACTATTGGATGAAGATGCATCGCCAGTGGGAATCTGACGAAGGATCTGGGAAAATTTGCCCATTTCTGCATTCCTTTTCTAGCTGAGCGATTCTTCAAGAAATATTTTGAAAGGATCTCTTACTCCCTCATATTTATTTTATTCTACCATGGGAGGCCGTGAGGGTCGTTGAGGTTGGACTTTCAAAGGTTCAACAAGTTTGAGCCCTAACTCCCTATACCCTGACCTCGTTGGGGACATGCAAAGAAAAACAAAAAAATAGAAGACTACTCTGATACCATTTATCCGTATTTATGAAGGAATTAAATTAAAAACAGATATGAACATAAAAATAGATATATAGCAAAAAAAAAAAATCAATTCATTAATAAAAAACTGTTGGAAACTATTTACATGCATAATGGAAATAAACTAGCTCAGGCGATGGTAGCTTATCCTTGAGAAGAGATGTGGCGGCTACATTTCTTCCAAAATGTGTTACAATGAGGTTGAAAGGCCTATTTGTTATTGAGGAACAATGGAAAATCATAAACATCCAAAAACCTAACCCTAGGAGATGAAGTGCCAAAAGTCTATGGGCCTCGTTGGGGCAAATTGGTACATCAACTTCCCGGGGTCATAAATTTTGCATACGATCTCCATTTGATGCATATGATACCTTGGCAGAAAGACATATCTGAGGAGTACAAATTTTTATTGCAAATCCTTTCCACTATCTGCAAGAAATGGGTTTTTTTGTTTTCCAAAAATACATCATTTAGGGCCTCAAAATGACTCAAAATGTTTAGGACCTGAAAAACTCCCAAAAATAGTGTATTGTACTACAATGAAGGAAAATTAAACAAACAACAATGGAGGTCCAAGTAGACTAGATGAGTGGCCACCAATATCCACCTAGATCAGGTATGCCTTTGATTTTTATTTTATATGTTGATGATCTATTCTTGACAGGTAGTGATCCCCTGATGCTCGAGTGTAAGAGGGATTTGGCCTCTGATTTCAAGATGAAGGATCTTGGTATGATGATTTACTTCCTTATATTAGAGGTTTTACATAGGCCTGGAGATATGTTCGTTTCTCAAGGAAAATATTTCATGAAGCTATTGGAAAGATTTGGAATGGAAAATGTAAATCTTTAACCATATTGATGGAGATTGAATTTCAAGAAGTTGTGTGGAGATGTTGTTGGACTCGACCTAGCTAGTCCTTCTAAGTATTAGCCACTAATTGGGGCATTAATGTTCCTTGTGAACAATCATCTGAACATATGATTTGAAATGAATACCTCGAGTCAATTTATGACTGAGCCCGTCCATGCACATTGGGTTGTTTCCAAACACATTATGAGATATTTACATGGGACGATTAACTTTGGTTTGATATATTCCACGAGATATGTATGAATACATGGATCACTAGTAGAAAATGATGAAATTAGTGACTAGGTGACTAAAAATGTTAGTCACCACAACTATTTCAAGTGAATTACTACTAAATTTGATCAATTTTAAGCGACCGAACTGAAAATCATGACTAACTTAAATGACTAATTTAGTCCAGGGATATAATATATGACTAGATAACAAGTGACTAAACTAAAAGGGACTAACTTAAATGACCAATTTAGTATAGGACTAAAATATATGATTAGATAATAAGTGACAAAATTAATAATGATTAACGTAAATGACTATTATAGTTATTATAGTCCAAGAATAAAAATATGACCAGATGACAAGTACAACAAGTATATGAATTAGTCATTTATGTTATTAATTTTTAATTGTGTCACTCCAAAAATGGAAAATTGCAATTTTGATACCGAATTGTTACATTTCACTACAGGGGTCTCGGAATCCATCTGTAGTGTTAAAATTTAGAGACAAAGGGGTTTCTAAATCCATCTACGTAGAATCTACATGAAGGTCCATTGATGAGGCTCCAAGACCCAATTGTGGTGTGAGAAAACTATGAATGGAAGACACATCCCTCATAAAGGCCAAAATATATCCCTTTGAGAATATAGTTAATGTGGTGATTTGAAGCCTTTTTAATGGTCATTGATTATTTGCTTGGCCACAAAAAAGGCCATGATACCTATTCTTATTATGTAAAACATACTAAATTCCCATATTCTCGGCTATAAGTTTTGTTCATGACAATTTAACATGACCTATTAACCTCTAACGCTGACTTAAAAATAAAATAGTTATAATCTATTTACTAGTATTAAAAATAAAATATTAATTCATTTATCTCTGATTTTTACTTAGTGCAATTCTCATGTTTTCAAATTCACTCATAAAAAAAAACTATGAAACATAATCACCCACAACATGTCATCCCTTATATTTACACTCACCTACTCCAACACTTTATATAACTAAGAGAAAAGAAAAAAAGCAACTAAGAGAACAACCACAACACAAATCTAGGCAGTCATCCATCATGTTAGACCAAAACCAAATAAAACCAATAGAATATCTCCAATTTTTTCAAAACCTTCCTACACTATCGCCAAAATACAATGAGTTATTAAATTTGAAATTAAGATGTTGTTATGCCCTAATGCTGATGTTACCTGAAGTGTTAGAGGGTGCGGAAGAAACTTAAGGAAGCATTTTTTAATATCACAAAAGAAAAATATGGGCATATATTTTTTATGAAACTCTGTAATTTCACTAAAGATGCTAATTCTTGGAAGGAGATTTCAAAAATAATGCCCGAGGCCAGTTGTTTACCCAATGTATTTAACACTTGTTTGACTATTGTGAAAGCCCAAGTGGAGTTCTCTTGAATTGTAAGCGATACGATAGATGGGTATTTTACTAGTCCACGAACTTTACATGGTTTTATGGTCTTGATGGTGTATTACTTGGGGGGAGAGATATGGGCTTGAAGTCTCTCGATGAAGGAATTCATTTGTTATGGAATATCATTTACTGGATATGGGGGAGAAGGATCAATTGAAGCATCTGGTACCAAACAGTTTGGGCGGTGGTGCATGTTGTGACATCAATCTAAAATGCAGGTGCAAGTGGAGATGGGATTCTCTGTCTCATACATGCATGTTATCGCTTACTTTTATCTTTTTCCTAGCATCATTTGAAATTTCGGGGGCTTTGGGGATGTTCTTGCTTGGCTTACATTCTCTCATTTTGAGAAACCTTCCATGATCCCTTTTGGTTGTCGAGAGGATAATGAAGGATATGGTATATGAAATTTTATCATGGAAGAAATCCATAAGAATTGCATCCTATTGAGGAGGTAAATGATCCTTTACCTGCATGTTTAAGGTTCTCTTAATTTAATTTTCCTGGTAGGGAGATGAATTTGGAGATTTCTGAATAACATCACTAATGAATTCATAATATCAAATGGCTAATTTATTAGCTTATCAATCTCAATAGGAAGGAATTTCAAATGACAGAAGCTCAGCCTAGCCTGTTGCTAATCCTATATTTACATGTGCATTAGCGTCTGATAGTAGTCACTAGCGCAATTTTGTGGCAAATCCTTTTCTCTATATTCAAGTTTGTCTTCATAGTTACAGTTTTTGGAGAATTCAATGTTTTAAATTATTTGAAATGGATGGTGCCTTTGATATCTTGGGAAAATATTTTTCATGTTTTTTAGAACTAAAATTCTGCATTCTTGTTATCAAGATAATTTTCTTTTTGTCCATAATATTAAATATATGGTATTTATTAGTAATTTTATCTTTGTTACTAAGGAAATAGGATTTTAATTTCAAAGTGATCAACTCTAAAGGTGCTTTCAAGTACAAACTATAAAACATGGAATTTTATCTATCCCCGCAAACTTCTAGAAAATTTTCAACCTGAAAGCCAGAGACCGGTAGTATGTTGATTTTCAATTCCTAGTAAATGATATTTCTCATGGTTTGATCCATGGGTCAACACCATTCATACAAACTTCGTTGTAACTATTCATTATTAACAAACAAACTTAAACTAAAATATGAAGACAAAGAAAACAAAATTTTTCTTTCTTCTAATAGTGCTTATCTGGTACCTATGAATCTTCTTGATTATTTATAACTTATTTATTGTTGATGAGTAGCTAAGAAGTCTCTACAGTTTCTTCTAGATGGGACAACGAGAGGCAACGATGAGCTTGTTTTGCAAGAGGTGCACCATCTTTGTTAGAGATTCTGGACTTCATATCGATTATACCCCCTTGATTATGATGGATGTGTATGCTATCTATCCCTTGGTCCACCAAAATTCTTTGCAGCCTGCTACAAGTGTTCAATATATGGGTCTTCGTACTTGCTTTTAGCTATGCAATATTCCTATTTGAGGTGTGAGCACAAAATGTTATCATCTTTTCAAGAATTTATGACTTCAATTCTAGATTCTTGAGGACCACAAAGGTATCCCATAGTTCAACTTCATACCATCATCAGTGACTTCATCTACTTCTCCATATATTCTAATAAATTCCCTACATTTATGTAATCTATACATAATATGTTTTACTCCTTTAAATAATCCAACATTATGGTAGGTTGGTTTTGCTATCTACCACTATGAATGTGCTAAGAGGAATTTTTCATCGTTCTCTTGGAGCTCATACTTAGACAGAATAATCAAGGCATATCAAAGTTCTCCATGAGGTGACACCTATTTCTTACAAAATTTCTCCATGACGTGAAACCTATTTCTTATAGGATTTGGTTATAAATTATGGATCGTGAGAATACATAGGGTGGTATGGAATTTTTTCCTTGCAATGCCCCTCAATTCTTTGATCTCAAGTGACATTCACTCGATTTCAAATAATAGAATTTTAATAATTACCACTAGCTTCATCCTCTCCTAAGGTTTTAGGAGTGAAGGAGGATGGGTGGGGTTGCTAATTCGTGGCGTAACTTGAATTGAAGAGGATGACCAGTTGGATCTCCCACCAATGTCTCTTGAATGATTTTTATCATCTCTAATAATTTTAAGGTTCTCCCTCTAAATGGATGTGAGGATGAAAGTATTTTCCATGTCCCTTGAAGATGATTCTTATGACTCGTTTGTGACCTCGGAAGTTAATCATGGTATTTTGTGCTCCTAGGAGATTAATCATTCTTCATTCTATTATGTTAACTTGAGCATAAACAAAATTGACAATATCCTTCAAAAACATAAACATTAAGCAATATTGGAAACATACTCTATTGAAGGACCACTTTGATTTTCTTAATAAATATTAAAAATACCTTTAATTTGAAAACATAAACTAAAATAAATTTGAATTGATTAAAAACTTTATTTTTTTAATATAAAAAATGGATTAATTATTAAAAATCACAATATTCTAAAAAAAAATTGAAAATTAAATTCCCGCCTAGATTTAAAATTTAATTCCCACCCAAAAATAAACCCAACCTAAAACAACTTTAAAAAAATTAAAAAATATTAGTGTTTGCACAACGATATTTTGGCGCACTTAATAATTATTTAGCCCTATACAAGGGGTTTATAAAAACCCATTTTTCTTGTATGTTAAAATTTCTGGCATTTGTGGTACAGAGGTGAAACAAGATTAGAGGCTCTGTTGATCGGTCCCCAGTAGTTAGCGGCGCAGAGAGACATACACAGTGATTTCAGTGTGAGAGAGAATGGTGAAGGCCATGGAGGGCAGAAACAAGTGGAAGCGGGAGGATATGGAGAAAGAAAATGGCGTAGATTTGAGCCTCCTGGAGGCCATGGAGAAATCCGAGGGCACAGTCCATGTCATGGACGTTTGGCCTTGAAGAAGATGGTGTTGGCCTTCAAGCGTCGCCTCCGTGACAACTTGGAGGCTCGCATGAAATATGTAGACCACCCAGACATTTTTTCTGACTCGGAGCTCGAGCTCCACGAGGAGCTGGTGCGCCTGAAGACGACCCTGTTTGGGGCAACGAAGATCTACCTGGAGCTCGTGCACCTCAATGGAATTCTCTCCATTTTCGGTCTCCTCACTCATTAGAAAACTGATATAGCTGTGGATGTGGTGGGCCTCATCTAGGACTTGACAGACGAGGACGTGGTGGAGGACTCCGATGAGGCGGTTCGTGGATGCCCATTTTATATTTTATTTTTAGAAAATGTATGGCATTTGCAGACTTGGCAGCCTACAAGAATTTCAACTGTGATCATAAACTAACGTTGCTACCTATTGCAGGACGAGTCACTTTCCTAGAACGATGATAGACCGATGTCCTAGGTAGGGAAATCGACAGAACTCATCGTTAGTGGGAATGAGCCCTTCGACGGACTGAAACAAAAAGTCATTTGGCACTACAAAAATAAATTGAAGGTTCAGTTTGCAAAGCTTGCATTTCTCTCTTATTGTGTGTCTGTATTTTTTAGATAGATATTTGGGGTTTAAAAAGGGGACGAGAAGCATTGTTTATTCAAGGAGTTGCTGATAAGCCCATCATCTTTGTAACATAAAAAGACGAGGAGAATTGTTTTGCAGCCGAGGAAATATATTCCATGGTTTTAGAAAAGATGAAGGCGATTGTTGAATCTTATCTTAGGACCACAGTGACTTAGGCTGTTGTAAGTGTTCCTGCATGTTTCAACGATTCTCAGAGGCAGGCAACCAAGGATGTTGATGTCATTTCTGGCTTGAATGTTATCAGAATTATCAACGAGCCCACTGCGGTTGCCATTGCCTATGGACTGGACGGGAAGGCTAATAGTGTTGGTAAAATCAATGTTCTTATTTTTTACTTGGGTGGAGGTACCTTTAATGTTTCTGTTATGACAATCAAAATCCATCGTTTTGAGGTGAAGGCCATAGTCGGTGATAACAATTTGGGAGGCGAAGATTTTGATGATAGATTAGTTATCTACTTTATACGAGACATTAAGACAAGGTATAGAAAGGACATTAGCGGCAATGCCAGAGCCCTTGCGAGACTCAGAATATTGTGCGTAAGGGCGAAGATAACACCCTCATCCATAGCCCAGAACAGACCACCATTGAGATTGATTCTCTTTGATGGAATTTAATTTTATTGCACCATTACTTGGGTCATGTTCGAAGAGTTTATTATGGATTTTTCAGGAAGTGTATGGAGCTTGTTCAAAAATGTCTGCGTCGTGCCAAGATGGACAAGAGTTCCATTCATCATGTGATTCTTGTTGGAGGGTCTAATAGGATTCCCATAGTTCAGTTGTTATTGCAAGAAATTTTTAATGGCAAGGAACTTTGCAAGAATATCAACCTCAATGAGGCCGTCGCATATGGATCTGCGGTGCAGACTGCTGTTTGAGTAAACAGGGTGATGCGAAAATTTGAGAAATGCTTCTTCCCGATGTAACTCCTCATTCAATAGGGTTTGAGTTTGCATCCTGTCATTTAAGATTCCTCAGCCCTAGGAATATCCTTATCCCCACCAACAAGAAGTGGCTATTTTCTGTTGTCTCAGACAACCAAACTAATTTGTTGTTTCACGTGTATGAGGGTGAGGGAAGTCGAAGCCAAGACAACAAAATGTCGAGCAGATTTGATTTATGGGGAATTCCTGCAGCTCTAATAAGGCTTAGATATTGATGACAATGGTATTCTCAACATAACTGCGATGGACACAACAATTCACTCTGGCAAGCAGTGCTCGCAAAACGGACAAATTTGAACCGACGATGGGTACTAAAGGTGAAAATATAAATGTTTATTGTGTTTTTATGAGAATTAGTTCTTTTTATTTTTTGTTCATTCTACATGTAAATGAAGAATGATAATTTATTTTTCCTAAAATTATTATGGTTATTTTTATCTAAAATTAATTTCAGCTCAACTGATTAATGTATCTTAATATGCATGTTCAAGCAAGATCGTTGCTTGTGTTGGAGAAGTTACAACATCCCTTCCTTATAGTGAAAAACCTGCTTGTGTTGGGGAAGGTACAACCTCCCTTCCTCACCAGTTTATTGAACAACCTACTATAGCATTTGGTAGAAAGTAATTTAAAGTTTAAGAAGACTTTGATTTGAATTATGTTGAGAAATTATTTTTGGTATCTAGATATTTTGTTATCGATTCATCATATAGTTATTTTGTTATCGATGATTTCGGATTCATATATACGTATTTTTCTATCAATGATTCTAGTGTGATTCATATTTAAGAAAATAGATATGTGGAATTCTAAAATTGGACAAGAAAATATCGTAAGTAATTTCTCAATTGATAATCTTGTTCTTCCTTGATTGTTTTTCAAGATACACTGGTGGAACGAGAATTTCCTATAGATTTTTAGAGGGATCATGTTAACGAATCCCTAATGCCATCTTACAAGGTTAGTTATCTCAGTGCTCGTCGATTGATTAATGCCCATCACTATAGTAGCTCAACCTCCATTGTTATAATCAACGACCTGAAATAATTATAGGTTGCACCATGAGGCGAGAATCGTATAGAGACACTAATATTAATTATAGGTTGCACCATCAGGCAAGAAGCGTATAGAGACATTAATATATGAGATTAAGAATATGTTTAGACCTATGGGCTATGGGGAAATTAATCCCTTTACATATGATACTACTTGGGTAGCAAGAATTCCAGCAATTGATGACTTTGGGAAGCCTCAGTTTCATGCGATGAGAAGAACAAGATCACAATCATAAGTGACCAAGGTAGATTGAGCAAGGAGGAGATTGAGAAAATGTTTCATGATGCTGAGAAATATAGGTCTGAGGAAGCAGTGCATAGAAAGAAAGTGGATGCCAGGAATTCCCTGGAGAATTACACTTACAACATGAGGAACATTGTCTGAGTAATCGAGGATGCTCTTGAACGTACTATCCACTGGTTCAACCAAAATTAGCATGCCAAGGATGACGACTTTTATGACAAGATAAAGGAGATGGAGAGTATTTACAATTCCATACATCATGAAGATGTGCATAGGTGCTAATGTGGGTTTTTTTGGGTGCTAAGGTGTGCATCTTGATCTCGATCCAGAAATGGAACTGCTAGATATGAGTCTCGATCTCAAGACTGAGAATCTTCAACTCACTCACAAATGTGGTTGGATCAACTAGCCTTATTATTCGTGATGCTTGGTCTCAGTATCACTATTAGACCAAATCTAGGTAGAACAACTACATGCACTTGGCTTTACTTATCATGGTGTTGTATGAGCATCTGAGTAAGCGAATTAACTGATGAAATACCTGTTGCTTTATTTTAATTGAGCCAAAACCAATTTTTTAAAAGGTACATCTAATTTTTTTTAGTCCCAACTTTACACACAAACTTGTAGCATTCATGAAAATGCATGTCTCTCTTACGATGTGTGTTTGTATTTTTTATATAGATATTTTGGGTTTATGTGGGGTAGACGAAGAAGCACATCATAATGTTTAACTAGTTCCATATTTTTTCATCTGGAATCCTGATCTTGTAATTCGAAATCGATTTAACTGCTAAGGAAGCACTGTAAATTATGCAGGGCATTATTTTATGGTATCATTACAATAGCTTTTCATCATCGCATTAGAATTAGTGAATCACATGGTTTTGTCAGGGTGAACATGGACTATTATAATGAAGAGTTCGTTATTTTTCCTTTTAGTTGGGCGCATTTGTCTGTTGGGATCCCAATATTTGAAATTTATTATCCCACAATGAGTTTTCAACTACCATAGTCAATCGTCAACGATCAGGAGCACACTAGCAGTAACACTTAGAAGCCTGCACACAATTCCATTTAGTTAATAAACAATTTTTAAAGTATATTTCTCTCTTATGGTGTGTTTGTTTTTCTGTATTTTTTAAGATAGATATTTGGGGTTTAAGAAGATAATTCATACTCTTTGAGTGGATAGGAATGAATAGGTGAGGGTATATTCTTAGAATTTTTTAATAGATGGTATTATGACAATCCTAACAATACCTTGGTATGCATATCTATTTGAGTTCTCATTTTCACACTCTCTCACCCACACAATATCTTTACTTATTATGTATTCTTCACATTATTATAATCCTCTTCATAAAGCCCAGAGGAATACTAGCACTCTTTGATAATTATACCCACACTTCCCTTAATTTCTTCTCACAACAAACAATTTTTCCAAAAAAAAGCAATATACATGATTTCTCTTGTTCTAAAAAATACATTACAGTCCATATACATAAGCCTTTCATCAAAAAACTATTTGAATTTCAACAATTATGGAAATTAGTAAACCAAAATTTGAACATCCTGTTGGGGTTCCCAAGTTTTGGCCAGATTGGCAAGACCAAAAGATGAGACAACATCAGAACCGCTTTGGGGCCCTAGGATCTAGCCCTCCTGGACCCGGAGAGGGATCTCTCCAATGAAACAAAGAATGATATATCTTTGAAAGCTCAAATTGAGATATTAGGCTAGTTATGAAGTACAGAGGGGGGTTTAAAATGATTTGGTTAGCTGGTTGCTGAGTTGGTCATGAGATCATGGACTGAGAAAGTAGTGGGAGGAAAGGAACAAAACAACAGGATGCTTTAGCAAAGAGGATAAGTCGATAAAGTGCCATTCATTGGGCTATGGAGTCATGAGAGGTAATTACATGCAACAACTAGCCAATGCTTTCAAAGGGCAAGTCATCTACACTAAAGGATCTTTTTAGATAGATAATGGAATGGAACATTAAGGAAAGAAAGTGAGAGAAGGAAAGCAACCTACTTTCTGTTTATAGATTAGGTCAGAGGTCATTTAACTCCAGACCTGCTTGGACATACTCAAAGGCAGCTCTCAAGGGAAGGACAAAGGGGCAGCTTATAGATCGGACCAGAGATCATTTAACTCCAGGTCAGCTTTAGCATGCTCCAATGGAAAAACAGAGATAAGTTTAACAAAGGGATTTTAGAAAGGCCAGCTGGTTGCACAAGGATCCTAGTGGACATGGCTAACTCCAATCCCCAGTGTTCCCAAATCTTCCAGCTTAAACCCAACAAGAACATCTAAGAACTGATTCATTTAATTCATACATCAGCTAGCAGGCAATAACATCCACTACGCTGGTTAAACCAAGTGAAAAAACTTCTCAGATAAAACATTTCAGAAGATAAACATAAATGGTAGGGAGAGCAGGAACATAGGGTACCTAACAAGGGTAAATCCTATGTCAAACTTCTGATGCAAGCCAGTGGAAAATGAAACAATATGAAATGTAATAAACAAAGTTAGAAGAACATCACCAAAAGTAATAGACCAGGATCCTGTGAAATGTGCTTTGATTAATTGATGCAAAACCAGTCATGTACACTAAGCTCAATGGCTAATACAGTCCAGACTTCTCCTCCCAGCCTATTACACAACGACTACTTTGCTACTCCCTCCCACGACAGTTCTAACAGTCCAACATGAATCCCTCTAACAACAAATCCTCAACAACTGGACAACAACCTTTACATTATGTTCTTGGGAATTCTTATAGGAGAAGAAGTGAAAACAGGAATAGATGAACAATTAAATGAACCTCATTAAGACAGTAAGGCGGAAGTTTTCATGCCCATACCACTTAATGGCAATCAACATTCGCTGTGTGTACTCTGTAGGCCGTTTGGGAACCTCTGTCAGGTCGATTTTGACCTCTGATATACTCTTTGTAGTCCTCTCGGCTATTTGGACTCTGTGGTAGCTTTCTGAATAAATGAACTGAATGAACATCCGCGGCCCCTCCATGCCTCATAACTGCAATCTGACAGTCTTTTAAGAAGCTCCTGCCATTGTCTTAACTTTCCTGGGCTCAAGGGGCACGGAGGGCACTGTGGGAATGGTGTACTTCTGAGAGAAAAGTACCCTGCTGATATTTAACATGGATAAGACTCGACAATGTGCTTTTGGTCTTCAAACTGTGTCTTTCCTTTGAATTTCAGGGTCAAACATCAATTATAACAATAACAAGCATAAACCCCCTTTGAATCTCTTCTGCTGGTCCGCTGGCGAATGCTGAAACGACCTCTCTGTGTTATCTGCATGATGAAGTAATCCTGTTACAAGCCCAGGCAGTGATGGTGGAGACATGCTGTGGAGGCCCGGAGAAACAGTGGCGGAACAATGAAAACAGCGGCAATGATGAAGAATGGCGGAAGAAATGGTGATTAGTGTAAAACCCAAAGGTTCAACGTTTGGGGGAAATACAAAGGAAATAGCAGGAAAAACAATGAAGCGGGAGGGAAATATAGTACGAGGTGGGACCATACGGAAATCCCAATCGCGGATCGGAGCGGGGCAGAGAGTTGACACATTTCGGAGGTTCCCATTGCGATTGAGGGCGGGATGCGATTGAAACACGGCCGTTAGATCTGGTGGAGGGATGGACGACTCAGATGTGGTCAGGGGATCGCAATCGCAAGGAGCAAGGGGAAGACGCGACGTAAAATGCAATTGCGATTAGGCGGGGAGCGCGATTGAGCGTTGGTCGTTGGATCTGGGGACCAGATCAACGGCTCACACTCAATCGAAGGGAACAAGCGATTGGGCGGATCGGAGGAAAGGGACCCATCACAATCGCAAGTCGGAGCGAGGGGTAATCACAGCGCGAAGCAAAGAACTTGCGATTGGCACGTTAACAAAAGCTGCGATTGAAACTTGTTTGCGATTGCGATTGGCACGTGGTGAGGGTTAATATATAACATGAAACTTTTTAATAAAGTTCACGGGTATGGAAAGGGGAAGTGGTTTAGAAATCGCATATTTTGTTTTAACGCGATTTACAATGCGATTTTGATCGGAGAAAAGGGGGAAAAGGGGTTAGGCCTTATAATAAGGTCGGAAAGTGGGTTTTTGATCCATTCAATGTGATTTAAAGGTTAGAAAGGGGAACGATAGGGGAATAAGGGGGGAAAATGAAAGGTAAGAAGGGAAAATAGAAGGGAATGCAAAGGGGGACAAAATAGAAGTTAAGTGGGGGTGAAATAAGAGGGAAAAGGGCCCTTTGGGCATTCTTCTTCACAACAGAGAGGCTTTATAATGGAAATCAGCAGAGGGGATTCTATCAAAGGAAAAAGGCACAAGGAGGCTTCAAGGATGATGTGTTTTCAGGGGAAATGCATTCCTTGAAGGCTCAACAACATTTTAGCCCCCTATTTGCTTGTCAAAAAATTTATAGGGGGGCTAGCAGTGGCTCCACATGGGGATGGCTTCTTCTTGAAGGAGAAAAGAATCCAAAGAATGATATTTGGTGTAGGCCAGATGCCTGCTGCTTGAACCATCCCTTTCTTTCTTTAAATCAGCTGCCACAAATCATGAAGACATCATATCAGCAGTAAAATTTCTCCCAAACAACTACCTACCCAAACTAAAGTCCTAACATTTTTTCTTCTTGGGTGCATTTTCACTTGCAGACCCTTTACATCATCACTTTTTACAAACAGGAAAATAAACCTATTCTACTTCTACCCTTATTACTCCATGAGACCAGATTAGACTGTTGGTCTCATAGCTTCTCTACCTAGTCTAATATCTGCTAGGATTAAACTGTCTAGCAAATTTCTTCTCTACATTCTAAGACAGAAATTGAAAATCAGTCAAACTAGGATTAGACAGTCTAGTTTGCTGGACTTTGCAGAAATCAAAACAACAAACTACATGCTCACAAACTGAGCTTTATTTTAGACTTCCTGCCTACCCTAATCTAACTGGAAATCTCTGATGCTCTAGGTGATACAATAATTCCAATGCAGCCAGTCAAGCAATAGAAAAAAAGGATATGAGCATTGGCTGCTTGTCAGAGATAACCACAGGGTGCTCTGCATGTGGTTCTTCAAAACTAAGGCCACCAGCAGTGGTGACCAATTATGTTGTATTTGGCTCTTTCAAAAGATCAATGCTGGAGTATTTGAGCCAATCAGGGCCTCCATATATTCTGCCACAGGATCAATCAGCACATGATGTAAACTTTTTTCTTCAAAGCCTACCAGGATTGATAGGCAGTTTGCATCCCGGGCAACTTCAATCACTGCATCTGCAGTGAGGCCTTTGTAATCACACTCCTCCTCTTCCTGATTTGGAGTATTTGGCACATGGGCATCAGCCAGGGATACCTCCTCTTCCTCTGGATCAAGACAAAGATGTCTGTGGGAAAGAAGGTCTCGCTCATCTTCAATGCAGCCTGAGCTAGAGGGTTCATTATATTCGACTGTGTTGTCCTCTAGACACGTAGGTTGGTTCTGCTGGAACTCTATGAAAAAATTAACATATTCTTGAGCGGGGGTTTCTTTGATTACCTTAATCTTTTTGGGATAAGGCTTCGGATATTCATTCCGCTCAAGATCTTCTTCAAGTCTTTCTTCCTTGTCCTCTGTGCTGAAGAGCCGCTGGCTTCCGTCTTCTTGGAAAATATTACTGATGTTTGGATAAAAAAGAGAGAGAAGATTTAATGTATCTTCCTCTGCGCTCTTGCTTTCAATGCCTTCTCCATAAGTATCATATATAGCCTACATTGGCTCGTCATTTTCTTGAAGTTGATGGTCGTGTTCTTCCTTCCATGAATCTACTGATGATAGCCTTGCAAGCTCAGTTTCCCTCTCGAAAAAATCATCATCAGACAGATCAGCATGAGAGAACACATAATTAAAATCACAGTCACCCATCAAATCTTCGGGGCTCTCGGAAAGTCTTTCTTCACAGAAAACTGCAAGTTCATTTTTTGATTCAACCTCTGGTCCGTCATGCATGTTTGGCATGTGGCTTCTATCTTGCAGAGATCTGGTTCGTCTTTCTTGAGGGCAAGGAACAGGTCTTTCCCAATCATCATTTCTGGTTTCGGCCTCGTATTCTTCTTCTTTTACACTTAGCAAGGATTTGGCAGTCTCGATCAGTCTTTCCAGCTTGTTCTCTAAAGAGATCTGCGCTATTTGCTCTGTTCGGTCCTTCCTTGCCACTTTTAATCTTTCCTCCCTGCACTTTACATTGTATTCGATAGTGACCGCTATATTCTGCATTTCCTCCAGGCTCGAAGGTTCTCTTTCCCTTATATGGAATTCCACCTCGAGGTCAAACGAACTCGGATAGTGCAATAAAGCCCATCCCAAAGGTGTCTTTATATCAGAAGGTATTGCATCATATACCTTATTGAACCTCGCTGACAACTCTTGCACTATCTCTACCGGCTGCCTTCTCAAATTCTGATATTCTTCTAGGATAAGAAGAACATTCTTTGGGGCTGCCCATCTGTTAAGGAAAACTTGAGAAAATTGATGAAAGCAGAAAATGCTCGTCCCCAGAAGGTTTTTGAACCAACTCTTAACATTTCCTTGTAATGACAAGGCAAACATCCTAATGCACACATCATCTTCTTCTATTTCATACAATTCGAGTAAATCCTCAAGGTTTTGCACATGTTCCTCGGCAGTGGACCTTTTATTTTCTCCATTGAAAAGAGGCAGCTGGTTTATAAGCTCTCCAGGAAGGGGTTGGAAAATAAGAGGTAAAACCAGAGGCTTATATCTTTCTATGACCTTCGTAGGTGTAGGTGGTGTAATAGGAGGCTCATGGCTACTTGAAGCTTCTTTAGGAATGGGGGATATAACATGAGGCTCTTGCCTCACCGGTTTCTTCACAGGAGTATAGGTCTGCTCACGGTCTGAAGACTGAGGCTTGAGATCTTTCCCATACTCATCGTGGGTCTCATATTTGTACACTTGAATAGGCTTAAAGTAGGACAGAACATAGTGATAGACAAAAACAATGAACTCTTTAAACCAAATCCAACCCATATGTTCTACCCTCCTATAAGGTCTGGCCATCTTTCAGGTTCTTCCTCCAGCGGAGTCTTTGAGAGTTATGGAGTGTGGAGTCACCAAGTGGATGTATTTGGACATTAGAGACAGAATGTTGTCCACCATTAGCAATGAAAAACCAATCTAACCAAAGATTCTGGGTCTTTTGAGTGCCTAAGAATGTTTAAGGTGAAATGCACTCAAATCCCCAACAGAGTCGCCATTATGTTGGGGTTCCCATGTTTTGGCCAGATTGGCAAGACCAAAAGATGAGACAACATCAGAACCGCTTTGGGGCCCTAGGATCTAGCCCTCCTGGACCCGGAGAGGGATCTCTCTAATGAAACAAAGAATGATATATCTTTGAAAGCTCAAATTGAGATATTAGGCTATTTATGAAGTACAGAGGGGGGTTTAAAATGATTTGGTTGGCTGGTTGCTGATTTGGTCATGAGATCATGGACTGAGAAAGTAGTGGGAGGAAAGGAACAAAACAACAGGATGCTTCAGCAAAGAGGATAAGTCGAGAAAGTGCCATCCATTGGGCTATGGAGTCATGAGAGGTAATTACATGCAACAACTAGCCAAGGCTTTCAAAGGGCAAGTCATCTACACTAAAAGATATTTTTAGATAAATGATGGAATGGAACATTAAGGAAAGAAAGTGAGAGAAGGAAAGCAACCTACTTTCTGTCTATAGATCAGGTCAGAGGTCATTTAACTCCAGACCTGCTTGGACATACTCAAAGGCAGCTCTCAAGGGAAGGACAAAGGGGCAGCTTATAGATCGGACCAGAGATCATTTAACTCCAGGTCAGCCTTAGCATGCTCCAATGGAAAAACAGAGATAAGTTTAACAAAGGGATCTTAGAAAGGCCAGTTGGTTGCACAAGGATCCTAGTGGACAGGGCTAACTCCAATCCCCAGTGTTCCCAAATCTTCCAGCTTAAACCCAACAAGAACATCTAAGAACTGATTCATTTAATTCATACATCAGCTAGTAGGAAATAACATCCACTACGCTGGTTAAACCGAGTGAAAACACTTCTCAAATAAAACATTTCAGAAGATAAACATAAATGGCAGGGAGAGCATGAACATAGGGTACCTAACAAGGGTAAATCCTATGTCAAACTTCTAATGCAAGCCAGCAGAAAATGAAACAATATGAAATGTAATAAACAAAGTTAGAAGAACATCACCAAAAGTAATAGACCAGGATCCTGTGAAATGTGCTTTGATTAATTGATGCAAAACCAGTCATGTACACTAAGCTCAATGGCTAATACAGTCCAGACTTCTCCTCCCAGCCTATTACACAACGAATACTTTGCTACTCCCTCCCACGATAGTTATAACAGTCCAACATGAATCCCTCTAACAGCAAATCCTCAACAGCTGGACAACAACCTTTACATTATGTTCTCAGGAATTCTTATAGGAGAAGAAGTGAAAACAGGAATAGATGAACAATTAAATGAGCCTCATTAAGACAGTAAGTCGGAAGTGTTCACGCCCATACCACTTGATGGAAATTAGAATTTGCTGTGTGTACTCTATAGGCCGTTTGGGAACCTCTGTCGGGTCGATTTTGACCTCTGATATGCTCTTTGTAGTCCTCTCGGTTGTTTGGACTCTGTGGTAGCTTTCCGAATAAATGAACTGAATGAAAGTCCGCGGCCCCTCCATGCCTCATAACTGCAATCTGACAGTCTTTTAAGAAGCTCCTGCCATTGTCTTAACTTTCCTGGGCTCAAGGGGCATGGAGGGCACTGTGGGAATGGTGTACTTCTGAGAGAAAAGTACCCTGCTGATATTTAACATGGATAAGACTCGACAGTGTGCTTTTGGTGTTCAAACTGTGTCTTTCCTTTGAATTGCGGGGTCAAACATCAATTATAACAATAACAAGCATAAACCCCCTTTGAATCTCTTCTGCTGGTCCACTGGCGAACGCTGAAACGGCCTCTCTGTGTTATATGCACGATGAAGTAATCCTGTTACAAGCCCAGGCAGTGATGGTGGAGACATGCTGTGGAGGCCCGGAGAAATAGTGGCAGAATAGTGAAAACAGCGGCAATGATGAAGAATAGCGGAAGAAATGGTGATTAGTGTAAAACCCAAAGTTTCAACGTTTGGGGGAAATACAAAGGAAATAGTGGAAAAAACAATGAAGCGGGAGGGAAATATAGTACAAGGTGGGACCATACGGAAATCGCAATCGCGGATCGGAGCGGGGCAGAGATTTGACACATTTCGGAGGTTCCGATTGCGATTAAGGGCGGGATGCGATTGAAACACAGCCGTTAGATCTGGTGGAGGGATGGACGGCTCAAATGTGGTCGGGGGATTGCAATCGCAAGGAGCAAGGGGAAGACGCGACGGAAAATGTGATTGTGATTAGGCGAGGAGAGCGATTGAGCGCTGGCCGTTGGATCTGGGGACTAGATCAACGGATCACACTCAATCGGAGGTAACAAGCGATTGGGCGGATCGGAGGAAAGGGACCCATCGCAATCGCAAGTTGGAGCGAGGGGTAATTGCAGCGCGGAGCAAAGAACTTGCAATTTCGATCGGAGGAAAGGCTGCGATTGGAGGGACATGCGATCAGCGCAATCGCAATGTTTTGCGATGCGATTAATCGCGTCACAAACACTTGCGATTGGCACGTTAACAAAAGCCACGATTGAAACTTGTTTGCAATTGCGATTGGCACGCGGCGGGGGTTAATATATAACATGAAACTTTATAATAAAGTTCACGGGTATGGCAAGGGGAAGTGGTTTGGAAATCACATATTTTTTTTTAACGCAATTTACAATGCGATTTTGATCGGAGAAAAGGGGGAAAAGGGGTTAGGCCTTATAATAAGGTCAGAAAGTGGGTTTTTGACCCATTCAATGTGATTTAAAGGTTAGAAAGGGGAACAATAGGGGAATAAGGGGGGAAAATGAAAGGTAAGAAGGGAAAATAGAAGGGAATGCAAAGGGGGACAAAATAGAAGTTAAGTGGGGGTGAAATAAGAGGGAAAAGGGCCCTTTGGGAATTCTTCTTCACAATAGAGAGGCTTTATAATGGAAATCAACAAAGGGGATTCTATCAAAGGAAAAAGGCACAAGGAGGCTTCAAGGATGATGTTTTTTCAGGGGAAATGCATTCCTTGAAGGCTCAACAACATTTTAGCCCCCTGTTTGCTTGTCAAAAAATTTATAGGGGGGCTAACACATCCTACTACTCAACACTTAGTAAACAACTTCAAACTTCAACTATTGTCTTCAAGCTTTCTCACTGATTGATTCCTTCTTTGACCTCCAGGATCGCACCTGTTTGACTCCCAGAAGTAGTCATTTTGATAAATCATCTACTCTTGTGTTAGCTTCTCTACAAGCATGATGATAGGATATGTTGGAGAAGAATGTCTCCATTTTTTTCATCTGAGCTAGCATAAGGTTCAAATTGATATTTCCCATTTTGTAGTAGCCTTTCATCTAGTGTATAACCACATCATAGTCACAAAAAATCAACAATTTTTTCACCTCCATGTCTTTTGTCTGTTTCATTAAGATCATTATATCCATAAACTCGGCATAGTTATTAGTACTGCACCCAAGATTTCATTGAAATTAAGGAGAAGAGAATCATTTAGAAATAAGGTACCTCCTGCAGTAAAAAGAGTATGTTGCTCTTGGCTGACACCATACAAGTCGCCCCAATTTATCAATTCATGGTTTTTTATTTTGGCACTAAGATGCCCCAATTTATCAATTCATGGTTTTGTATTTTTTTATTGAGTCTCCCCAATTTGTTACTGGCATGTATTTTGTAAATGCCTTGGCCTAGTTCCCATTCAATTCCACCCACTAGGTTGTAGAGGATTTCAAGATTAATTTCATAAAGAGTAAGTTTGGGATGATCACCTTGACCTGCTCGATGAAATGTCTATGAATATTGGCCACATTGAACTTTTTTCCTGCCTAGGAAAAGAGACACATTCCCATGTCTAAGAATACAAATTGTATTTGATATGGTTAATGCCTCTTTTGAAAAAGGAAAGGACCAAGAACCATGTCATCTTCACTTTTATTTCATAAAGTAGGATGAAGACACCATAAAGAGTTATCATTCAAAATAAACCAACTTCAAATCTTTGGAATTTCCAGTAAAATATTCTAGGCAACCTTCTAGGCCCTCCAAATTCTCCGGGAAGTAAAATTCTCTTTCGCATTCACAATGGTTGTGTTAACAATCAAATTCTGTAAATTTTTACTTTGTTGGTATGACCCCATTATTTTTCATCCGTAGAAACTTGCAGGACTAGAAGCAATAATGAACCAACTTCGTGTAAGGGTTATGGTGGTAGAGGTACTCTTATTATAGGCTCACCAAATGAAGGTCCTTCGGAGCTCAAATAAAGATGAACAAAACCGAATCTGCATCGAATATGTCAAACGTTCACACAAATAGGACTCCAAAGTCGTACATGTTTCCTTCTTGACAAATCTTCCGTAAATATTTATGAGTAAGATCTAATGTATTTATGGATACATTTGCATAAACAATTTTTGTACCATGCAATTAACCTACTTGAAAAATATCCAACTTTTTTTACAAAAATATAAAATCTTTTAATATTATTTTTTGCAAATATTTATGAATATATGTACCATGCAGTTAGCATGCTTGAAAAATCTCCATTTTTTTCTACAAAAAATATAAAATATTCAGTTTGAATGTTACCAGACTCTGGTGTGGGAAGATTGCAACAAATGGGATTGGAAAAAGGATGGGGAGACAATGCAGAGAATCTCATGGATATGATTCATTTTTTGTTGGAGTTCCTTTAGGCATGTGATCCATCAAATTTGGAAATGTTTCTAGAAAGGATTCATATGTTTTTTAATTATGTGATTATTTCACCTTGTGGTTATTTTGGGAAAGCAATCTTAGGAATGCGAGACACAAGTTGATAGGTAAATTTTTGTTTATAATTGCAACGCCCATTCCATGATATCGTATCTTTATTGTTTGATTGTATTTTAAACTTTTAATTTGATTTTGTTTTGCCTTTTAACTATATAATTGAACATACTCGGTACCATATCTATTTAACTGACATCCAAAACTTGACAATATTAGTATAATAGTTTTTTTTTGTTAAAATATTTTTAGATTCAAATTTTATAGATATAAAAGATAAAAGCAAATGTCATTTCCCACGTTTGATTGTTAGTTGGCTCTCGTGTGCACAGGTTACATGAAATGTGATTGGAAAAAGGATGGTGAGACAATGCATAACATGAATTGGATATGATTCATTTTTTGTTGGAGATCCTTCATGCACCTCAGCCATCAACTTTGGAAATATTTCTAGTAGGGATTTCTATGGTTTTTAATGTTGTTATTCTTTCACCTCATTGATTATTTTGTGTAAGCAAATGTTTTAGGAATTCCAGACAAGACAACGATGGACGACTGAACAATTGTTTTATAATTGCAATATCCATTCCATGATATCTTCTCTTTATCGTTTGATTGTATTTTGAACTTTTTATTTTTATTTTTTTGTCTTTTAACTACAAAATTGAAAATTCTTTGTATCATGTCCATTTAAACAACAACCAAAGATTGAAGATGAACTTAGTATTACACGATATTGATTGAAAAGTACATTGATTGAAATGATTTTAGTTGTTTTGTGTTAAAATATTTTCATGGCTATTGGAAAATTTTATTTTCATGTTGTTATTTGAGCACATTTTATCTATATACTTGACCAAGTTCATGCATTAGAGAATGAAATTTTTTTGCGAATAAAATGACAAGGATTAGACATCACATCTCAGATTATTTGTTTTCACAAGTTATCTACAATTTTAGATTTTTAGCATGTAACTTGGTTGACATGATTGTGCCTAACCTTTCCCTTAAGGTTGAATACTAAGTTACTAAGGTGTTATTTTTTATGGTGACAATTTATTTTCTTTCTTTATACAAGTTATCTGGCCCCTATCACCCAACTGAAGAAAACTTGATCAAGTTTCTTGATTTTATGGGGAAAAATGGCTTTGACATTGCTGATGTTGAGGTATATGTCGTATAAATTCTTTATAATCTATTTTAGTTTATATTCTAGTGTTCATTGTCTTTCATGACTTACACTTTGCATTGTATCTTCTTTTGTTTCCAGAAAAGGAACTCAATGATGATGGTAAGAAGCAAGAATTAAAGAAAGAGAAGAAAAATAACACTAGAGTGACAAACACAAAAAGAGAGAGAGAGAATAGAATCAGGCTAGTGATACCCTTGGAACCAATATCATGCATAAGACACACACATAGAAGTTGATGGTCAAGTCTTCGGAGTTGGTGAATTCACCTGCAATGCCTTGGAAGCACAACGATAATGATTTGAAGTAATGAAACAACATTTCATGTGTAAATTTTAGTCCAACCAATATTAAGTTGGAAACTCATATTGTAATACTTGACATTTCATATAATATAATTTATGTGGTTGAAATTATTTATAGTTGCACTTGATATTGTTTCGTATTGTAATTAACATGTGTAACTTTGCATTTTTATATTAGTAAACATGCACATAGTATGTATTTATTTTTTTATAATTTAGCCACAAAATCATACTAATGAATTTATTTTTATTAATAATGAACACATAAAATCAATCTAAAACTACTAAAGTAGTAGTTTATATTGACTAATGATGAACACAAATAAATGAATACGACTAAATTAGTTGTTTATAATGATTATTAATGAAAGCAAATGAAATGGATATAAACTACTATATTAGTCGTTTATATAATGAATATGAAACTACCAAAAAAATATAAATGACTACTGCAATTGATGACTAAATTTTGCATATATATGACTATTAGTAAGCTAATTTACATTATCTTATAATACGACCAACATTTAGTTATATTTCTTTGGACATTAATTGGTTTCAAACAATGACTAAAATTTGCATATATATGACTATTGGTAGCTAATTTACAATATCTTATAACACGACCAACATTTTGGTTATATTTCTTTGGTCATTAATTAGTTTTATCGGGTGATCAATAGTAATATATTTTGTTGTATATTTGGTCATTAATTGTGGCAAGTAATGACTTAATCAATGACTAAATTAATGACCAAATTTATGACTAAATATACTACTAGATGATGAAATTGAGACAACAAATTAATGACTAAGCTAAAAATGACTAAAATTTGGTCGCGTTATAAGATAATAAATTAGCTACTATTGGTCACCGACTGAAAAATGGTCATTTATATGCAAAATTTAGTCATTTTTTAGTAACTAATTAATCATTTTGTACTATTGGATATATAAATGTTAATTGGGTTGGAAAGTTCGTAGCTTTAAGCACAACCGAGGCATAATAAAATCCTGCTAGCATGGCTAGTTGTGAGGCATCTTGGCTGAGAAATCTCTTTGGAAAGCTATTTGAGCATCCAAGATAAGAGTAGTCATGGGTCGATACTTTTTGAGGAGTAGCTATCCAAGATAAGAATAGTCTAAGGAATTTCATACTTTATGAAAACCGGGTGGGGTATGAAGCTTGAGAGATAATGATGATGATTTCTATAAATCATTATTCTTGCTAACATTGTGCTTTGATCTTGTGGAGAGATAGAGTTGTTAGTCAAGGCCTTTCTATATGAAAATTTTGGTTGATATGATGTTATACATATGGGTTGCTAATCCGTCTCTTCTTATGATATCTCCTCAGATTGAGAATGTCCATGTACCATTTATGAATAAATCCCTAGTTAAGAGGGAGTTTTGAAAAAAATGTGTAACTAGGTCCAGTCTTCATAAATTTGAAATGTACTTTGATTCTTGTATATTGTAAAATGAAAAAAAAAACTATTATTATTATTTTTGGAGCATGGGTTTCATGCTTAAGGTATTTTATTTATAGGTCAAGCACCCATTTAATGCTTCTATGGTTTTTCCTAGGTCAAGAAGCCAAAAGAGTCATTGTCGTAAGTTCAAGATCCCATCTGACACATTGCAATTTGTAAAGAAATTTTTTTTTTTCATTAAAAATATCAAAATACCCTTCGATACCAAGTCGGCCTGACAGCTAGCAAGTCGGCCTAATTTAAGAAGCCATGTCCACCTTAGAGACTCCTATAAAAAGGTGGAAACTCGACCTCCTTGGAGCACATTCATCACTCACTCATCCAAGCAAAGGAGCAAGAAAAATAAGGCATCGAGGAAGGAAAAGGAAAAAGAAGAATTGTTTTTGAGCTATTTCTCTCTCACACGTGCAAAGGAAGAATAAGGTTTCTGCAACAAATCTAAGGTTTTTTTCTTCTACAAGTTCAATCTTGAAGAAGGGAAGGAAAGAAGGTCAAGTGAAGGTCATAAGAAGACATCCACAAGCTCTAAAAGGAAGAGAAAGCTAAGCGAAGGTCTGAGGAAGCCTTGGGAGGCTAAACAAAGCTCACATGTGTGGCAACAACAACCACAGGAGGGCTGGAAATTTTAGGTCTGCAGTGGTGAGTGAAATTATGCAGTTGAGGGTTGAGATTGTGCTACTAGAAGAGATTTGACTCAGTTTATTAACTTGGAAAATGAAAGCACATAATCCTGAAAGGTTAGACTTGGTCTTGCTATAGAGGTCTTGGAATTCGTCAATTGAAGGATCTATAAGGAAGAGAAGACATTTATGAGTTTTCCTCTCAAGTGGAGAGGTTTTGGCCCTAGCTTGTAGCCTATATTTCGTGTTCTTTTTCTTCTTGTTTTTGGGAGTTGTTTGATGATATAAAAACATAATAATAAGTGAAGAAGCTAATAAGTAATAAAAATTAATAATACATTAGAAGCAGTTATCATAGAAAGATAAATCACACTAATCACTGCCCTATAGATCTCTCAACAGTTAACAAGGGTAGAGAGTTTTGTGATGTCTGAGTCAGATACTATGTGTGATGTGCAACTTGAAGCACCAACAAACATCAATGCTCCAATCAGGATCTCGCCCCAAGGCAACTCTACTTCACTCTCTCCAATCATCATTTCAAATTAACAACTTCTCATAGTTTTTACACTTCTTTTTGCAAGCCGGTTACTATTGCTTTTCTTTTCTAGTTTGTCATAACAAGTTAATGACATGTTATCTTTAAACACTACTCTTTTTGTATGGTTTACTCATAGTTCAACCAATATAAAATTATTGTAAATAGATAATACACACAATACAACTCATTATATTTAAAAAATACATAAAAAATCTTGTCTTTCTAGTATTTTCCTACAAAAGCTCTAGAAAAATCATTTTTGGTACCTAAGGACATCACTAATAGTAATGATCTATTTTTGGTCTTCACATGTAAAAACTATAAGATCCTAGAATACCTTTTTGACGAAAAATAAAACTACCAATGTAATATCAATTATCACTCATAAAATTATATTTACGAAGTTTAACCCCCAAAAAAAACTATAAAAACATTTTTATGGTTTAAAGACTGAAAGTACTTTAACAAACCCGTCAAGATCATGTGCATGTTTCACTTTTTTTTTACTAAGACATATATATATATATATATATATATATATATATATATATATATATATATCACAAAGATACTCATATCGCTTAAAAAACTTATTATAAAACACTCAGTAGGACAAGAAAGAATAATCGTAAACAATGACGTGCACCTTTTTTCCTTCTTTGACTTTACTTGATGATTATTTAGTAAAATAAGATATTCATATGATAAGAAATAAACAAATTATATTTGATCCTTGGTGGAGAGTTGGAACAGGGTTTTGTATCCTTCCATCATCCTTTCGGCCTACTTTATTTGCATGGCCTTTCTTAATGCGTAAAGGCCGTGTTATAAAATCAATGGTTAATTTTTCACTTGGATTAGTTTTTATTTTTTTTAAATAGGTTTGTTTTATTTTATTTATTAATATTTATATTGAAGGTGTTTTTATGATGGGTTTAGTTGGGTAGATTTGATTAATAAGATTGGTGTACTTTTGTGTTTCTCTTTCCAAATAAAAATTGACACGTGACACTGCAACCATCATACAATTAACTAAGAAGTGTGTTGTTCTTTAAAGTTTTCTAATCCTATCTTAAATGAAAAGGGAAAGATTCTAATCTCTAATTTTTGAGATATTTTGATTTTTTATTGGTTTTTAAATTAATTTATCATAAAATTAAGTTTTACCGGGTTTTGAAAAATAAATCTATAAAAATATTGGAAAAATAATTTAATGATTTATATTTATATGTTTTAAAATCAATTTATTATATTTATTATATAAAATTTTAATATATATATTATTAATATATAAGTATTTTTAACACCTGCAACCATTATGAAATTCTCTGATAAATGAGATGTTATTTAAAGTTTTCTAACTCTCATCCTAAATTAAAAAAGAAAGATTATAATCTCTAAATTTTGAGATATTTTGATTTTTCATTAATTTATTATAAAATTAAATTTTATTGGATTTAAAAAAATAAATCTATATATTAAAAAATTTAGTATTCATTGTACAAAATTTTAATATATATTATTAATATATAAGTGTTCTTTTATTCTTTTATTATCATTATACTATATTATTGTATCTTATAAGAGGGAAAATAAGATTTAGCAACAATGAAGGATGATGCAAAGATGTGATGAACCTTCAACTAGAATGTATCGAAATATTTAATTTTTGTAGATTAGTCATGGCGTAAAGTTGTTTTTGTGTCATCTTCTTTTAATAAATATGATGGATTGGATGTGCCTGTAATCTATCAAAGCTTTGGCCAAAATCAATGTCATTGGTGTTGCTTTTACCCCAAAATGAAAAATTTTGGGGACTTGGACAACTATTTGAAGCATTCAAGGTTTGATATTTTTAATTTGCAAGGCCGAGCCTAAGGCCATTCAGGTGAGATTTGCTACCCATTTCTCTTAAATTTATTTATTTGTTCTAAAAAGACTTTTATATGATTATGGTTCCCATATTTATAAAAATTAGAACCTAGAAGTTCAAAACTAGCACAAAAATGAACTTAACCAGAAAATTATTAATGAAATTAGATTGTTTTTCCTCGAAGAATGTCTCTCTTTCCACCTCTACAAGAGCGTCACTCTACTCAAGTTCCACCTAGTTTGTTTTCATTCCCATTCCTCTTGCTCTGACACTCTCGATTGTACCGAAGGAACTAGTAATCACATCGAAACTGGTAATCACATCTTTCTGAATACTGAAATTACCTTCTTCAATCCTAATCACAACCTAATTCTACTCATTAGTTGTTAAAATATAATAAGTGGAGTCCTGTGGAGAGATTTGTATGCCGCTTTCGAACATCTCCGAGTGACTTTAGATATCTTTCATCTACATATTCTTATGGAGTAGCAAATTTGGTGCACTCATAGAAACTAATAACAATGCTTGCATTGGAGTGAATGGCAAGATAATCTTCCCAAATCTTCTATTCCTTTAGTGTACCTTTGCACCTTAGGGGCAATTGCTAGTTATTAGTGTTGCGATATAAAATAAATAATAAGTGAATATTGATAAACAGCAATTTATAATAAATATCAAACTGATAAAGGTTGGCACTATAAAACTAAAATAAATATTAATATTTTATTTTAAAGTATTAATTATAATAAAAATTAATATTTAATTTAATATAGAGTAAGATTTTTAACAATGGTGATTTATTTACATTTTATCTTGAGATTCTTAATTTGTAAAGTATATATGAATTACTATAGCTAAGAATCTTGCTACATGTTTTTTTAAAGTTTATATCTATTTAACTTAGATGTCAATTCTTTTACTTGTTAATAATGATAATTATATAAAACCAACCTAGATCCATTTTAACTCTCGACTTATCAAGGTGGGAGGGATCAAGTCTCTTCACTTTAAAAGAGGTTTTTCTCTCCAGAGATTTAACCCTTGATCCAGAGTCGAGATGGATCTAGGCTCGTTTAATTTCCCCCTTTATATAAGCTATATTCCACATGAATCCTATGGGTCAATACCATGGATTCTTAATACTGTGAACCATTTTCATTTTTATTATTATTTTATTTCTATAGGGTTATTTTTATTTTAGTTTCACCAAATTGAAATGTTTACATTACATTACATGGATATTATTTTCTTCTTCTTTATTTTTATTTTTAAATGTAATTTGACTTTGTAAAATTAATAAGCACTACATTACAACATCTTTACCATAATAACTTAGAAATGACCCCTCTTGACAATAAAAATATAATCTAAATAACTTTTATGATTTTGTTTAATCTTTATAATATAAAATATATCATAAAATAAATCTTTTAATATTTATTATAAATAAATTAATATCTATCCACATTTACCAATTATTTAATTTCTAGTAAAAATAAATTAATATAATTTTTAACTATTTAATTCTAAATTCTAAATTCCGATATAACAATCGACCTTCTCAACAATCAAAATTTCCACAAAATATCCCCCTTTATCCAAGATATTCCCCTCTATCCATTATATTCTACCTATCCCATCATTAATTTTCTAACTCCACCAAATTACAATAATAAATTAAAAAGAAATTAATATAAGCCTTTGATCATTATTCCCATCAATTAGGATTATGTGGACAAAGTGGCAGCTGATCAAATTGGGAGGGAGAAAAGCTTGCAGTGAGATGGCCAACACGGAGAGCTTCTTCTGCTCTGGAAATGAAACCATTGACATTGTGGTCGTTGGAGGCGGCGTTGCAGGGCTGGGCACAGCCATTGCCCTCCACAGGTCCATCTTATCTCGTCTCATTTCTCACCTTAAAATATGCACTAATAATACTACTGTGGGTATGCTTATCATGCATAAAATATTAATGACCCTGGTGGATGCATACATGCAGGATCGGCCTTAAGAGCCTCGTACTGGAGCGCTCTGACACTCTTCGAGCCACCGGTACGGCCTTCGTTATGTGGCCCAACGCTTGGAAAGCACTTGACGCTCTTGGTGTAGCAGACACCCTTCGTCCAAATTACCCTCAGCTTGAAGGGTAATGTGCTATAATATTGCAATTTAAGATATAGATTCAGATTTTAGAATATTTTCAAAATCTGAAATAGACATAAGTTCAAGAGATTAAACATCGCATTTCATTATGTTATTGATCATGCAGGATAAGTCCGGGTTTCTCAAATTGTTATTGATCATGCAGGATAAGGGGTTTCTCAAATTGTTCTGGTGTGGAAAAAAATATTCAGCTTATTAAAAATAAAAACCTTACAGGGTAAATAAATTTGATTTATTTTCATTTGAACCCTGAAATAGAAGAAAACAAATTATATTTAGCAAATTATTATTATTATTATTATCACTACCAAGCTAAACACTAAATATTAATTTTGTTTATAATGTTTAAATTCAGAATATCAAGCATCAATGGCATAGAATCTCGATGCATAGAAAGAAGCGTGCTTCTGGAAACACTAGCCAAAGAATTGCCCGAAGGAAGTGTCAGATTCAACTCTAAACTTGTTTCTATCCATAAAAGAACCGGCTCTCCTTTCACCACATTAGAGTTGACAAACGGAACATCCATCACAGCCAAGGTAGGGTTGTGGGTGTCAATAATTTATATTCCCACCATTTTGTTTTGATGAAATCCAAATCTCTTCACCATTTTGTTTTGATGAATTCCAATCTCTCTAGGTAGGGTTGTGGGTGTCAACAGTTTATATACCCACCATTTTGTTTTGATGAAATCCAAACCTCTCCACCATTTTTAGGGTTGTGGGTGTCAACAATTTATATACCCACCGTATTTTGTTTTGATGAAATCCAAATCTCTCCACCATTTTTAGGGTTGTGGGTGTCCATAATTTATATACCCACCATTTTGTTTTGATGAAATCCAAATCTCTCCACCATTTTTAGGGTCGTGGGTATCAACAATTTATATACCCAACATTTTGTTTTGATGAAATCCAAATCTCTCCACCATTTTTAGGGTTGTGGGTGTCAACAATTTATATACCCACCATTTTGTTTTGATGAAATCCAAATCTCTCTGCGTTGTTTAAAACTAATGTGATGTAGTTATGATGATCAGATCGTGATTGGTTGTGATGGCGTGCATTCAGTTGTTGCACGGTGGATTGGTTTAGGAGCAGCTAAACACTGCGGACGGGCTTCCTTCAGAGGGATGGCAACGTTTCCTGCAGAGGGCGGTCACAAATTAGAGAAAAAGTTTGTACTAACAGTGGGTAAGGGGGTGAGGGCAGGAATCGTTCCCTGCACAGACACACAAGTGTATTGGTTTATAACCAGGAAATCACAACCACAAGGTAATAATTCGCATCGCATCAATTCAGTTTCTGTATTATGAAGGCATTCAGTTCGAATTCATTTATTTTATCATGTATAGCAGCAATACATAGTACTGACACTAATTCCACAGATGCTGATGTATCTCGCGATATCGAAACCCTAAAATCCGCAGCGTTAGAGGCGGTTAGAGATTTGCCCGAAGCCATTGGAGAGTTAATAAAGCGCAGTTCCGCAGACACGTTGATTTTTGCGGACCTAAAGTGGAGATGGTTTTGGCCGTGGGAATGGGATAGGAAAGCAAAAGGAAGAGGGGCCGTGACGGTTATTGGAGACGCACTGCATCCAATAACGCCAGATGTGGGTCAAGGTGCTTGCTCCGCACTGGAGGACGCTGTGGTTTTGGCCAGATGCCTCTCTGCCTTACATTTGGATTTTGAGGATGAATGGCGAGGAGAAGAAGAAAGAATGATAGCGGAATGTTTTAGTGAGTTCGCGGCGGAGAGGAAATGGAGAGTGTTGCGTGTAACTGGAGGATCATTTTTGGCGGGCATTGTCATGGAAGGATACTCCACTTTTCTTCGCTTTCTTCGTGAGTGGATTTGGCTGCCTTTCATCTCCATGTCGTATATCCCTTACTTAGCAGCCTCTGACTGTGGGACTCTGCCCCTCCAATCAACTGCCCCACATGAACATGAACATGAATTGTAATTTCCATTGCAAATATAACTCTTATCGTCCATATCCACATGAACATGAATTGTAATTTCCTTTGCAAATATAACTCTCTTATCGTCCATATGAGCAGTATTGACAAAGGGCAGCACAGAAGTTAAATTTATTTGATACGCAGTTTTTATATCTTCATATAAAACAAGGTGAACACACTCGAATATCAATTGCAGAGTGAATTATACATTTCCCTTTTATTATTTTTTTCAAAAGAATTAATTGAATTTTTAAATTTCAATTACTCTATTTTTATTTGTTTGAGCATTGAAATATTTGGAGTTGTCTACTTACTCAACAGAATAATTTAGACTGTAGTTTTTTGTTGCAGTAAAAAAAAGTTTCAAAAAATTAAGTAGTTCGAGTGTTTGAATTGCATTTTTGATGGGGAAATGGAACACCATCAAAAACCCTTTTGATACCCAAAATAATAAAGTTTGATGACTCTGACTAGGATTTTCAAAAATCCTTGCCGAAATTTTTTATAATGTTACTGAAATTTCTGGATTATTCTATGGGTTTTTAGACTAGAACTAGACCAAATAAGTTATTCCTTGGAACTAAAAAAAGAAAAAATAATTCTTATTACTCTTATTACTTGAATATTTTTTCTAAAGAAATTAATTGAATTTTTAAATTTCAATTACTCATTTCTTTGAGCACTGAAATATTTTATTATGACCATTATTAAAGTAATTTTTTTGGATCAAAACTCTCTAGGTACAAACCTCTTATAAAATGCAAAAGAAAAACAAATTGCATTTATATACATTTGATTCTCTCTCAATCAATGGTTAAGATGGATCAATATTCATTCTATATATTGCATTTTTTAATACATAACATGGATTATGTAAACTACACAATTTAAATTTGTAATTCTACAGAACTTTGTGTGATTTTGAACAAATTTGACTAAAAAATACACCTCAAAAATAACCATAAAATATCTTGAAATTTTTCAATATTAAAATATTTTATTTATGGATCACTTTGTCCATAGATGTTTTTTTGTTATTAATATATTTTTAAATAAATTTTAATATTATTTAATTTTACACTTTTTATTATTAATATTTTTTAAATCTTATGGACTAATTTTATATTAAAAAAATTGAATGAGTTACACATATCCCTTTTATTATGAAATAACTAAATTATTTATAGTGAGGATTAATATTTTTTTGGCATTGACATATTTTATCATGGTATATATATATATATATATATATATATTCAAAAACTCTATCTAAGTCACGTATTGAAATATTTTTTAAAAATATAAAAATTATTCATCTTCCTCTTACTCAAAATGGAAAATATAAATTAATTTTTTTCTTTTTCTTTTACTTTGTCTCTCTATAAAGTTGATATAGAATTAATCTCTTTTCCTTCCTTCCTTCCTTTCTTTCCTTATTTTTTTTAATATTACTTTAAAATATAGTT
The DNA here is from genome assembly GCA_034641835.2 of Pinus albicaulis. Lineage (NCBI taxonomy): Eukaryota > Viridiplantae > Streptophyta > Pinopsida > Pinales > Pinaceae > Pinus > Pinus albicaulis. The sequence continues at coordinate 936,653,345 of CM076579.1, read as the reverse complement.
CCATTATAAAAACTTTTCTTGAAACATATGACTTGCCTAATTATTACTTAGTTGGAGATTCCACTGGGTTAAGTGGCTATGGCTCAATGTCATCCTTCAAAGAAGAAAATTCAAAGTTTGCCAATTTTGTGGTAAGAATCTAGAGTTAAGTTTGTCCACATTTTCCATTAGTTCATCCATGTCAATTATTATTTCTTGTTAAATTTTTTCTCTATTTCTAAGTACCCTAGCCATGAGAGTTTTGATATGCCAATATAGGTTGATGGTTTGTATATAAGAGAAAAAACGAGCTCTGGAAGAGTTTCCTTCTTGAGGAAACTAGACTCTGGTATCCCAATAGACCTACTTATTAGGAATTCATATTTTAGACTATTTAACTTGGTCTTCAACATCAAAAATCACTTTGTAGACCTCTTCAAGGATGATATCCTTGTATCTAGTCATTGAAAAGTGTGTCACAATTTGAGCATGAGTTTAGATGACATAAGAGGGAGATGTATTGGAGGTTGCAATGAGGCCAAGATGGTATCTCCTACCACCACTATGAGTAGGGGAGATATAACATCTAGTCATTTTGTGAGATGCACAAAGAGAGAGTAAAAAAAAGGGATGTCAGAGAGAGAGAGAGAGAGAGAGAGAATTCATAGTTAGGGAAGAAATTGAGGGGAGTGATAGGGGAAAACCTGAGATGCAGAGATGCATCACGATATTGAGAGGTAGAGGTGATAGGCCAGTGAAAAGGGAAGACTTATAGAGAACCTAAGATTTAACAAACCACGAAGATAAAAATTGGCAAGGAAACAAAAAATACCTCCAATAAATAGGCTAAAAGTTGGGACTATAAAAACATACCACCCAAAATAAACAGCCCAAAGGGGGGGGGGGCATCAGAAAATTACTATCCCAAGGTGCATATAAACGACTGAATACATGAATTTCACTAGAAAAACATAATTCAAAATAAAGATAAAGGTTATGCCGAACCTGAAATTCCTTAGCCCAAGTCTACAATGAACCAGAGGTGATGTGCCTTTTGTTGGTTAATTTCCAAGTGAAAATCACATCTAAGCTTGCATGTAGTGGTAATTCCATCATAAACTGACATTTTCCTACCACCTTTAAACCATTTTGTTCTAGAAATGGCAACAGTTTTGAAAATCCCCTTGAGATCCCATGACAAGTGATTGTTTATGTAATAACCCTTAGTGAATTGTAAATATTTTAATTTACTTTTGATAAGTTACTTGGAAAAATTTGGGCGATACTAAAGGCCTAGTATTAATAAATGATAAACATAAATGTTTATCTTTATAAATTTAATTAATAAATATTTTTTATGGTCAGACATGAAATTTACAGCGAGAAAAGATGTTGAAAGAGAGTTTCACATTCTGAACAATTATGGGTAGACATGGTTACCTTCCTAGATTCCTATCCATAGAGATAAATTATCACAATTAGAAAAAAGGGAGGCGGGAAAATATTTTGAAAGAGAGTGTCACATTCCGAAAAATTATGGGTAGACATGGTTACCTTCCTAGATTCCTATCCATAGAGATAAATTATCACAATTAGAGAAAAGGGAGCCAAGAGTGTGAGGGAAAAAGCATAAGGAACCCTAGTGACTTGGAACCTACTTGAAGGAGTTCCAAGCGAGGAAGTAGAACTTGAATCCTTAGAAATGATGTTGTTGAGGGAAGGAAGGATGCTTCCAAAAGAAGGGATTCTTGAGCTAGTTGGCCAATGGAATTCCTTATTATACATGTAAGGTCTGTGAAATACTAGGCAAGACTTGGTGTGGTCAAAAAAACTCAAAAATATGTTCCTAAACTGAAATTGGCTCAAGGGGAGTGCTGGTAGAGACTACTTGTACTCTTTGGTTGGGTGGAGTAATCCCTTTCCCCCTCTAATTTTCCTGGAAGCCTAAGGTAAATTAACAGATAAGTATTTTATGTTTGGTTTTCTGTTATGGTTTCTTCTAGATGTAATTATTTTATATAAATACAATGTAATTATTTTATATAAATACAATGGCATGACTTTAGTGGGTTAATGTATAACAAGAGCAATGGAATATTATTATTTTGACGAGTTAGATTAGTCATTGGGCCAACATGGATAAATGTGAGTAACCTAGAGACAATTCTAAATTCAGAAGGAAGGACTAAAGAGGGTAGGCAGGTTTGCCTCCAACCCGCACATATTTCCTTAGACCAAATAAATAAATATAAAAGAAAAAGTATTGTTCTAAATTTATAATAAAGGTAAATGAGATTATCGTGTAATTATAGTGTCAAAAAAAGTTAGAAATGACATAAATATTATTTTTTTATTATCTTTGCAGACAAAGAGAAACTGACAGATGCAGTAACAAAAGTGTCTCAATATTATTTGCACTGAGCACCGAAACTTATATATAGAGTATTAAATGAAAGAAAAACTAAGCCCTTTTCTGTATCATCTGTAACCAAACTCATTCAACAAGAATATGGTTAGTTTATGACTAAGGGGAAACAAAATAATCAGGTCAACAAAGCTAGCGAATCCTCATATAAATTCGAAGTCGTTCAAAAAATAAGATATCGGCTATAAGGCTAAATAGTGATTCATATAAAAATAATAATAACTATATGCTGAGAGGGATCAAGGGTTCTAATAGTTTAGAGAAGAATACAACAAGTTATACATGTCGCAAGTTAAAATTTCCTAGAGTGCAAATAGAAATATAAATATGAAGATAAACCCTTAGTAAACGAAAAACATATTTTATTATAGTTGATGAACTTACATGAAATATTTTCAAGGATAAGCCATTACATGACTTAGAGAATAGTGGCCATGAAGAGAATGAACTCATGACTTGGCATACAAAGAGAATTCCAGTGAACCTAGGTATATATTAACAAAATTAAATGTACAAAACTTTTCATAGGAAAAAAATTGTAAATTTAATAACAACATAGTATAAATAATGCCATTAACCATGGCTAGTTGTTATCGAAAATATTCTTTGAGCGTTCATAGTTTTTCTAACATAAGAACTCATGAAATAAGCATAAATCCTAGCTTCCAAGAAAACCTCATAATAGTATTTGGGTACAACTTCAAGAACACTTGAAAACAAGTGAGGGTTTGTTGGAAAAACCTACAAAACAATAATTAGTGAAAAATGGTGATTCGAATTCAGATGAGATTCCTCACCTGCAATCAAACCAAAATAAAAACAAAAAACAAAAACTCTATTAGGAAATAAAAGACGAATATGAGCAGTTATTCAATGAATTTTGTGTAAACTGTGAAAATGTGGTGGGCCAAAGTTACTTGAGCTCTTCATAAGTAAAACCCTTGTTTCCCATGTATACCCGTGCAACACAGAGAGTTAGAATCTGTGGAAAGAAAACTTGTAAATAAATAGAATAAACCAAATACAAGAAGGGAGGTATCATACCTAGTATAGAACTGAAAATTAACACGCTAAGTTTAATTTCGAAGAAATCGGAGGATCACAGTTATCTAAATAAAAAGGTAAGATATATAAATTTTGATTCGAATGAATCATATTTTCTCTAGGATATGGAAATAAGAAAAGTAGAGGAAGAAGGGTTAGAAGAATGTACATCTGGGAACCCTACCTCATTACAATTACAAATTCAACAAACCCTTGAAGTAGAAAATTATCGAGTATAATTTATGTTAGACTGGTGTCGAAGGAAGAATAGAGCAAAGGTAACATCAAAATGTTAATAAGGTAAGTGCAGATCTCTCTCCTGTGACCAATGAGAATGAAAATGGACAAGAGTGATGCTGGAAGAGAGTGGTGGTTACTCTCTAACCACTCATTTCCTGAAATAACTGTAGATACATACCCTAACTTTTCAGTACCATCAACCTCATCCTAAGGCAAAAAATTCTCGAGGAAAATATTTAAAAATGGCGATACAAAGAACATGCCAAGTCGTCATTCAAAGGCCAAGTGGAACCCCATGAGTTAAGGTATAACGTACCATTACATTTATACATACATCCAAACTTGGGTCAGTATTTATGTCCAGTACCAAATATAACCTTGCATATTTTGTTACAACAAATGTTCCACAAAATATATATGTCGCATGATGATGAGTGTATGTGTGTGTATCATAAGTTGAGCTAAATGTTTTAGAAATATATATAAACCAAGAACTGATAAAATTAAAAAAAATCTTAATGTATTTAGTGATATAACAAGTAGATGGTAATAAAAATAATAAGTTAATGCTATCACAATAATTCTTTAGAGGTAAAACCAAAATTTGTAGAGGTGTACATACTAGCAAGTGGTATCAAAGCCACAGGTTACATTATTGTGGCATATGATCCCATTGACAACTAAAAATAACTTACTAGATAAGGAACCAAATAAATTTCTATGTTATATATCTAGGGCAAAGAAAATTGAAAGAACCTTTCCATGAGAAATCGAAATAAATTTCATTATGTAAGACAAGTTATAAAATACTAACAAAATTATTGTTGGGTACCCTAAACTACAAGAATTGATATGTTGTGAATTTAGGAGAGAAAACAATTTTTTGGAAAATTTATTTAATAACATATGTTAATTAGTAAATCATATCCCATAACTATTGAACAAGGAGTAGAGAGACAAGCTATGATCTGTAATGACAAGGAAGTATATGTGTAGATAAATAGGGAGTCATATACATGTGTAAATGTAGTAAAGTAATAGTTCATATACTCATAAATAATTATAAGACATTAGATAGACATGTTTAAGGGAGAAGGCAACATATTATATATGGAATCACCCTGAAAATTATAGGATTATCTACATGGTGATTGTTTGTTAATAGTTTCGAGACCCTTTTGTTAATATACAAAAACTTTAATACATAACATCGATATTTGTAAACATATCTTATGTTAAACATTTAGTATATATTTTTGAGGAAGGAGACAAGTATGAGAAAGGGGTAAAAGTACTATTGGTGCCAAGGTAAGTAATATTTCATTGTTACACTAGAAAAATTTGGAAGGTAATCACTTAACTGGTATAAACTACCTCCTTTTACATATACTAGTTTTTGAATAAAAAATCTTGTTGAGAGAATGAATGAAGGAAATACTTGATGGTAAAAATAAAATTTTGAACCCTAATAGAAGAGTAATCTTACTCATGTATGGGAAATAAGTTGAAATAGGAAGGAGGCTATTGTAACATTGTGAAAAACTCACAATAATAAGTGCATTGCATATTTTAAAGAAAAAAAAAACCGAGAATATACACAGAATAAAGTGTATATAGAAATTAGAAAAAGGAATAAAAGGGATCGAGAACCCTGTAATAGATAAATAAAAATATGTGGTGTATTGGTATACCCAAGGAAGCCATCTCGGAATACACAATGATAAATTTTGTCAAAGATTTAATGGGGATATAGAACACTTATGATTAGAAAATGTATGTATAAGTATGAGCCAAATGGATTTATATGGGGTGATTAGTGGGAATGATTGGAATCCTTTTCATCAAACTAAGCATTAGAAAATGATATGGTAGATATTGACAGTTATGACAATAAAAGATAAAAACCTATAGGTCAATAGTATAACTTAGTTATAAATAAGTCCAATGAAGTAATAACTGGATGGTTCATAACTGATGAAATCGTAAGGGAATTAATGAAATTCCTCACTGAAAAGTCTCTTCATGAAGGGAGCGACAAAAATACTGGTTACAACAATATAATAATTAGCACAAACCATTAGCATGGAGGATTGCAAAAATCCAGTAATTGAGAATTGTAGTAGAATTGCAAGATAAAATAATTGTTTAAAAAACCAACGAAAAGAAAGTAAGTTGTGATAAACTATCATAATAACTTGTGATGTAAAAGAGACTAGTATCGGAAATGGTGAAGTGAACAACATATTTGAGACGTTTAAGTTGAAACTGACATGCTAATAGTATTTGGGTTACTCCAAGACACAAAATAAACATGGAAGCACTTTCGAAAAATGTTGTTGATACTCAGAAGGATATCAAATTTACACCAAATTTAGAAGTATAAAGTTAGCAATATTAGAGTCAATTTCAAGAAAATGGAAATTTACTAGCAAGGGAATACAATGGCCCCTAAAATATAGAAAAATGATTCATATAGATTTTGAATTTCCAGTACCTGATGGACGTAGGGGGGCTCAAAATTGTTGTGATTTATAAATTCATAACAATGAATCCTAGAAAGGTTTGCTAATTGGTCTATTTTATAACTGCTTCATGATTGGAAAAAATATATCGATTGAAATTAAGATTACAAGTGAATTTTGATAAATTGACATGATTTTTAATATTAACTTTGATATCTAAATATTTGATCTAAGTTGGCACAATAAAATGAACGGGAATAGATACAAGCTAGATTCCATGGGAAATTTAGTAGGAATGTAAAAAATTCATATATATATATATAGATATAAGACCAAATTGTATAGTCATAAATTACGAGGGTGAAACTCTTAACTTAATCTTTCTTGGTTTGATGCTTTTTCTTTAAACATTTTTGAAATATCATAAGCTGAAAAAGGATAGCCTAAGAATATATGAGTGTGTGTGTGTTAGGTACACATGACAATGAATGTGTATATTAAATATTTTTAGTTAGTTGTCTTAAAATGGATTGAAGGACTGATAGTGGGTGTAGGTGAAATGTGATCAGAAACAGGAAGATAGTTGAGTAAGGTAACCAAAGAAAATGTGGCACATAAGGAAAAATAAATTTGTGGTAAATGCAATGTTGGTATCATATTTTCACAAGCTTACTAATTCTTGTTGTTGTGTGATGTGCTAACATGGAAAGTGGAGTGTGTCTCTAGTCAATGGTACCCTCGATAAGTACCTTAAAGATCTTAAAATTAATTCTATATACACAAATGAACTATCGTCAAACAGTTGATTAGAATGAACATATGCTTGCAAATAATTATTTCAAGATAACCACACTAATATAATTTTTTGAGGCAAATAAGAGGAACAAATATGCAAAGGGGAAGGACCCCATAGCTAATTGCACTTAAACAAAAAAATAAAAAATAAAAGCGGGGAGGGGGGGTGCACATGTGACCTCCAGAAAACTTGATAAATAATTTGTGGAATAGAGAGGGATGAAAACCATAATAAGGGAGTTGTGGAAACTCATAGGTGAGGCATGTCGGAAAGGTATGATGCTAAGATTTGGGATTGTAATTTTCTAGTTAGCTTTTGTTGATTTTAAGCATGCTCATACTACTTCATCTTGTGCCCTTGAATTTTAGTAGTGGATTCTTTTAATATTAACTTTTGCTTTTAGCCTGAATGGTCTACTAGGGAAAGACCAAAAGGAAAAGAAATAAATAAATAAAACCAACTAAATTATAAAACCTTGATAAACAGTTTTGCATGAAACAACCAAATTCTATTTAACGTGGACATGAATGGGTCCACTTAAACAAAGGACAAAGACAATATATGTCGTGAAAGTAGTAAGTGAAGTAATTTTCCTAGAACATTGGTAATGTTTTGTTGTGGTATATTTGATATCATGAAATTATGATGGTGCCTAAAGAATAGATCATTGGTTGCGAGCCATCATGGAGACAAGGTAAGGAAATTTTCCTTGAACTTAAAAAAAAAAAAAGATGACGATAACAAGTATGATTATTGTGTCTGTGGTATAGTAAGATAATTTTTTATTCTCATGACTGGGACAAAATTGTTGTATTTTAACATTCCACCATACCTTACATGTCAAATGTATTTAATCCATTTTTGAATGATGTAAATAACACATTTTGAACCAATATATAAGGAAATAAATATATTATAGTAACATACTGAGTGTGAGACAATTAATATGAATACGAGCGAAAAAGGGAGAAATTGGCATGAATGTACACGAAAGAAAAATTGGTTTAATTTTCATCAACAACCTGTAATGCAGGATGAAAAAGGGCCAAATTTGAAGTAATGTTGCAAAGTGGACTCCGAGGTTTGCGCTAAAAGAAAATAACAAAGAATCCCAAGATGGATATAACTAAGCTTACTTGGACATAGTAGAAAAAAATATAGTCGCCTTGAACATGGACAGAAAATGAATTTATCCTAAACTTTACCCATGCATGTCTAATGTATTTGTAACATTTGAATTAAAATAAAAGCATAGTAATGCTACCCAGTATGACAATACAATAGTTGTAAACTATCATATAAAAAAAACAAGAACATTAATTTTTTTTTGAAATATTATTACTATGTAAGTAATGAAATGGAATTGGTACTTGCATGGTTTGAAATTTACAGTGGAACAACAAATTTGGGTCCTTTTCGATTCACATATCCTTTGGGTAAGTAAAAATCATTTATTGCTATTATTGATGAGCTTACAATGATGTTGCCAAAACTTATTGAATGTAGGTTACTAATCCTTGATGGGTTGTGACACATATTGATGACCCTTGTTGGGTACATAAATAACAACTAATTGTGCCTGTAATAAAGTGTGAAATGATTATGTATACATTTATTAAATAATTATTGATGGAAACTAATGACAATCATAAGGATTGTGGATGTAGGTAGAACTAGACAGAGTATTCATGGTCGAGCCTTTGTTCGTTCTCGATTAGAGAGAAATTATGCTACACAAGAAAGTAATCACCCGCGTTAAATCATAATGGAAGCGCTTCAGCTCGAAAGAGGCTACCTAGTAGGATGAGGAATTTTATGTGTGAAGCAGATTCCAAGATGTTTTAAGGGTCATGAAAACACTGAATATGGTGTTTTTCTCAAGGGGGGAATATTTAATTCCCCTAAGTGAATTGTAAATATTCTAAATTAGTTGTGTTGAGTTAGTTGGAAAACTATGGGCCATGCTGAAGGCCTCATATGAATAACTGATAAACACACATTATTATCTTTCTAAACTTAATTAATAAATATTTTTTATGGTCAGCCACCAAAATTAGTGTGGGAAAATATGTTGAAAGAGAGTTTCACATTCTAGTTAGTCAAAAGACAGTTATGGGTAGAGGTGGTTTCCTACCCAGATTCCTCTTCGTAGAGATGAATTATCACAATTATGGAAATGGGAGCTAAGAGGGTGTGAGGGGAAAATCTTAGGGCAACTTAGTGACTTGGAACATTATTGTAGGAGGTCCAAGAGAGGAAATGGAAATTGAATTCTCAGACCAAACATTGTTGAGGGGGAGCAGGATCTTGCCAGAAAAAGGGATTCTTGAGATGGTTGACCAATGGATTTCATAATTAGACCTATAAGGTTTGTTAAATCCTAGGCAAAACCTAGTGTTGTCAGACTGCTCTGGGTGGACTTGTTCTGGTATTTGTTAAGAAAAATGCTATAGAATTGAAACTAGCTTTGGGGGAGTGCTGGTAGAGACTATCTATACTCATTGGTTGGGTGGAGAAATCCATTTCCCCTTGCAATTTTCATGGTATTATAAGCTAAATTAACATATAAGTATTATATGTATGTTTTTCAGTTATGGTTTCTTCTAGATGTAATTGTTTTCTGTAAATACTATGGCATGAATTTAATAAAGGGAAAATAATTGTAGTGGGTTAATGTATAACCGAAACAATGGAATATTAATTAATTTGATGAGTGAGATTAGTCTTCGTGCCAAGTTGGGTAAACACAAACAACCTATAGATAGTTCTAGACTTAGAAGGAAGGACTAGAGAGGGAAGGTAGGTCTACCTCCAAGTCTGCAAAGATTACCCCATACCAAATCAAGAACTATAAAAATAGAATTTTTTGAAATTTATTATAAAGGTAAAGGAGACTGTCGTGTAATTATAGTGTCGAAAAGAGTAAGCAATCACATAAATATTATTCTTTTATCATCTTTGCAAGTAAAGAACAATTTATAGATACAGTAACAAAAGTGTGTATGTATTATTTTCCTGATGTGATACCTAATTTTTGAATTTAACCAGAGATGAAAAAATTTGTGCCCTAGTTTTAGAAATTGAATCAAAACATTCCAAAAAATATACCCATACTATTAATTTAATCATGCATGAAATTTTCTGGAATTTAATAAATGGGGATGCAAAAGAATACCCAACTATCCATTTGAGGGAGTTTCTGGTTTGGTGTTCCTCTCGCTTTTGCTACCAAACTCACACTTTTCCTCCCAACTATATGGGATCAACCTATCTCATTCCCAATTCAAAAATATTTAAAAATAGAGGCCTTCTACCCCCTGTACCCAAATTTCCAAAAAAAATTAAGACTCAATCTTCCTCTCTCTCTGTGGCTTCCTCAAAATTTCCTTTCTTTTTGTGAAATGCTCCAAAAAATCCTTCACAAAAAAATCCCCCTTTATTACAGTGACCCCGCCCCCCCTGCCCCCTTTATACATGAGAGGTTCCTTCCTCCCTCAAAATTTCTCCACTACCTTTGCATAAAAATCTTCTCCACCCATTCCATCTATCTACCATCTGCACTTTCCTTTATGATTTTTAGGCGGTCACCGTTCTCATTGTTTTACAATATTTATATACAAAATGACTTGTAACTTTATTTTATTGAATTTTTTATATGGATTTTAATTCCTACATATTAAGTTATTTAATGAACCATTTGTATAAAATTATGGTATGTATAAGAAAATATCTTATTCCATATACAATAAGACTTTATATACACATGTGATTTCTATCCATAATTATGATGATTGACGTCGATATCCAACGTCAACAAATATATAACAAATAACACATCAATAATTATTTTGGTGATTAGATGTGTAAGGTTTTCACACCATGATTGAATTCTCGTTTAATGCATTTGACACTTTAAATTTTATTTTTTGAAAATTATATATTTTCAACTTTAATACTCATGCTATGCCCTTGTTGGGCTCCCAATATATTATAGAATCATCTTATCCTTCCTAATCTCTTTCGCTCCCATCCTATCCGTTCTTTGTGTTAGCCACCTATAAAATTTGTTATACCAAAAGGTGGCTAAATCATTTTTGGAGCCTTCAAGAAACAAATTTTATTGCAAAAAAGTGTTACCTCTTGAAGACTCTTGAAGGCCTCATGCCTCTGTCCAAAATTTTCACTGCTATGCCCATTTTACACTCTGGAATTCTACTGATTTCATGAGAACAGACTACTGCGAAATCCCTTTTTTCTCCCTCCTCCATTAAAAAACTAACCTTCATTTTCTCCCCTTTTTTCCCCATAAGATTCCTCTATTTTCATGATTCCCCTTCTTCCATTTTATGAAAATCATTTTTACAAAGTTTAAAACTCGTTTTGAACTATATCGAAACCCCAAAAATCCTTCTAAACATCTTGAAAATGTCCTAAAAAACAAGTATTTTGACTATGGGTCTAAGCCCCTTTGTGCTAAATCCAAACCTTTTCTCCTCCATGTGCCCCAGCACTAGAACCGAGTGCTAGGGCCCTAAGCGCTTATCGCATCGGAGCAACTCACGGAGTGCATTTGTTTGTGCGTGAAACAAAAACTCCAATGCCGACTAGCCCTGTATATTATAGCCCCCGATCATATTGCCTTTCATATAGACCAAGGCCCCGCAGTCGAGCGCCTATCCACTTCGTATATATATAAAAGCATCCTGACACATGAAACCTTTGTTTATATTAATTTTTGTGTTTTCTCCAGGGTTTGAAAAGGTTTCCACTGGTGCAAAGCTTAAGTCGCTCCCCACTGTCGATCTGATCTGCAGATCGACGGCCCACAAATCAATCGCCCCAGTGGTCCCCACGATCAATCACTATACAAAACTGGAGCAGTTTTGATTGCACCTCCTTTGATAGGAAAGTTATATTCCCCATTTGAACGCGATCAATGCCATAGGCCAAGACGTGGCTGTGAGCGGTTTGGAGATACTGCCCTCCCCAGGCGTTAAATATCAACTAAGAGCTCAGCATGATATGGTCGTGCACCGTCCGATCTAAGGCCGGCTCATCGGACGGTGATCATGCTCAAAAGAAGCTCGAGGGATAGGTTAAGGTACAGCGCATCTATAAAAACATCTCCGTCGTGGATCTGATCTGCAAATAGACGGCCCACAATCAGTCGCCCTGGTTCCCATGGCCACAACAGTAGTCAGAGGTCCCACAGAACCGGTGGTCCCAACGCCTAGTGAGCATCCATGCGGCAGCAGCGGATTGGAGTGGCTCTTTTTCAGTTGCTCGCATGATCATGAAATCCAGACCCGGGGAACTTTATAGGGCGGATTTGATAAATGTTTCGGGTCACATTTTTGCTGACATCAGCAGGCCCCAAAACGGACCCAGGGAACTTTATATGGCGGATTTCCTTAAAATTTCAGGTCACAAGCACCCTGACGTCAGAAAACACCTTTTGTGACCTGAAATGGTTATACATCGTGGTTTTATCAAAAGTTTTGAAGTCTGGATATATCATTTGATAAAGGGTAATTATACATTTTTTTCATTGTGCCAAAGAAAAAGCCGAAGGTTGGGGTTTTAATTCTCCTGTCTTTGATTCTTTAAAAAGAAGCCATCCATGGGTTCAAATTTCCACGCCTCGTCAATGATTCAAAGGCATTGATGCCTCACGAGCCATACGTAGCACTGCACACCAACAGAACATAGTAAATGAATAAAAAATCGAAGAGTATCAATGTCGAAGACAAAATGCACTAGAATGGAAGATTGAAGACAGATTTGTGGGGGATTACGACTAAGATTGATTATCAAAAGCCTAATCCTCCTAATTAAGACATAGCTAAAAGGAAATCAAAGTGTTTTATCAGACAGAAGGCCTCCACTGCCACATCTGAGGAAAATTGATTCCTCCCAACTACCACAGTGGCACCTCTGCCTCAAAGCATTCAAACAGAGGCTGAAGTTATTGATCAAGATCGGATATTTGCCTCAGCGCATCCAGAGAGTTAATTATGCAAATAAACTTAATGAAAAAATATCAGCAGAGTTATTACGTCCTAGAACAAAGCCTTAAAATTCAACAAAAGCTCTCTCTAAGCTCAATTTTAATGTGAAATATTTAATACAGAAGACAAATATGTAAGTTTCTTCATCGAGCCCCTCAAAGGCTGAGAAGCCTTTAAGACTTTATTAATTATCTTTGAAGATCTTTTATCAGATCTCACCTCCTCATTCTTCTATAAATACTACTAGACAAGATGAGAGAGGGGTTGGTTGATCACTAGTTGTAATATTGAAACTCTCTGAAATAATATATAGTCTGTTGAAGTTGAAGAAGAACTGAAGTCTTGAAAACCTTGATGATGTTGTTGCATGCTTGTTCCTGAGAAGGCTCTATCATTGGATCCATGAGTTTGGCTGTTGGTGAAGTATCCTGAACTGTTCATGTTTTCTCCTGTTTTCACTTTGTTTCATAATTTCTTACTACAGTAGGTTGAAAGTTTTAGGCTAAGAAATGACTTCTGGAAGCACCTTATACCTGTTCATCCTTCACTGTTTCATGTTTTCTTCTAGTGAGGTATTTTAGAGTCTTTAATCTCTCTCTTTAGTCTGCATGCTTGTTTACATTCATGATACTCGAACAATTTCCTCTTCAAAGATGATTTGCGGGTCTTCCCCCGCGTCCGCCCTCGGCCACGAAAGCGTCGTTATCAAGTCTTTTGAAGTATTTCTATTTATAGTGAGCCAAGGAGGTCTATTCTAATATTGCCCTTTGTCCTTGCTTAAACAGTTGTCTTAAAGGTCTTTGTAGTTGTAATCATGGATGTGTTAGGTGTTCCCTCTTCTATGACTGCAATTATCAATGAATCTTTTATGTTTTCTAAGTCATTTGAAATAAAATCTTTGAGGAAATAGGGTGTTCCCCGAATCTTAGATTTCATTTTGAAAGTTGTCTTGAAGTCATTATTTGCTTAAAGAATGTTTGTAGAATTTATGGTTAGCCCTGTCTAACAAATATTTCTTTATTGTTCAAGTTATGTTTTCAAGTTCCCTTCGTTGAGAATCAAATTTCTCTTTCCAAATCATTGATGTCCATCTCATTCCAAAACCAAAGGATCCTGCGGCCAAGTTAGATTTTCCCTCTGATATCCCATATCCATTGATAAGTTCGTTATGACCTCTTTTTGAGTCCATTTTCCAATGAAGCTACTACTTCCTCTTTCTACCTACCTTTCCTATACCTTTCATATTCTGCTGTATCAATTCAACCAAACAAACAATCAAACACCTGCACCTAATAACTAGTCTAAAACCAATACTCTAAGCACACAAGATAAACCTTTGCAGACAAAAATTTGAGAGATCCCTCTCTGAGAACAGAAAGACTAGATCCTGTAACTCTAAAGATTGGTTCCGATGTTGCCTTGTCTTTTGATTTTCCAAACTATCAAAACACGGGACGCCAACACTTTGCAGGAATATTCCATGGAAATAGCTACACCGATCTAGCCATTCATAAACATCAAGGGTGAAAAAGTCAACTATATCGACCTAATTTCCTAGTAGGCATCCAACAATCATCACCACACATATAGGGGAGCGTGACTTGGACAATATTTCCATGAATCCAGGTTTTGGAGAATAAACATTGGGCAACACCTCCACCTGTCCTAGTAGGACCAACGTCAACACCCTATCATGGAATATCATTGATTCTCAATTGTTTGGGTATATTTATTAAAAAAAATTGATAAATGTAGATGTAGAAGAATACCTAGTTATCAGTTTGAGGGGGTTTCTAGTCTGGTGTTTTTCCCACTCCTACTACCAAATCATTCCTTTTCCTCCTATTATGTATGGGATCAACCTATTTGGTTCCCAGACCTAAAAGAATTCCAAATAGAGGCCTTCTATCCCTTGTGCCCAAAGCTCTAAAAACAATTAAGACTCAATCTTCCTCTCTATCTATGGTTTCCTCATGTTTTCCTCTTTGTCTGTGAAATTCTCCAAAAACTCCTACAAAAAAATTCCCATGTCTTACAGTGCCTATCCCCCACTTTATATGCAAGAGGTTTCTTCCTCCCTCGAAATTTCCCCACCGCCCTTGCATAAAAATATTCTCCACCCCTCCTGACTATCTACCACCTGCAATTTCCTTTATGATTTTTAAGCGCTCACCATTCACATTGTTTTACAATTTATATATAAAGTGACTTGTAACTTTATGCTAATGAATTTATTATATGACTTTTAATTCCTAAATATTAAGTTATTTAATGAAATTTTTGTATAAAATTATGATATGTATGAGAAGAGGTCTTATTCCATATGCAAAAATATTATATATACATATGTACTTTCTATCCATAATTATGATGATTTACAACGATATCCAATGTCAACAATTATTGTATATATATAATACAAATTATTGTCAATTATTTTTCACATCTCATATATCATATACTTCATATATATGATGTTATTATTTAACGTTAGTAAATTTCATTGAATAATTAATAATTTTTTATATAAACATTTGGGTTTAACTCGATTATATGTTGGGTGTTATACTGAAGTAAGCATAAGGGCTTGTTTAATTGAGTTTATTATTTAATGAGCTTATTAATTAATGGGTTAATAGATTCATTAAATTTTATCATACAATTATAGACTTATTATTCATGAAATTCATGATAGTTAGATACTTAATTTATTATTAATTCTTTTATCCATATTTAGTCACTCTTCATAGCCAATTAGTAGGTATACTAGTGCAGTGCAGGCAACGCATGCATATGTAGCTATCATATGCATGCTAATAATCATGTTTTATCCATAATTCAAGATGTTCATTACAACTTAGCACCACAACTTATACATGGAGTGCTAAATGAAAGACAAACTAAACCATTTTTTGTAGCATCCATAACCAAACTCATTCAACAAGAATATGGGTAGTTTATGACTAAGGGAAAACAAAATAATCAGGACGAAGAGGCTAGCGAACCCTCTTATATAAAATTGAAAGTCGTTCCGAAAATAATATATCGACCACAAGGCTAAATAGTCATTCATATAACAAAAATAATAACTATATGTCGAGAGGGATTGGAAGATTTCTGACCCTTTAGAGAAGAATACAACAAGATATACATGTCGCAAGTTAAAATTTTATAGAGTGAAAATACAAATATAAATAAGAAGAGAAACCCTCAGTAAAGGAAAGACGATATTGTATTATAGTTGAATAACCAATTACATGGAATATTGTCAAGCATAAGCCATTTCATGACTTAGAGAATAATGAACGTGAAGAGAATGAACTCAAGACTTGGGATACAAAGAGATTTCCATTGAACCAAAGTATATATTGACAAAACTAAATGTAAAAAAAAAAAAAATCATAGGAATTCACTGGTAAATTTAATGACAACAGAGGATAAATAACACCATTTTAACCATTTCTAGTCATTTTGGAAAAAAGTGGCCGAGTGGACATAGTTTTTCTAACATAAGAGCTCATGAAATAAGCATAAACCCTAGCTTCCAGGAAAAACCCATAAAATTATTTGGGTACAACTTCAAGTACACCTGAAAAGAAGTGATATTTTGTTAGAAAAACCAAGGAGAATATAAGCATTGAAAAATTGTCATTCGGAGTTAGATGAGATTCCTCACTTAGAATCAAACCAAAAGAGAAGAAAAAAAAATTAGGAAAGAAATATGTATATGAATGACTATTCAACGAATGTTGTGTGAACTACGAGAATGTAGGGAGCCAAATTTACCTCAACTCTTCGTAAGAAAAACCCTTTTTTCCCATATGACCCTGTGCAACACAGATAGGTAGAATCCATTGAAAAACACTTCTAAAAAAATAGAATAAACAAATACAAGAATGGATAGCTCGTACCCAATAAAAAATTTGTAAATAAATAGAATAAACCAAATACAAGAAGGCATAACTCGTACCCAGTATAAAAACGAACATTTACGTGCTAACGTTAATGTTGAAGAAACCAGAGCATCACAATTCTCCAAAGAAGAAGGAAAGGTATGAAATTGTTGATTTGAAAACCTCATGGTTTCCCTAAGATCCAGAAAGAAACAAAGAAGCAGAGGACTGAGGGTTAGAAGATTGTACATCTGGAAACCCTACCTCATTGCAATTACAAATTCAACAATCTCTTGATGCAGATTGTTACTGAGTATAATTTATGCCATATTGTTGTGGGAGGAAGCAATTACATAGCTTAGGTAGCGTCAAAAGTTTGATATGGTAGGTACGGAGCTCTCTCCTATGTCCTGTGAGAATGTGAATGGATGGGAATGACAATGGAAGATAGTGGTGGTTACTCTCTAACCACTCCTTCCCTAAACAGATGCAGATCCAAACCCTAAATTTTCTAGACCGTCGATTGGATCCATCAACCTCACCCCAAGAAAAATAAAAAATGAGGAAAAGATTTACAAATGGCGATACAAAGAAAATTCCAAGTGGTAATTCAAAGGCCAAGTGGAACCCCATGCATGGAGGTATAGTGTACCATTATATTCATACATATATCCAAACTTGGGTCGATATTTATGTTTAGGACCAAATATAACCTTACAGATTTTGTTTAAACCAATGTTCCACAAAATATATATGTCGCACGATGATGTGTGTGTGTGCGTCTATATATAGATATATATATATATATATATATATATGTGTGTGTGTGTGTGTGTGTGTGTGTGTGTGTGTGTGTGTGTGTGTGTGTGTGTGTGTGTATGTCCTTAGGTGAATTAAATTTTTGAGAAATATATATAAACCAAGAACTGATAAAAGAAAAAGAATTGATGAAGGAAAAAATCCCAATGTATTGAGTGATATAGCAAGGAACTAGTAATAAAAATAATAAGTTAATGTTGTCATAGTGATACTTTAGAGGTAGATAAAAAAAATTGTAGTCGACCAAGAACTTCCATGATTGTCACCAAGATGCTTCTGCAAGCCAAATTTTGGATGGAATTTCCTTCCTTGACTCCCACGTGACTAAGAAATATACTTTAATTGCCTCCCACTCACTAACCAACCTCCCCATCAGGTGAAAAAGTACCAAACAACATGAAAAATGTCATTTTGTGGTTATTGCATCACCAAACCTTAATTTCTCGACACTCATTTCAATTACTAGAGGACACCACCCCATGTGAGCACCCACCTTGGGGAGATATAACATTATGCTACTACATATGGACAATGACGTATTTTATTTATCGTTAAGAGTAAGAATAAAATATTTCTACCACATTTCCTTCATATTGGATTGTAATTTTTTATAATTCTTTTAATAAAATGTAGCCAAATATACATATTCATTTTTTTTTCTTATAAGAGATATTTTTTTATATTTAGATAACATTTTATTTTTATTTTGAAAGACTCATAACAAATTGAGGTTGAAAATTGTGACAGTTGAATTAAGTATTAAATAGTTGTTAACTAGAAATAAGACATTTTATTTATTATTTTAAAGAAAATAATAAAACATTTATTGTTTTCTGAAAAAGTTTTTTTTTTATTTTTTTTTATTTATTTATTTTTTATTTTTTATTTTTTTTATGAAAAGTAAAATTAGTTATGGAAAAGTAGTTCCATAAAAAGTAAAAAGGTTGATGGTAAAAGTATTCCAAGAACTAAGAGGTGGTTGGATAGTTTTGAATGGTTACATGCTCCTCTGAGGATAAAAGATACATCCTAGTGAGGAAAAGGGGTTATGTTCATTAACCAAGGAAGAGAGTGAGGAATTTCCTGAGCTGGTAGAGACCAGTGGAAATCACTCAAAGTTCCTGAGAATTTATGTTTCTGACTGGACTTGGGGTCCTGAGGTCACAACAGAAAACTCTGTCAACTTGTACTTCTCAGGTGTGGAGCACAGGGGAAAGAGAAGGACGTAATCGCCTCTCTTGATGGTTGGGTGGACATCATCAACAAATTTCACATTTAAATAAGTAATTGTTCTTTTCATAAATTTACTCAGGAATGTTAATGTTGTATTTGCACACAGATATGTGTTTTAATTAGCTTCAAGAAAGAAATATTAATATGGACCAATATCTGGAATCAAAGAAATGAGTTTGCAAACGTTATTCATGAACTTAGCAATTACTTACAAGTTTATGCAATTATTACTTTAAGTTACTATAAGTTAATCTTGTGAGTTTCTGTAACTAAAATAATAATTTCTGCAAAGTACTTTGAATTACTGCAAATTAATATTATGAGATTTTGCAAAAATAATAATATGAGCTACTGTAAATATTTATTGAAAAGATTTAGAATCTGTCAAGATGCATACATAAGAATACCTGACAAAGAAATTATGTTATTGAAATATATTTACAAATTTGATGTACAAAGTCAAAGCAAGTAAACAAACTATAGAAAATCTGTCATCTATAAACTGTTGCGGAGTGAACCGTTGGTTCTAGGTAAGAGGAGGTAATCTCAACCAAGAACTCATCGCTACTCCTGACTACTTATACTCGGACATAAGTTATAGGTGGTCCTGTCACCTAAGTGAAAAAAATACAAAACCCTGTATTGGTAATTTAAAAAAAATAAAAAAAAAATGAAAACAAACTATTCCAGAATAAACTTGTCATTTCTAGGAGCTGCATGCTAAGCAGATATCTAGCTATAAAATAAGCAGAATGAAAGCTAGGCTACATTGAAAAAAACTGAGATATATATTAGAGATCGAGATTCTTGGCCCGGCCTGAGACTATGAACATAAGTATGTAAACAGATACAAGAAAGCATGCATATTGGTAAATGAACTTGTATGTATGTATAAATCACACCGAATAACATAGTTCCAAAACACAACAAGAAATTCCCAAGATGAAATTCGTCTTACGAGCCGAATTGAAAGGGAAAAATTTTTCTTAAGCATTACATATCCAAAACTAAGAATTTACATTAATTAATTCTATGAAACTAAACCGAGGCCCAAAGGCACTGGCTTAGAGGAAATCCTCTAACAAATTCATACACTTTAAGGGAGGAATATTCATATAACCGATACTAGAGTTCATATAATAAAATGCAAGAAATTTGAGGCTAGTAAAACAAGCTACTCAACTAAACGAATTCTGGGGTCAAACAAAAGTGAATTTCTCTAATATGCCAGAAAGGGGAAGGTGTCATTTTTATATTGAGCATATTCACACATGAGTACCTGGAAAGGTAGAGCCATTTTCGTTAGCAGTAAGTTAAGAACCCAACATTCAACATGAAGGAAGAATTACAGGAGACATTGTCATTCAGTAAGGAATCTCACTTGCAATAATAAGCCACAGAAAGACTGTAAGCATTGGAACAATGAAAAAAACAATAAATACTATAAAACTTGAAGGACAACCGAATAGAAAATGGAACCCATAATTCTTAATACCTACCATGATAACTCGCCAGAAGATTTGTCGAGCATTGAAGTGGAGATAAAGGAGTAGGCAAAAAATTTGGAATATTAAATCACCATAAACAGATTTCATAAGGTAAGAATTGAATAAGGTAATTCGACAAGAAAAGTAACATTGTGACCCAAAACAAGGGTATTACTTGTGCCAAGTAGAGAGAGTTTGAGTGGGATTCAGACTGACAGCTTGCGTTGGCATCAGAGGCTGAAAACCTACCAAAATCACAGAGAAGTGCATATGCCGGCCTCAATTCCAACTCATGGATAACCACAGGAAATTTCTCATTTTCGGACCATAGCCCAAGGGAAAATCAACCATCGTAACCTTGATTCATTAGTTCCCTTTGTTAGCAACTAGAGAAGAGCTTCTAGACTGCAGCATCAAACCCTTAACCAGCTACAGAACAAACTCATCGCTTGAGTAGAGAAAAATGAGGGAATCGAATATGGTTTTACTGGCATAAAATAAATCGTTTCCCTCCAAAAAAAACCACCATAGATCTCCGAAGGTCCGATGGTGAGCAGAAGGGAAACTGGCCCATTAAAACCTGAACCCAAATCCAAGGAAATATCACAGTTATCACGGTATTAAATTAAATTGCCATGACATGACAATAGGGCATTTGTACACACAATATTCAAAACATTTATTAAAAATGCGATGAGCTTTTACCGGTGCAAACCATATTATTAATTAGTGGTTGGGTTTTGGTGGGTTTACGGATGAGTAAATGTATTATGCGCTTGTTTACATATAAACCCTAAACCCTATGTTTTTTATTAGTGAGCATGCCATAGGAGATTAATCTTTGAAGTATTAACATTAATGCACGAAATAAATTTTGTTTTTATCTTATATATTACAAGTGGTATCGGAGAAACGTTCCCACGTTGGGACCTTAGGGCTTATCTAACGAGTTGAAATGTGTGTATACCGATGCACAGAAAAGAAGTAATCCTGGACAAGGACCAATTTCCAAACCACCCCTGCAGTGTTGGGGGTGTGGTAAGAAGCATTATTACAAAAAATTCCCTCAGCGAGGGAGAAGTGAAACAGTTGCTAATATGCAGGAAGCTTCTATAGTTGGAGATGTAGCTCAAAATATACCTTGAATCAATGCAGCATTGGAAGATCGACAGGCAGATTATCAGCCAACGATGATAGAGTTGGAAGTTAAGCTACTTTCCCTATCTATTTCTATTTGGTTGACCTAGGTGCAAGTTTAAGTTATGTAAACCCCAAAATAGTAGAAGTATGTAAATTAAAAGGTCAGAAATTCAAAAATCCTTGGCTGGTACAACTAGCCACAAGAGAAAAAAGAAAATGAAGAACCAAAATTCCAAACTGTACTTTGGAAATTGGAGACCAGCAGTTGAATGTGGATCTGAACATACTGCCATTAGGATCCTATGATGTTTTGTTGGGTATGGATTGGCTAGAAAAACATTGGAATTTGGTGGATTGTAAAGAAAAGATTATTTACTAAAGAATGCAAGATGGAACATGCAAATAGATTCAGGGAATCAAGAAACCACTACAGCTACGTTCTATTATAACATTTCAAATGAATAAGTGTATGAGGAAGGGATGTCATATTTATGCTATCTAGGCAGGATATGCCAATTCCAAGGAGAAGTCCCCTATGATGGAGAACATACTAGTGGTACAAGAATTTATGGATGTATTTCCAGAAAACATACCTAGATTACCACCAAGAAGAGATATTGACTTCACCATTGAGTTAATGCCAAGAGCATCACCATTTTCAAGAGCTCCTTATAGAATGAGTGTTCCATAGCTAACTAAATTAAAAATGCAATTGCAAGAGATGATAGACAAAGGATACATTCGTCCGAGTGTATCCCCTTAGGGAGCACCAGTGTTGTTCATAAAGAAGAAAGACAAAACCATGCGAATGTGCATGGATTATAGACAACTCCATAAATTAACAGTCAAAACTAAATATCCTTTACCTCAGATTGATGGCCTGTTTGATCAGGTGAAAGGGGCCAAAATATTCTCAAAAATGGACTTAATATCTGGATACTACCATATCCGGATTAAGGATGAGGATATCCACAAGACTGCTTTTCGTACTAGGTACATGCATTATGAGTTTTTGGTACTACCCTTTGGTTTAACAAATGCGCCAACAACATTTATGAGATTAATGCATGGTATATTTCACCCCTTCTTGGATAACTTTGTGTAAATATTTATTGATGATATTTTAATATATTCTAAGAATCAGGAAGAACATGAGGAGCACCTAAGAATAGTGTTGGAAATGTTAAGGAAACACCAGTTGTACGATAAGTTCAGCAAATGTGATTTCTTCAAAATAGAAATCTAGTATTTAGGCCATGTTATTTCAGCAGAAGGGATAGTTGTTGACCCAGAGAAAATTAAGACAAATATGGAATGGCAGATTCCCCAAAATGTGGTAGATATCCGATCCTTTATGGGATTGGCTAGGTACTACCGAAGATTCATTGAAGGGTTCTCCAGAATTTCTTTTCCAATCACCTCCTTGCAGAGAAAGGGAAAAGTATTTAAGTGGACTAATGAGTGCCATAATATTTTTGAAAGGTTAAATCATTTTTTGACCACTGCTCCAGTGTCGAGGGTAGCTGACCCTAACAAATAATTTTAGGTTTGTACAGACGCATGTAAGGAAGGAGTTGGGGCAGTTTTATCATAGGAAGGAAAGGTAGTGGCCTATGAGTCAAGGAAGTTAAAATAACATGAGTAAATATATTCAGCCTATGACTTGGAGTTAACAATAGTGGTACATGCACTCCAGGTATGGAGACACTACCTACTGGGAAAGAAGTTTGTATTAAATATTGACCATAGTAGCCTAACTAGTTACTTCAAGCAAGCTGATTTAAACTCCCGGCAGGAAAGATGGAATGCCTTCCTAAGTGAGTTTAATATGGATATTCAGCACATGAGGGGTAAGGAAAATCGAGTGGCAGATGCCTTAAGTAGGAAACTGCATTGTTTTTATGAGCTTTTCTATAACCAACTTGAATGAAATTTTTTAGATCAAGTAAAAGAGGAAGCATGAAAGGATCCTGAATACCAATTTCTATGGGAACAAATGGAGGAGGGGAGAGAGAAAGGAAGCACTTCTAAATATGGAGTTAGTAAAGAACAAATGCTAACCTTTAGAGGAAAGATATACATACCAAACTGTGTGGATATAAAGGAGCTAATCATGAATTAATATCATCGTAGTAATTACGTAAGACACCCAGGATACCAAAAAATGTTGACCGCAATTAGAAAATTTTATTTCTAGCCTGGCATGAGAAGAAACATTGCTAAATACTTAAACAAGTGTTTGGAGTGTCAACAGGTCAAGGTGGAGCATCAACATCCAGCTGGATTGTTGCAACCCATACATGTACCTGAATGGAAATGGGAGGTCATTTCCCTAGACCTCATTACTGGTTTTCCGCGATAAAAATGGCACAATGATTCCACTATGGTGGTGATCGAAAGATTGAGTAAGGTTGCACATTTTATACTAGTACAGTCTACATACAAGACTGTACATATCGCTGATATTTTTATGAGAGAAATATTTAGACTGCATCGTATTCCAAAGACTATCATTTCAGACAGAGATGTGAAGTTTACTTCAGCATTCTAGAAAACTTTGTTTACAAGTTTGGGAACCCAAATAAATTTCAAAACTTCTTATCATCCCCAAACGGATGGACAAATAGAATGGGTAAATCGGGTTTTGGAAGACATGCTACGCATGTACGTGATGCAGCAGCCAAAAAAATGGGAAGAATATTTACACCTAGTTGAATTTTCTTACAACAATGGTTATCAAGAGTCTCTTAAGATGAGTCCCTTCGAAGCTCTATATGGATGGCAATGTCACACCCCCATTAATTGGAGCAGCCCTGAAACTAAGTTAATGCTTGGACCAGAAATTCTGGCTGAAATGGAATCGGAGGTAAGGAAGATCAGGCAAAACTTGAGAGCTGCTCAAGATAGACAGAATATATACGCAGATAATAAAAGGAATTATCGAGAGTTCGAGGTGGGTGATCATGTGTATGTATGGATCAAACCAAAGAAGAGCACCTTGAGATAGGCCTCTTGTGCCAAGTTGGCTCCCAGGTTTTGCAGACCTTTCCATATATTGGAAAGGGTGGGGACTATGGCATATCGGTTTGCCTTACCTAGCCACATTCGAGTGCACAATGTGTTTCATGTGTCCCTACTAAAGCGATATGTATGTTATCACAAAATCAGACCTGATAGGTTGCTAATCAAACCAATCTCATGTAATTTTTTCAAACAAATATTTTGATTGAGGCTTAGCCTCCTCAACGTAAGAGGGCTCTCTCAAAGGATTAATGATTTTTGATAAAAGTATAGATGGCTAACTCTATGTGGGGTAATAATCAGATAGATTATGACTGTAGGTTGAAAATCACATCAGCAAGTACACATTGGGCTTATGGAGTCAAAATAGTTTCAGAAAACCAACAAATCTACTTAACATGGAAGTTGAGGCATATCATAATTCTAGTCAAGAGATACACATGTGAAACTATAAAGAACACAGTCAGTTTATCTATATAGGAAGTCAGAGCATCAAATATGAATTATGATTAACATAGAAAAAACACCAATGTAATATGATAATAAAAGATACAGTTATAACAAGAACACACTAGAACTCCTTGTGAATCTCAAGTTGGCTAAGTAGAAATCTCTATATTAAGCTGAAAACCAGTCACTTACAATAAACACAACCTTTTTCCAAAAAAATGTCCAACCCTTAGCATATTCGACTTCTTGATATTTTATAGATCATTTACAACATAAGATAACCTTATATGATGCTAGATACATCGAACTCTTGACTCTTGACACCTTGCCTAACCATATGACATGGTATTTATTACAAAAGACAGCTAATCTACTAAACTGTCCTAATACAAATAGGATTCAAACTTCTTATCTCTATCCATAACAACCTTATATTAATAAAATTACAACCTATTCCAAATTTATTAACACTTGGTCAAATCTAGATGATTGGCTTTAAATCTTGATGACCATAATGCTGACCTCCATCAAAGTAGGAAACAGTCCCCTATTTTCTAGGCATAGGGTCCTTTGCAGTTTTGAAATGTTTTGACCATCATGAGTTCATCATTTCGAGGTCCTTTGCTGTTAGGAACTGAAGTAACACCTACCAAAAATCCTCCCTAAGCCCCAGCTGTCCCAAAACATCTTTACACTGTTCAAACGAGTTGTAATAGATTATGCCATGAATACAACACAGTTTCATAGCACTTTTTGTAGCGCAACTCTTTTACCCTTTCTTCTTCAAAATTTTTATTTCTTTCCTCCAGGATTATCTTCATTATCATTTAATACATCCTCCCTAGCAATTTCAAGTCATAATTCATACTTTTTCCCTTCAAATATTTATGAGAAAGAGTGAAAAAAGCTGCTACAGCAGTTTCGTAGCGCTTTTCACTCTTTTTACACTGTTTGCGATACGAAACTGCTGAGTGAGTAGTTTTGTCCAAATTGTTTCAAAGCGAAAACTACAAATGTGCCAAAACTCAAAATAACACGGATTTCATCAAATCCAAAAGCCATATGAACTGAAAAACACAGTTTTCATGATGTTCCTTCTTAATTTTCACTTGATTTAACTTTTGAATTTTTAATGATTGTCATTTTGCACCTTTGTTATTTAACTCATCTTGAATCACTTTTAGCTGCTGCTCCAAATCTTCCACTTGATCTTTAAGTTTCCTGTTACTAGCTCTCAAGTGAGTAGTTATTACTCTGACAAATTTGGCTCCCCTTATTGCTGGGACTGTCCATGTGAAAAACTGCTCTGCACTGCTTGGAGTTTCAGAAATAGAACGAGTTTTAACTTCCCATAGTGCCTTCATTCTTTTGAACTCCTCTTTCTCAATACTATGCTTTCTAGCCCTCTTTCTCATCACAGCAATTTCTTGGTTTGCTAACCTCAAATTCTCTTCAAGATGTTGAAGCTTTGTTTTGCTTGTCACTTCTTCTTTTCCTTCTTTTGTTCTGCTAGTTTTATGCTTCTCTGCAGGTGTTGATAGATCAACCACTTATTTAGGGGCTTTAGCTATTTCAATAGTTTCTTGAACTTCCTTGTTGCCTTCCTTAAGTTTATTAGCATGCCTAGTTAAAGGCTTTCTAGCTTGAAAGATAAAAGCTGCATTTTCACCCTCAAACTCAAGCTTCTTTACAAACTTATATTTTTTCTGTTTGTGCTCATCTTCTCCAATGAATTAAGCTTGCACAATGGGTGTCTCCTCTATGTCAATTACATGTAGGATGTCATCTAAGTTTCCCTTTATCACTGGGTTGTCCTCTGTATCTGTAGCAACTATTTTTCCCTTTAATGCCACTGCTTGGCTTCTTGTTACTCTTTTGATTTCCTGCCTGCTGACATCTTGTTTCTGTTTTTCCTCTTTGACAATATTTGACCTTTTTTTTTGCAGGTGATGGAGTTGGAGTATCAAGCACTTGTGTCTGCGCTATCCATTTCTCAACTTGTTTCCTTGGCTTCAATTTTTAAAATTCCTTTGGTTTTGCAACTACAGGTTGACTAGACTTTACTACTGGTGGTGATGGAGTTCCTTTAGTTTTAGGGTTTCTAGCAGGAGTTAGTGTTTCTAACTCAAAACCATTTATAAAAAAAAAGGATGACCAATCCCTGCCTATATTCTGAAGCTCATTCAAAATCAATAACTTCATCAAACAATGATGAAACAAAGATGTTTCACAACCTTTAGTTTTCGCTTGTACTTTATCAGCCATTTTAGCAAGACTCCTATGCAAGTAAAAGGGAAAATCAAGTGAAATATTACCTGTGAAATGCAGAAGCAGCTTGAAATGACATATGTAGACCTTATGATATCTGCCTTCACATGTAAAATATCTCTCGATGCTGAGCAGCTGCTTTGCATATGTAGAAATTTATTAATACTGATGTATTACCAGATTCTCTTGATCTAACAATATTTATCTTCTTGCTAAATACAGAATCCTTCCATTATTAAACTTACAGAAATTTAAAACTCAATTGCAAACACATGTGAATAAATTCAATCACACATAACAAAGTTGTTTAACGGGAAAGGTTAAAGCTAAAACCCCCAACTATCATATATTATGTTTATCAATGGAATCATGTAATAATATCATCCAACACTTAGTACATCAAGCTCTCAGTACAATCAACAATCATTACACATTCTCATGCAGAAATTTGCATATCTATGCACCAATGTCTTGCCTCTTGACAGTCTGCTTCCACTGTGCAATCCCTACTAAAGAAGACCCCTGAATGAATTTGAATTGGCCTTGCCTTGACTACGCAATCTTCATTGGCAACTCCAATGTGTATCAAATGCATTGAATGCATCAATATAGTCACAACAGATAGTCCATCTCACCCTTTCACCTATCTCTCCATTGGGTCTCCACTGCAACTGACATGCACTGTAGTTAACTGTTGTTTTTGTTTAGTTGTTAGTGAGTTATTAGTTGTGAATTAATTAACTAATTAATTCACTTAACTCTCACTAGTGTATCTTTCAGTTAGACTAGATACAACTAGTTCAACTGAGTTTAACTCACTTAACTGAGTTAAACTAAATAACAACTCCATAACCTACTCTTCCAACTCTATCATAACTTTGACACTTCAGTTCTAACTGAGTTCTCCCTGCATGAGCCACTAATAAACCTAGGAATTGCATAATTCCTTTAGCCCACTGATTTGCCAAATATTTTCACTGAAATAAAGTGCTCTAAGAGAATAAGTTGGTGTTTATTGTTCGATTATTATTAAGGGTTAATAACAATCGACATGCACCTATTTTTAGATCGACGATCTATAAATAGACTTTGCCCAATATTCTAAAAATAGAATTTCATCTATTTTCCACATTTTACCAACCATCTACAAATAACATCCTGCAACTTCTAGAATATGCTCACCATGTCTAAAAATATACATACACCTAAAAATAGCCTTCGGGCCCCACTTAGTGAAGGTGCGTAATTTTCACTAAGCTCATCATCTTGTTGAATCTCAACACTCCCTCTCAACAAGATAGGGATTATACTTCACCCTGATCTTGCCTCTATGGTATTCGAATTTTCTCCTGTCGAGCGCCTTTTTCAGAATGTCTGCATTCTGATCTTCCGTAGGAATGTACTAAAGCAACATGATCTTCTGCTACACACAATCTCTATTATGATGATACCGGATATCAATATGTTTAGATCTATCATGAAACACATGATTAATCAAGAGTTTAATGCAACTCTGATTATCACAATGTATCACTATAAGATCTAAATGTGAACCGAACAAAGTGACCAGGATCTTCCTCATCCAGATAGCCTCACATGCAGCTTGACTTGCTGCCATGTATTATGCTTCCGCTGAACTGAGTGCCACAGATATTTGTTTCCTATAAAATTTTGTAGATGCAATACTAAAAACCCCTCCTAAAGTGCTCTTCTTGTCTGTTGGGCTGCCTACCCAATCTGCATCCGTGAAGCCATGCAACTTCACCTCATCCGTCTATCTGTACCATAATCCATACTCAAATGTGCCCCTGAGATACCTCAGGATATGCTTTCTTGCCTTCCAAAAGAGCTTGGCAGGCTTAACCATTGCTTGTGAAAGTTGGTTCACCGCATAGCATATGTTTGGTCTTGTATTAACTAAATACATGAGAAAACCCACCAATTGTCGATAAATAGTGGCATCCACTACCTCTGCCAATGTAGCATCCTCTTTCCTCCAATTTCCTAGAAGAGAAGTATCCATGGGCTTGTAGTCCTCCATGTGAAACTTACCAAGTATCTCCCAAGCATACTTGCCTTGAGACACAAACACTTCACCTTCTCGCTGCCATATTTCCAATCCAAGGAAATAATGAAGGAGGCCCAAATCCTTCATCTCAAACTCCTTTGCAAGATCTACCTTGCATGAGTGTATTAACTGCTCATCACCCATTAGTATTAAATCATCAACATAAAGAACAATGATTAAAAGCTTACCCTCCACCAGAATTTGGTACAATTTTGCATCCGCCTCACTCTTGGTGAAGCCAAGTCTAGTGAAATAGTTGTCGATCCATGTGTACCAAGCACGTGGTGCTTGCTTCAACCCATACAATGCTCTTTTGAGTCTACACACATGCGAATTGCTGCTGAAGATCTCAAATCCTTCAAGGTGCTCAATGTACACCTCTTCCTCAATGGTCCCATTAAGGAACACAATCTTCACATGCATCTAATGAATGTTCCAACCCATCTACACTGAGAGAGCAAGGATGGTCCTTATGGAAGAATATTGTTCGACAGGTGCAAAGGTTTCTTCGTAATCAATCCCCTCATTCTGTGAGAAGCCTCTAGAAACAAATATTTCCTTATACTTCTCGATGCTCCCATTAGTAGCTTTCTTTACCTTGTAGATCCATCTTGAACCTACCACTGATTTACCCACCATCCTTGGAACAATCTCCCAATCACTATTTCTGATAATGGATTCATACTCCTCCACCATGGCATCTACCCATGTGGGCTCTTGTGATGCTTCTTCAAAAGAAGATGGCTCTGTCATGATCCACTTACTCATAAGAGCCATGTATCCAGTAAATTGGTCAAGTGACCGTCTCTATCTATGCTGTGATGTAGGGACTCCTACATTCTCTGCTGCATCAATCTTTAGTCTCTCAGCTTCTGTGGTGCGCTTTATGCTAGTTCTGATGTTTGGCTCTGCATGAGTGGACTCCTCCACTCCATGAACTTCCTCTTGTGGCTAATCTATATTTGGAGGTTCATCTTTCGGAACAGGCAACTCCTCCTCTGCATGCAAGTATAGCTCCCTCTCAAGCATAGCTCGTGCAACACCCACGATCGTTCTTTTCTTCCTCTCCGCAGCCCCATTCTGTTGTGGGTTATGAGGCGCTATGAGTTCTCTTCAAATTCCTTCTTTTCTACAGAAGTATTTGAATTCGTTCGAGATATATTCACCACCATTATCTATCCATAGAACCCTCACTTGATTACTCCTTCTCCACCAATGCTTTAAACTCATAGAAATTTGAGAATGTTTTTCTCTTCTTCTGCATGAAGAAGATCTAGCATCTATGAGAATATTCATCAACAAATATAACATAATACCTATTTTTTGTTGTTTAATCAACAGAGAAAGGTCTACACATGTCTGTGTGAATTCTCTCCAAGATCACCGAAGCACGGTTCTCCTTCTCACGAAAGGTGGTCTTCACAAACTTACCCATAGTACATCCCTTGCACTAATGTGACTGTGCAAGAGTGCCCTTGGGAAGTCCAATAGAAATCTGCTGCAAAATCTTCAAGGTGCCATGGTGAAGATGGCCCAATCTACTATGCCATAATTCGCCCTCATCCCGGCGCACCACTTCTTCTGCTTTGCCATCATTGCAGCGCAGCCATCTACCTCCAACTTGTAGATATTCATAACTTGAATCCCTATCCTCTTGGTTTTACCCATTGGTTTATGTCATAGGAAATATTTTCCCTCGCTAAAAACAACGTCATAACCTCTGTTTTCCAACATTGTGACCGAGACCAAGTTATTCTTCAGATCTAGAACATGCATAATAGCTTTCAACAGAAATGGTTTACTTGACTCCCTCTCAAAGGTAATGGTTCCAATTTCAGTCGCACTGTATCTACCATCATCGCCAATCTCTATATGCATTTAGAGATCCTTCTCCTCCAAGTCACTAAACATCTCCTTGTCTCCCATCATATGGAAAGACACACCACTATCAAGATACCACACCGATCCCATTGAGCTTGAAACCAAGCATGCGATCAAAAAGAAATCAAGTTCAAATTGCGAGGCTAAGGCCTCTCCACCTGCAGCTCTAGCAACCTTCTTGTTCTTCTTTTTTTGTGGGCAGTTAGTGGTGAGATGCCCATGTTCGTGACAGTGAAAACACTTCACTTTGGACAAATCCAGCTTCTTGCCTTTAGCCTTGGATTTTGGATGGGATTTCTTCCCCTTCCCTTTCCTTGCTTTGGTAGCCAAAGTGAAATTCTCTTCATCATCATTCTTTGACGAAGATCCATCCCTAGTACTTTGCCTTATCTCCTCCTGCACAAGATCTGACCAAAGTCACTCCTAACCCAACAGTTTCTCCCGTCCATTGACAGAGTCTTCATAGCTATGCCAACTGTTTGGAAGCCCAAGGAGAGCCAAGCTCACCAAGTCATCATCATCAACTGTAATCCACACACTTCCCATTTCATCCCTACAATGGACAAACTTCGTGAGATATTTTGGAATACTGTCGCCCTTCTACATTTTTATTTTTCTGAGCTTATCTTTCAGCACCAAATTCCTTTGGTCACTACTTCTTTGGAAAATATTTTTCAAATCCTTCCACATTGCAAATGGAGTGACTTTCCCGTGAATGCTTGACACAATATGGTTGTTCACACCTTCCAACAGAATTCTTCTCTTCTTTGCTACCTTCTTTTTCCATGCATCAAGTCCTATGGCATCGCTAGAAGCAGGCTTAGGAACATCGTTATCGATGAACTCCTTCAGCCCATCATCTTAAAGTAGTGCCTCCATCCTATATTTCCACGCTATGTAATTCAAGCTACCCTCAAGGGCATACTCCAATCGGAGCCCATTGAAAAACATTTCAATGAATACTCAACTGTCGCACCAAGAAATTTTTGTAGCAAATTCAAATTGTCCACCAACAAAAAACTTAGCACTTATTCACAATTTCAATCTCCAATGATCAATAATGCTCCAATACCATGTAGAAATTTATTAATACTGATGTATTACCATATTCTCCGATCTAACAATATTTATCTTCTTGCTAAATACATAATCCTTCCACTGTTAAACTTGCGGAAATTTAAAACTCAATTGCAAACACATGTGAATAAATTCAGTTGCACATAACACAGTTTTTAATGGGAACGCTTAAAGCTAAAAACCCCAACTATTATATATTATCTATATCAATGGACTCATGTAATAATCTTATACAAAGCTTAGTACATCAAGCTCTCAATAGAATCAACAATGATTACACACTGTCATGCAGAAATTTGCATATCTATGCACCAATTTCTTGCCTCCTGATAGTCTGCCTCCACGGCGCAATCCCTGCTAAAGAAGACCCCTGAATGAATTTGAATTGGCCTTGCCTTGGCTGCGCAATCCTCATTGGCAACTCCAATGTGTTTCAGACGCATTGAATCCATCACTATAGTCACAACAAACAGTCCATCTCACCCTTTCACCTATCTCTCCACTGGGTCTCCACTGGAACTGACATGCGCTGTAGCCAACTATTGTTTTTGTTTAGTTGTTAGTGAGTTATTAGTTGTGAATTAATTAACTAATTAATTCACTTAACTCTCACTAGTGTATCTTTCAGTTAGAATAGATATAGCTCAAATGAGTTTAACTCACTTAACTGTGTTAAACTAAATAACAACTCAATAAACTACTCTTCCAACTTTGTCATAACTTTGCCACTACAGTTCTAACTAAGTCCTCCATGCATGAGCCACCAATTAACCTAGGAATTGCGTAATTCCTTCAGCTCACTGATTTGCCAAATCTGTTCACTGAAATAAAGTACTCCAAGAGAATAAGTTGATGTTTATTGTCGAATTATTATTAAGGGTTAATAATAATCGACATGCACCTTTTTTTAGATTGACGGTCTAAAAATATACTTCGCCCAATATTCTAAAAATAGAATTTCATCTGTTTTCCACATTTGACCAACCATCTACAAATAGCATCCTGCAACTTATAGAATATGCTCACCATGTCTAAAAATAGACATACACCTAAAAATAGCCTGCGGGCCCCACTTAGTGAAGGTGCTTAATTTTCACTAAGCTCATCATCTTGTTGAATCTCAACAGCATAAGTTTCTTTGATGCAGCTTCTAGGGATAGCATTATTGAGGTCCATATCTACATACTCAGGTTTCATGAATTATTTGCATGGCTCGATATCAAAATTGAAACTTTTGAACCAAGTTTCATGACCCCTTAGTATTTCTGTCACAACAACAATAATCTCTGGTGTAATTGGCACACTTAGCATTCCAACCTTAGCAGTTGTTCCATTGAAGTGCAAGGAAAAATTTTTAGACACCTATGTGTGGCAACCCTACAGATTTTCACAAAACCGAAGACAACCTACTCTGTTGAATGCCTCCATCACTGTTGGGTCTTCAACTATGGCCTTCATATTTTCAGGCTCATATCTTAAGCAGTGTCCCCCTCTATGGACTTTCATCTCCTCTGCCATGCTTCACAAAAAACTTGTCAGCCTCACTTGATTATATGAAACAACCTCGCTTGAATATTTTATAACAGCCTCGCTTGATTAGGATGAAGAAAAACTTTATATTAAACAACCACAGGTTTGGCTTGACACTTCAAAGCTTAGACATTCGAATGGAGGAAAGAGAAATGTGTATGACCAATTAAGCAATATTTTGAATTTGAAATGTCATATCATAACTGAATTATGCCTCATTCATGCCCTATCATGACAATGATGGCTGCAGCATGGGTAAGTACATCGAATCTCATCATTAACTAACCTATCATACCACTAACCTACCATTTCCCAACGAATTTTGACAGTTTCCAGCTCAAATGACAAGATGGTTAAGAAACCACACTTTCGTAGTGCCCACAGTGTATTTTTCCCGGTTTACGCTATGAAACTAAGCGCAAATCAACTTTTTTGAACTAGTGGTGCAACGAAAACGAGGATTCTTGGCTAATTGCAGAGTTTTGACCCAAAACTTTATGGAATGAATCCCAAAGGGAAATTATGGATATTTTTACAATGAATGGACCTTTAAAAGACTTTATTTGAACTTAATGATGACCATTGAACTTATAAAAATCTAACATACCCTTAACCAAATCCTAAATTGACTTCTAAACCTAATTTGAACCATGACCAAAAACAAACATGACATAATGGTGTTTTGAAATTTTTTTGGGTGATAACAATGTACATGATCCAGAGCATGTAATACATTGGCAAAACATTCAGGTAGGATAAAATTAGAAAAATCCTAACTTGAAAACATAAATTTTTATTTGAACTTGACAAAAAACTTTGTTGTTTGCAGGTAGAGCTAGACGACAAGTTTCTGGTCGAACCTCAACGTATACTCAATCGGAGAGAAATCATGCTCCAGAAGCGAGTCATCACCCAGGTTAAAGTGCACTGGAAGCACTTCAGCTCGGATGAGGCTACCTGGGAAGATGAGGGATTTGTACGTGAGGCATACCCAAAGTTGCTTCTAGAGCTGGAGTGAAACACCACGAACAGTGTTACTTCCAAGGGGGAAGTTGTGATAGCTGAATTAAGTATTAACTAGTTGTGAACTAGCAATAAGACATTTTAGATATTATTTTAAAGAAAATACTGAAACATTTATTGTTTTTTGGAAAAAATAAAAAAATTTGTTGTTATGAAAAATAAAATTAGTTATGGAAAAGTACTTTCATAAAAAGTAAAAAGGGTGATGGTAAAAGTATTCCAAGAACTGAGAGGTGGTTGGACAGTTTTAAATAATTACCTGCTCCTCTGAGGATAAAAGATACATCCTAGTGAGGAAAAGGGGTTATATTCATTAACCAAGGAAGAGAGTGAGGAATTTCCTAAGCTGGTAGAGACCAGTGGAAATCACTTAGAGTTCCTAAAAATTTCTAGTTCTGACTGGACATGGGGTCCTAAGGTCACAACAGAAAAATCTGTCAACTTGTACCTCTCTGGTGCGGAGCATGGGGGAAAGAGAAGGATGTAATCACCTCTCTTGATGGTTGGGTAGACATCATCAGCAAATTTCACATTCAGATAAGTAATTTTTCTTTTCAGAAATTTAGTCAGGAATGTTAATGTTGTATTTTCACATAGATATGTGTTTTAATTAGCTTCACGAAAGCAATATTAATATGGACCAATATATGCAAGCAAAGATGAGTTTGCAAACGTTCTTCATGAACTCAACAATTACTTACAAGTTTCTGCAATTATTATTATGAGTTACTGTAAGTTAATCTTGTGAGTTTCTGCAACTAAACTAAGAATTTCTGCAAAGTACTTTGAATTACAACAAATTAATATTATGAGATTCTGCAAAAACAATAATATGAGCTACTGTAAATATTTATTGCAAAGATTTAGAATCTGTCAAGATGCATACATAAGAATACTTGACAAAGCAATTATGTTGTTGAAATATATTTACAAATTTACTATACAAAGTCAAAGCAAGTAAACAGACTATAGAGAATATGTCATCTATAAACTATTGCGGAGTGAACCGTTGGTTCTGGGTACGAGGAGGTAATCTCAACCCAGAACTCATCGCTACTTCTGACTACTTATACTCGAACAAAAGTTAGAGGTGGTCTGGTCACCTAAGTGAAAAAATACAAAACCTTGTATTTGTAATTTAAAACAAAAGAAATGATAAAAAAATATGCCAGAATAAACTTGTCATTTCCAGGAGCTGAATGCTAAGCAGATATCTAGCTATAAAATAAGCAGAATGGAAGCTAGGTTACATTGAAAAAAACTGAGATTATATTAGAGATCGAGACTCTCAGACCAACCTGAGACTATGAACATAATTATGTAACCAGATACAAGAAAGCACGCATAATGGTAAACATAACTTATATGTATATATAAATCACACCGAATAACACAGTTCCCAAACACAACAAGAAATCCCCAGGAAGAAATTTGTCTTACAAGCCAAATTGAAAGGGAAAACAAATCTTTAAGCATTACATTTCCAAAAATAATAATTTAAATTAATTAAGTCTGTGAAACTAAACCGAAGCCCAAAGGTATTGGCTCAAAGGAAATCCTCTAAAAAATTCATACTTTTGAAGGGAGGAATATTCATGTAACCAATACTGGAGTTCATATAAGAAAGTGCAAGAAATTCGAGGCTAGAAAAACAAGCTACTCGATTGGACGAATTCTGGGGTCAAACCCAAGTGAATTTCTCTAATATGCCAGAAAGAGGAAGGAGTCCTTTTTATACTGAGCGGATTCACACATGAGTACCTAGAAAGGTAGAGCCATTTTCGTTAGGAATAAGTTAAGAACCCAACACTCAACATGAAGGAAGAATTACGGGAGACCTTGTCGTTCGGTAAGGAATCTCACCTGCAATAATAAGCCACAAAAAGACTGTAAGCATTGGCACCATGAAAAAAACGATAAATACTGTAAAACTTGAAGGACAGCCGAAAAGAAAATGGAACCCAGAAATCTTAATATCTGCACCATGATAACTCGCCACGAGATTTGCCGAGCGTCGAACTAGAGACAAAGGAGTAGGTAAAAATTTTGGAAGATTAAATCACCATAAATAGATTTCATAAGGTAAGAATTGAATAAGGTAAGCCGAGAGGAAAAGTAAAGTTGTGACACAAAACAAGGGTATTACCTATGCCAGGTAGAGAGGGTTTGAGTGGGATTGGGACTGGCAGCTTGCATTGGCATCAGAGGCTGAAAACCTGCGAAAATCTCAGAGAAGTACATATGGCGGCCTCGATCCCAGCTCGTGGATAACCACAGGAAATTTCTCATTTTCGAACAATAGCCCAAGGGAAAATCAACCATCGTAACCTTAATTCATTGGTTCCTTTCATTACCAGCTGGAGAAGAGCTTCTAGACTACGGCATCAAACCCTTAACCAATTGCAGAACAAACTCATCGCTTGAGCAGAGAAAAATGAGGGAATTGAATACTGTTTTGGTGGGATAAACCAAGTCATTTCCCGCTGAACATAACCACCGTAGATCTCCAAGGATCGGACGGTGAGTAGAAGGGCAAGTGGCCCATTCAAACTTGAACCCGAATCCAAGGAAATCTCACAGCTGTCACAGTATTAAATTGCTAGGACATGACAGTAGGACATTGGTACACACAGTATTCGAAACATTTATTGAAAATGCGATGAGCTTTTGCCGGTGCAAACCATATTCTTAATTAGTGATTGGGTTTTGGTAGGTTTATGGATGAGTAAATGTATTATGTGCTTCTTTGCATATAAAACCTAAACCCCATGTTTTTTATTAGTGAGCATGCCATAGGAGATTAATATTTAAAAGTAACATTAATGCAAGAAGTAAATTTTTTTTTTTTCCTGTATGTTACAAAAATAAATGGAAAGAATTACACAATCCTTCATATTTCACCATAAAATGCACCTCTAAGGTGTAATGATCTTATGGTTTATATTGTTTCTACATTGTTTTGATGTGTAAAAGGTACATCATCAAAACATTTATGTACATTTCAATTCCATATATATCACAGCTAAGAAAATACTTAGTTGGATGTGTATCACATTTTTTAAATTTACGTGTGAGACGTAGTTGACAAACATAATGTTTAGTGCGACACAATTTTGATAAATTGATACAAATAAAAGTATCCGAAAATATTTTTGTTACGTTGTGTGAGAGATAGATTTACCATTATTTCTTTTTCTACTTATCCCAAACATGTTAATTATGTGTGTATCACAATGGTTTACATTTTGACATTACATGGAGATATTTTTTTTTCTTAATATAACGTACGTAATAAAATATTCAGTAAATATTTCCAACTCTAGTATTAAAAATTGAAATGTAAATTTTATGTGTATTATGACATGAGCTAAAATTTATAAAATTAAATATCCATGCCAAATGAGTTAAGATAAAAAGATATTCATGCTAAGTGTGCTATGTGCGTTATGTGTCAGTGGCATTTGAAACCAAAGCATTTCGAATGATGAGAGAGATTGACACAAAGATGAGGTTCACATGCTCCTGGCCTAGCGTAGCATGGACGGCCAATTTTTCCAACAACCAAGGGAAAATCACTAATGCTTTTCCATGAGTTATTTAGCTACCAAGGGAAAATCACAAATGCTTTTCCAAGGAGTTATTTAACTAGTAAAATGCTTAAAACACTAAATTCTTTGGGAGATCACTTCTTCTTTTTCCTTCATCAACTGTCGTCTGTGACTCCAGATATTAAGTTATTAATGGATTCAACTGTCATCCATGACCCCAAAATATTAAGAGATTCCACTGCCATCCATGACTCTAGAGATTAACGGATTCAACCGATAAAGTTCAGAGAAGCAAGAAGCTCGAGAGTACTCTTGCTATGGGCTTCAACACATGGAGGGTCGAGAAGCGAGAAGCCCGACATGACATATCGTAGAGGCTGAAACGCCTTAAAAAAACTTGACCATGCAATGAGCCATAGCCTAGGATCAATAATTGGAGAGGTGGTGGGTTGCAACAAATCACAATGTAGGACTAATGACAAGTTAAATAGTATTATAAATAATATATAATAAAATTTTAGATATTAATTAGTGAAAAAATTATGCCAATTTCATATATATATAGATATTAAATAATCTTTTTTCTATTAGTTAATGATAAAACTATAATGATATAATATTTTTGTTATGAAATGTTAGTTTGGAAATTAGACTAGGGATTAAAAAACGAGATATAATAAAGATAATATATATAACTACCATTATAACAAAGTGCCTAACAACCTTAGCATCCCATAACTTTTTATCTCATAAAGTCTCAAATTAATAGGACTACATGACACAATAGATTCAAACGCTAGCCATAATTACCACGATGAAGTAGAAAAATCAATAGGTTATATTTTAGGACTACATGACACAATAGATGCAAACGCTAGCCATAATTACCACGATGAAGTAGAAAAATCAATAGGTTATATTTTAAATGGACTACTAGGGGGAGCTTGAGCTACCCTTCCATGTGAGTCATGCTCATGTTTGAGCTTGTTAAGCTAGCTACGATGGTTGCATGCTCTTTTTGAATGTCATTTAAATGTTGAATGTTTTTATTTATGGTATTATTTCAATATGTAAAGAAATTTCCCAAAATACCTATAATCTTCTAATGCAATTCTATTATTTGGAGATTTTGATTTTTTCTTCCTTTAATATAACATGTTTTTAGAATCTAAACTGCCACTTCAACATACATCTCTAAAGTGATGTTTGATATACCCATGTAGAAGAACAAATCCTAGAACGGGTCCAAGGGCCACAATGGGCTCTACAACCACTAGAACCTCATATATAGTGCATATGGCAACATGACATGTGTTTAGTGAAGGCTTCATAGAAAATGCATATGACAACATGACATGTGTTTAGCAAAGGCTTCATAGAAAATACATAAGGGAGTGTCTCTAGGAGGAAAATCATGCATAAAAAGAGAAGAAGAGGGATAAAAAAAATAAAGAACAACCCAAAAATAGAGAGAAAGCCAGAGGATACTTACTACAAGAAGGTGAAGGTTCTACCAAGGAAAAATTTCTTACACCAAGTAAAACCCTCGAGCTCATGAGTGAGAAACAAAAAGTAAAATTCTACCAAAGAGAGCCAGCCTACACCAAGTAAGACCTGGAGCCCATGACTCACAAAATATACCAAACTAAAAAAAAAATGAAGGTTATAGCTCTTGCAAATTCATAATAAACACACCAACCAGAAGCAAAAATGCAGAAGTGAGAAAGGTAAATTAAAAATTTCAAAAGATGAAGTTTGACCATACCTACACATGTGAGCTTTGTGCCAAAATATCACCGAGTGAGCTCCATTAGGGAAATTTTGAGGTCTAAAATAGGCCTCCTAAGAAAAATGTACAACCAAAATAAACTTTATAAGAACCAATAGGATTCAAGATGATGATGTCAACCATGGGGGATGATTCACCATTTTTTAAGTGAAAAAGTTAAAAGAATAAAAAATAATAAAATAATAAAACTACTTTTTTCAACTCGTATTTTCAACTTATCTCCCTAAGTTTTTACTCAAATTTTGAGCGGGTGTACTCATTAGTTGCAAATTTTAATTTCTCATCCAAGGAGTACCCATGTTTCATGCTTTCGATGGACCCTACTACACGAAAAATGAGAAATACATGAAAAACGTGATTGCAATCACGTTTTTCATGTATTTTTCATTTTTCGTGTAGCAGGATCCATCGAAAGTATGCAACATGGGTACTCCTTGGATGAGAAATTAAATTATGCATCCAATGAGTGTTTTCGCATAAAATTTGAGTAAAAACTTAGGGAGATAAGTTGAAAATACGAGTTGAAAAAATAGTTGTATTATTTTATTATTATTTTATTCTTTTTTCCCTCTAAAATTTGATAATGTAATCTGATATTATTTTATTATTTCCACTATTATTTTATAATATCCTTAGGAGGCCCATTTTAGACCTAAAAATTCCCCTAATGGCGATATGCACCTAAGATAATAAAATTGTCTTCCACTGCTAGCATCAACTTGAGATGAGAGAATGGCTGGATATAAATAGGAAAGCATAAGGTAATTGACTTGACTTCGCTTTGTAGATTGCCACTTCAACTTGACATGCACATGGGAAGTCTTTAGCAATAGATGAGATAAAACATGGAAAAAAAGAGCAAACAAAAGAGAATAAACTTGGGAGGCCAAGCCCGGGCTTGGAACTCCTGCTTTCTTGTTTGGAAAAAAATAAAAAATAAAATTGGGAGACAAAGCCAAGAGTGCTTAGAACTCCTGCCTTTTTTTTTGGACAAAAGCTAAAGGTTAAGTACCTTCCTTCCACTTCCAGCACTGGGAAAGGAGCTTACTTATATAGTAGAATATGTGGTTAAATTTCACAGGTATTTTCTGTATTTCACTTTTTTAATTATGATTGGTTAAATTTGATAAGTATTTACTATATTTTAAAATCTACATGTTATTATTGACACTCAATTAATTTTTTAAAATATGAATTTGAAGGATATATTTAAAATTTACTGGTATCCACACATATAAAATTTTCTCATTTCCATATATGTATGCGTTATATGAATAATATAATTACTCTATTTTATGTTTCAAATAAATAATGATTCTAAATCTTAAATTTGGAAACCTTATTCCATTTTATGTTTCAAATAAATAATAATTCTAAATCTTAAAATTGGAAACCTAACTTGCAGTATAACTTAGTAATTTTTTAAGATAATAAAGAATTTTAACATAAAATTTTGATGCTTCCATAACATAACATGAAGTTTTAATTTTCAATATAATAACAAGTAGATTTTCTCCACAATTAATAGTAAAAAAATGATTTTTCCATAGCTAATTATGCATTCAAATTTGATGGAAAACTATAAATCACA
This sequence comes from Pinus albicaulis, assembly GCA_034641835.2. NCBI lineage: Eukaryota > Viridiplantae > Streptophyta > Pinopsida > Pinales > Pinaceae > Pinus > Pinus albicaulis. The sequence goes on along the minus strand of CM076579.1, from coordinate 936,611,573 downwards.
TATGACTATTCAATTGAAATGTAATCCTTTTATGTATATCAATCTTAGTCAAGCACAACACATTGGATTAATATTAAAAATGTAAGTTTAAATAATATTTTTTAGCTGGTTTAGATTTTATTTAATACAATTTTGTTTTTTCTAAGGATTTATCTATTTTGATTCGAATTTTTATTTAATACAGTTTTGTTTTTTCAAGGATTTAACTGTTTTGTTTGGAATTGATATTAATGAAATATATTTATTGTTTGCATGTAGTTTATGATTATGGACTTAATAAGTTGTCCAATGAAAAGTTGTAGCCAGAGGAAAAGAAAATAAATTCATTTGTTTAAAATCTCTTCACATATACATTTGATTGCATCCTAGTTTGTTGTGAGTTTGAGCAAATATATTCCTTCTTAATCATTTTACTAATAATGCTTGGAAACAAAAATATAATTGGCCAAAAAAATCTCTTATTCTAATCAATTTTAATTACTTATGCCATAACCCATGTGTATGCTTGTTCTTTTTTCCTTTTCCTTATTTTTAACCAAGAAATAAGGAACTTAGATTGGTTTAGTGACATAGAATTCTGGCCACTATACCTGTGGGGCCTATGACCTATCATCCTCTCCTTAAACCAACTTACTCACTCCTAGGAGAATTAAACACTGAATCATTTATTGGTATTTTTAAAATCTCAAAAGATTTTTTAAATGTCAATTTGAACTGTATATTTAAAATTTACTCATATCCACATACAATACATACTTAACATACCGGACATACCATAATAAGCACCTGACACCTTATATAGTATGGGTTCACTTTGTACAGCATGTTTGGTCACGTACGTGTACGTGTACAGCATCCATCAACCAGTGGGGTTGAGGTGGACGACATGGATTTGACTACTTTAATAGTGGCACGTAAAGGCTACCGCATGAGGGGGTCTGCAACCAAACGAAAGCCTCTCGAACTTGCCCCATCCCCTCCACTATGCCTACATGTCACTTATATATATATTCATTTTATGTTTCATATATATATATTCATTTTATGTTTCAGATAAATAGTAATTCTTACTCTTAAAATTAGAAACCTAATTTATTGTATAATTTTGTGATATTTTTAAGACTAGCATAAATCAATTTTCAGTATGGATTGGCATTGAATTTCTTCAAGTTCAAATTTTTTTAGTGAGTAAAATAAAATGTATGATTTTTCATTGTTTAAATTGTATTCTTGAATGTTAAATAGATTATATATAGAACCAAATAAATGTTTTAACCATAATTTTTTTTTTTCATAATATAAACATAAAATTTTAAAAAATTGACATTGAAATTTTTTACATCGAGACATTCTATGAAGCAAATTAAAATGATTTTGTATTATTAACATATTTTTAAGTATATGTCAATATTAATTCATATTAAAATATTTTATCAATAACCAAATTATAAGATTTAAACACTTTATTCACATTTCTTTTACATCTAATTACTTTACAACATATTCATTTTATTTATTTATTATAGGCTACATTTTTTTCTATTTAGAATATAATTTTTATTTAAAGGGGAACGAATGGATGGAAAAACTTACACATCCCTCTCATACTTGGTTGTAGAATGAGCATCTCTACTCAATAATAAATAATTATAACACAAAATTTTGACGTTTGAGGAGCTTTTAATTTTTAATCAACTAGTTTTTTCCATAACTAATACCAAAACAATTTAATTTTTCCATATAGATGTTAATATTTTCACTTGGTTTAGATTTTTAAGACAACAACTAATTTTAACAAAAGAATTTGATGTTTCCATAACATAGTACGAGATTTTAATTTTCAATAAAATAACAATTAATTTTTTCCATAACTAATAACAAAAAAAAATTATTTTTCCATAGCTAATTAATCTTTTAAGTTGATTTAGATTTTATTTAATTTACAATTTTGTTTTTCCAAGGATTCATCTATTTGGATTCTAAGTCTCTATTGTGGTGGAATTTTAAGAATAACCAAAGAGGTGTTATGGCCAAATGGTAAAAAATAGTGTGCAATTTCTCGAAGGAATTCTTTATTCATTATGGGTAATGAATCTCCACTAAATAATCTTGATTGAACTACTTATAGTAAGGTTTGAAAATTTTGGTCTTAAAATTAATGGATCCTCTATGTAATCCATAGTTTTCTTATTAAATTCTAGATGACTTGCAATTAATGGATATGTTATATTCCAACTTCACTAAAGATGTACTAATGTTATTTTCAAGTATAATAGCTGACATTTCCAAACAACAATTACAAAAAAAAAGCATCTAATATACTATTGAAATGATGGGGAAAAAAAAATATCGAAGGGCAATTTTAAAAAGAAACCCATCATAAAAAATTTACTTGATAGACACGAGTTCCCGTCAAATTCATACCCTGCTTTCACTTATCATATTTTCAGCTTCTCCCTAATCGGGGTGACGAACCGGGCAATAAAAGTTACGCGTGGGAAAAAATGAGCAACACGTAGACATTGGTGCGAGGACCGACCTCCATTTCCTCTCATGATATCTTGTGTATGAGAGACGTTATTGCAACTTGTGTGAAATCTCCATCAACCCCAAAGCGAGCAGGAGGAGGTGATCGTCGAAGGTTCATGGAGGGTGGCGTGTTTTTTTGTAGGAAGTATGGGCATGAGATTGTTTTGAAGAGAACAACTTGAGTTCTAGGCACGGGTGTAGGCAGAGTAGAGGGCACCTTGTCAGAGAAAGGTGGCGACTTTGTCACCGACACGCCCTCCCAAACTTCCAGGTCAGTAGCATGGTGTTCTGGTTTGTGGTCTTTGGATTTTTGAGTGGGAGAGAATTTGGGCGTTTGGTTCTGAAACCCATTCAAAGGTCCTATTGTGGGAGGGTGGGTTCTCCTCCGCATTTGAGAAAAAATTGGCTTCCCATCCTCAACAGTTCTTTCTCAGGGCTCTACAAGGTTTTTTGGCTTTTGTGGCAAGGGTGTGTTGGCTTTCAGGTGGTCCAGTTAGTGGTTATATTACAAATTTTTGGGGACGAAGAATTGTGGGTCCAGTTCCCTTTTGTCGGTTGGAAATTGTGGTTCCCTCATCTTCTCCTATGTTGGATGTCTGCGGTCTTGCCGGCGTGGGTGGGGCGATTCTCTGTAGTTGAATTTGTAGCCTGTGTAGTATTTCATTGGTTCTCTTTGTCCCTTCTTAACGGTCTCGGTTCTGTAATAATGGGGATGGTACATCGTATTACTCATTCTTATTCCTTGACGAAGCCTAGTTCGGATGGTTAGGGGGGGCGGGAGTCTCCTTTGTAGGTGCCAGTGGTGACCACTGGCTTTTGTCGGGATGGTAGAAATGCAAGTCGTTCGGGTCAGGTGGTTTCTGGGACTTGGGTGGTCATGGTGGCTTAGTGGCTGGACGTGGGGGCCACACTGAACGAAATCAAAAACGAGGTTGATCGATGTGTCGCAAAGGCTCGGGTTGACGGGGGAATGAGAGTCATTCACCGCGTGGTCAGAGACAATAACATCAACATTGTTTGGAAAAATACCGAGATTTGATTCAATCTATACTAGAACGCCTGGAAACCTCGGAGCAGGTGTGGCAGGAAGAGCATGCAGAGCTTATTTCCATATTGAAGAAAATGCATTACTTCCAGTGCCATGTCTGAGAGCGTGTCGTGGTGGTCTGGCAATGCCAGAATCTCTTATCCAAGAAGGTGGGGAAGTTGGAGTCTTGGATGGACCACTTCAAAGAGCATGTCCAGTGTTCCTTTCGTCGTCCTCCTCCTCCTGGTACAATTCCGGATAACCCAAATTCTATTACTTCATATGACTAGCATGGTTACAAGCATTTTACTTGTTTTATGTGTTTTTTGGTGTTTTTTTCCTCCTATGTTGTGGACTGTGTCTCTAGTTGTATTTATGTTTCTTTGTCATATTCTAATCATGGTAGCCAAGAAACCTAGTCAGAGTGAGACTACCTACATTTTGCTACTAATGTACCTTCTTTTTTATGAATGAATAGAATCTTGATTTACAAAAAACAATTATTGTCATCTTCAATATTATAAGTATTATGTTAACATCTCTACATTGTTATTAAACAATAATATGGACCTTGTTACCTCATTTTGTTTTTAGTTGGCTCTAATAGTACTTCTCTAATACAGTAATGCAAATAATGTTTTTTTTTTTTTTTTACTTATTAGCAGAGCCTATCCCCAAGGGCATCTAAAATAATTGGCCCCATGACCTCCAATTAGTGAGGTGATTTAGCAATGGCAAATCAACTGATTGATCTAAGCCTTAGGGCTTTATAATGTGAAAAATTTTATTATAATGAAGTTAGGTAATTAGTATAAAAGTTCAAAATAAATGTTGATGAAATAAAACTTGCATCCCAAAACAACTCATAACATTACTTTTACACTAATATCTTCTCACATTTATTGTCACATCATTCAAAAAATGTAATGTATAATAGATGGTCATTGTAGCATCGTTGTTTCATTAGTGTTGTCACACCATTCAACTTGTAAATGTCAAATAAATGTTCATTCTAGCACCCTAGTTTCAAAGTGCTTGGCTAGTAATGGAAAGAGGCATGTATCTACTAGCTACAAAAGTCAAAGCAATGGATATAGGATTGAAATTTCATATCACATGACATAATTTCAAATGGAATGATGTCATACCATGTATCTATTAATCATCGTATGGGATCAAATCTCTCGAGGTGAAAACATTTTCTTAAGATTTTCACTTTAAAAGAGCTTTGCTAGATTATTGGTTAAGATGGATCTATATTGGTAGAACACACACACACGTGTAATTTTCATTATTAAAATTGCATTTTTGGATGCATAAATGGATTCAATGCTCGAAAATTTACTTGGGAGCTTGGATTGTGTACACTGCATAGCTTAAACTTGCATTTTGAGCAAATATTTGCTCATAAAAGTGTTTGAAAATATAATTAAAAAAGAGTGAGAATATAAAATAGTTAGACTACTTGAAATGTTTTAACCGTAAAATTTTATTTTTTCAATTTCTTTATGAAATATATAAACATAATGTTTTTTAAGAAATATATATATGTGTGTGTGTGTGTGTGTGTGTGTGTGTGTGTGTAAATAAGTATTTTTCTATTAAACTGATAACATATTACAAAATATCAAAATCCTTTTGATGTGGTTTTCCAAATTGGAAACCAGACTAATGGAAAATATTAATGTCTTTAATCCAAAATGTCCATATATTAACTAGAAACATGCAAAAATATTTTCTGACCAAGAGTTCATTATGCAATACATTATGCCACAATACTAGTAGATTCCATGTGTAATAGAAAATCCATAAGTTAACTGAAATCATCAAGAGGATATGGAAATATCAATAGTTCCTATAATGGTCGAATTGGCTAGAGTTGCAATATTCAGTTTGTTGCAGGCCAGTTCTTCATATTCTTCCACCCCTAGCAAGGTTTCTCAATCTTTGTTTATCATATCAATAAGCCCCAATCTCTAGTCCCCCTATAAGTGAATATTCCAGTTTTTTGAAAGATGAAGGCAATTTTCATTGCATCCTAAGTTGGCCATAATGTCTACTACCTTATTACCTATTCTCCTGACGTGAGAGAGAATAATGGTTGGATTCATATGGATCATATGGTTAATATGTGTGATATAGTTTTCCAATATTTAGTTGTGGAAAAAAAAATTCTATAGAATAATCCATTGATCAATTTCATTATTCTTGAGATTACCTACTAAGAATCACCTTCCAAAATTACCCTGGAGAAGCCTTGTGATGATGCAATAACAAAGCTAGTCTCTATAGATGAAAATTTAGCTACATTGTTACTAGAATATCCCATACCTCCCTTTTTTCCTCTAGTGATGTCACCTTGTTGAATTCTCCACCTAGAATCCATAAATTATCTTGGTCAAGCTCTCTTATTCTATCCAAGTTTCTAAGAATGCTTTCCTTTATCATATCTATGATAAAAATAAATTATGCATCCCATTTATTTTGGTCATAGGTAGTAGAATCTCCCAGAGATTATCATTGAGGTATCCATCCAATCCATAAATTCCACTTCATTTTTATTCCATAAGATAGCCAATACTCTTGATTACCTTGCAACATATAGTTCTATGGTTTGACATCCTATCCAACAGTGAGAAGCTATTAAATTGACTTTATCACTATCATATTTAATATCCTTTAATATTACTATTTTAGGGAGTTCCCTATTGATTCTCTCTTTGATAAGCATTTTTTTTCCTCATTAGCTAAGGCCTCTTATATTCCACAAAAATATCTTCATTTTTAAGGATGTTGGGTAGAGTAAAATGTCTCTGTTAAGAGAGCCACTTGTCCAAAATTGGAAAGAACATCCCCTGTATCCTCTATTAACTCTTTTTTTCTTTTACTTCCTCTTTTATTTTCTTCATTCACATGCTTGGGAATATCTTTGAAGATTTGTGTTTGCATGCCAAGACTTGCTGCAGATGAGCTTTCTCCCTTCAAAGTTGCATTCCTTTTATTTTTTGTCTATATATATGTCCATTTAAACAATATTTTTTGTTTATCTGGTATCTTTACTAGGTCCTTACCTATCCATTTTGTTAAACACACACATGGTAAACACACAAGGAGGAAGAAAATGATAAAGATAAGCATGAGTTTCTTTACTACTAACCATAGATGTGTATTTATAATACATTGATGTGACTCTTGGATTCCACATTCCAAGGTCACTTGGACTCCTTTTGTCCATTCGGCTTCCACACCTACCCATAGAGGATTAGGTGTCCAACATCCCCCCCCCCCCTAATCCGAAGGGGAATGTGTGAGTCCAAGAAGAGAGATGTAATAAAAATATGCAAAGTATGCATGGTAGCACTTCGGCTAAATGAGCTCTCTGAAATGTTGGCATAAAGAGGTGGTTTAAGGATCACCACCAACACTAGAACACTTAGTGCAGTTCTCGGAACTCTTCTAAATCTGGCAACAAGTTGAGGTCTTTTGCTAGAGGAAGTGTCCCTCATATTTTAAAGAGGGAGACCTTCAACCTAGAAGTAAGGAGGTCTACAACCTGCGATGGTTTAAGGATGACCACCAACTCTGGAATGCTTGATGCATATCCTGGAACTCTACCAAAACTGGCAAGAAGTTGAAGTCTTTTGCTAGAGGAAGTGTCCCGAATACTTTTAAGAGGAAGAATATCAACCTCGCATAGATGGTTGAAGGATGTCCACCAACCAAAGGCATGCTCATGGGCATCCATGTCTCTGGCTACAACTCTGAATCCAGAATGACAAGTTTTGTTGCTCAGGCTCGCTTGAACTGCTATGTCTCTGGCTACAACTTTGAATCTAGAATGATAGATTGTGGCTCAAGCTCGCTTGAACTGTTGTGTCTCTGGCTGCAACTCTGAATCTGGAATGAGAGATTGTGGATCGGGCTCACTTGAACTGTTGTGTCTTTGGCTACAAATCTGAATCTGGAATGAGAGATTGTGGCTCAGGCTCGCTTGTTGTGGCTTCAAAGCTTGTAGATGACCACCAGTTTCCACCCTGTCAGGTACAAGGTGAGATGATGGCGAAAAATCAACTGCAAGATTGTTCAATATTATAGAACAAGTTATGCCATGTGACTTAAACATCTTCTTGGTTGTTGATGCCCATTTCCAAGAAACGATCCATCCAAGATGAATATTTGCTCTTGCAAGAGGCTTGTTTTTGAAGCATCTGTATGAATAATGGGTGTGGCGACCACAGTGCTTGGATGGGTGAAGATTGAAACAATGATATTTCATATGGCCAACTCAATCACAGTGTTGGCATTTTACAATCTATTGTTGTTGTTGTGGAAGAGGAGTAGGATCTGGAATAGCTGAAGGTGAACTGTCATAAAGAAATCCGGCACTCTAAAATTCTATGGGCTTGGAGCAGTCTAGAATATTAAAAGACAACTCCTTGTCATATCCAATACATGTTCTGTACTTTTTGTTGACTAGCTCTTCCCAAAATCTTATAATGGGCTTGGGAAGTGCATGTTGCATTCCTGCATATTTCTGCACATATGCTCCTGAAATGGGTACTGCCTCTACACTTTATTGTTGCTGATGTGATTTTATCTCAATGTTCTAAACAAAAGCAGGTTCAGAATGACAACTATTCTGTTTTAATTCTTCTTGCTGGAGCTAAGATTCTAGTTGCAAAAATTCAATGTTTTCTTGTGCATTTTGCAAATAGAATTGAATGTTGGTGAGAGAAACTTTACTGATTTTTAATGTCTCATAAGTACTAGAAAATATCAGATTTTTGAGGAACTCTAATACCTCAGTAATTCTGATAATTTTATCTATCAAATAAGGCTTCTCAAAATTTTCCCACAACAAGATTAATGAGAAGGAAAGCGCTCTAGTTATAATATTTTTAACCTTTAAAAATATTATAATATTCTGAGTAAAAATAACATATGTTGCTTACCACTCATTCCAAAACACTGATATTATATGCATATATAAATTCCAATACTATGCATAAGTAATAGGTAAATAGAATGGAACACATTAATACATTCAAAATGAGGTGCTACAGCAGGCTCCAGAAGAAACTCATCGATATAGCAGAGACAAATCTTTTGCGTCCATATTATAGACTCCTCTCTGTGGCAATGATCTAAAATTATGAGGGTCACTTTGTCTACCAAGAAAAACTCAGTTGACTGTACATAGATGGTCGTTCCTAGTAGTGCACATATAAATGACTGGACTTCAAAGCTGAATGCACATGGATTCTTTGGCATGCAACAACATAGATATACTTGAACCCATTTGATTGTAAATCAATGCATCGAATTGACGCACATATAAAACAATGTGTAAACATCTAATATAAAAGGGAAGCTTACTCTCACATTGAAACAAATAAAAGTAAGAAACTCCTTGTAGATAATTATGGGCCTGATGCCCTTTGAGAACGAAAGCCCACAAAGAGGTTTGGATAGGAACACGTTGTTGAAAATGCAATGGAGTGAAGGCACATAAACTAACAAGAATGTTTCCACCATTAATCAGCGGTTAAAAAGTAAGGGCAGGAACTATGACATCAGGTTTTCATGGATGTCGGATGGACTGAGGGAGCTGACAAAGGGAGGGAGTAGAGCCAATGGGCCGAGGGAGTAGTGAGCCGAGCGAGTGGAGTTCGGTTGCATTATCAAGGAGGGAGAAGGATTGTGTGAAGAGTGTTAGATGGATGTGTTTTGGAGGAGATCGCGAGGGGACGAGAGGTAATGGAGGCCGAGCGGTGATGGGCGGAGAGCCAACAGGTGGAGAACGCGCTAGGTAGAGGGCGAACCCATGAATTCTGCGTCGAATTTGTGGAGAGAGAGCGTCGAGTGTGCCAAGAGGGACAGTGCGCCACGATGGAAGGTGGAGTGTTGAGAGGGACAAAGGGAGAGAGGGATTTGAAGCAGCGTTAGAGATGAGTCGACTGTGATATAGAAAGGAAGGAATTGACAGGGTTTCATGTATTTCATGGCCGGCGTTAGTGACACTGCAAGATAAGTGCCAATGATATCTGCATCATCGTCAACATCATGGAGATGAAAGATCCTATCATGGGGCCGCATTTTCCACCATCAGAGCCATATGTATACCTCGTTGATTAAAATAAAAAATCTGCATTCCTTTTCATTCAAGATGCTCCTGTTTTTTTTTACAGAGATCTCACAGTTCGATAGTCCACGAATTGATCAATGGCATTCACCTATGGTTTGCAGAGCTCTATCCATTCAACATTATCATCTAAAGACCATAACCTGAGCTTGACAATTTGACAGGATCTAAAATTGGTAAAAGAAGAACGATGGAATATGGAGCATGATATGTCAGGCATCATGGAGCGTTATATTTCAAGAGATATTCCAAGCCTGCCAAACAACATATTCATATTTTTTAGGTCTTGATTTACTCTAACGCACCGACGGGATGGAAAGAATAACAACGAATAGTTTCTGAGGATAGAAAAACTCATTGGCAGAGTGTTAGTCCAGCAAAACAATCTCACATTCACTAGGAGCCAAAGATTCTAGGTAATCTGTGAAATACAACCTTAGCCAGTTATGGAATTATTTTTGTTGATGAATAGCACAAAATTAATAGTCACGTAAGGCCACACATCATGGCTTTGATACCATGTTAAACACACGCATTGTAAACACACAAGGAGAAAGAAAATGATAAATATAAGCATGATTTTCTTTACTATTAACCATATATGTGTATTTATAATACATTGATGTGACTCCTGGATTCCACATTCCAAGTTCACTTGGACTCCTTTTTTCCAGGGAGAATTTTAAGGATGGAAATTTGTCTTAAAGTTTAGAAACATTGCAGAATATTACTAGTCCCTAATATCCAAATTTTAAAATGTTTGATGAAAATTTTGTAAAAATGTTTAGATTTATAATTATTTTATATAATATAATATATAATATTGGCGATTTTTAAGGTAAAATAATTTTATACTATAAAATTTGGGCAGATTAAATTTTAGAAAAATGGAAATTGGCAAATATTTGTTTTGGAAAAGGCATGGAATATTAGCCCACCTACAAATATTAGCCCTAAAATTTTCCATGCTTTTGTCCATTCGACTTCCACACCTACCCATAGAGGTTTAGGTGTCCAAAATTTGTTGGAATCATGATTTTCGTTAGACCAAAACCCACAGGCGTTAGTCTCCACTACAATCGCCAGAGTTAGGATCCACTAGAGGCGGTTAGTCCATGTCACAAAACACACGGGGAGGTTTGAACCCAATGTCCAACAATCTCCCCCCCAACGCGAGCTGGGTGAGTTTTGAACTCAAGACCTATTACTATGATCCCACTGGTTGGAATCACGATTGTCGTTAGACCAAAACCCACAAGTGTTAGTCTTTGATACAATCGCTAGAGTTAGGATCCACGAGAGGCAGTTAGTCCATGTTACAAAACACACGTGGAGCGTTGAACCCAATGTCCAACACATTATTCAGTGAATTCTTAGATTGTTATTCCATCCATATCCATTTCCTCTGATCCATCAATATTCCATGTTCCCTATACATCTAGCATATTAATTTCCTTTGTTTATACAGTCTTTAGGGATTCCTTTGGTAATTTTCTTTTATGAGCTTCCACCTCTCATTTTCCACTACCCTTCACTTCATTTTTTTTGTAAGGATACCTAATATGTAATTTCCTACTCTTCTCTAGGTAATACCTCATAATGGATTTTGGACTAAAGGTGCTCCTCTAGTGTAGCTACAATTTTTTCTTGAGGGTTTTTTTCCCGTGCCAAGGTTGGACTTTGTAAAAACCATCATGATCTAATTTTTGTTGATTTTATTTTATTTCCTCTGTGAGATTCAAAGGAAAATACTTGAAGAGATATTCATATTCATGGCACTTGCAACATATGAACAATGCATTCTCATCATCCAAAGGTTGTTTCCAAAATTCATCATGGTAGGATATTTTGATTGATTCCAATAGTGGCTAAGTGACATTCATATACACGCAGATCCTAAGATATGAGGTATAGAATCCTCACTTGGTCACTTAGGATAGTTTCAAAAATTATTTGATTGTGTTTCCAATACATTCTAAAACTTTAACCTCCCAAAATAGTTTTTGCAGAGAAAATATGCGAACCCAAATTGTGGCTACTAGGAATTTTTCTTTTATGGTTTGTAACTTGTCAAAATTTCATAAATAACCCCAAATTATTGAAAAATACAAGTTGTATCAAATACCCTATTTTAGTCTTCCAAATTTGCAAAAATCACTTTAAAGGTACCTTTTTCTCCGAGCTTGAGATCAATATGTCCCTTTAGTTACCATTTTTGTTGAATCCATTGAACTAATGCTCTCTCCATTGGTCAAATGATGATGAAATTTCCTATTAAGGCATAATCCTTCATATGATGGATGTAGCTCTCAATTTTTTTTATATTTTACTTCATATATTAGATCCTTAACACCCTTAGGGAGGCATCTCCCTAGCATATAGTTTTACTAATTCACCTCTATTGAAATATTGTCTTTGTTTCTATCCACACAAGTAGGGCTTGGAGCCAATGGATGAGGTGCTTGTATTTAACGACTTGAACCAAAACCTTCATCCCTTATGACCACACACCCCTCAAAGTGATTTTCATGGCTACTCTCGCTGCATTAGATGGGTTAAATACTAGACCAATGCAGTAGTATCACAAAGAAAGTTACTTCAAATGAGTGTTTTTAACCATATATAATATATACATAATAGTTAATATTTAAATATTTTACTTGATATGGACATCAAAATATATCATTTATGGACTACATTTCCCATATTAAAATGTCTTTTTTGTTATTATATATATATATATATATATATATATATATATATATTGGTAAGTTGTGCTAATCTATTAATTTTGAAACATATAAGTACATAATTTATAGGCAAGGTTGGTGAGCTGAGCTTAACAAATCCCTACCTTTGTTACACTGATTCTGGGCTGCCGCGGAGGAGGGGGATGACCCAGACAAAACTTGTGAGCAAAAATTACTGTGTGCACAGTCGCACTGATAGATTTAGGAGCATGAGAAGAGGACATGATAGTGTGGCCCTGTGGGCACGGATGACAAGAAATAAAAAATAACTGAATAGCAACACAAACATTATGCATCCTCATCATCACTGCGATGGGGAGCCTCCTTGAGGATGGCATAGGCAGGGGCCTGTGCGATAGTCGTTTCCTTGGCAGTTGCCACTTCTTTCACAGTGCAAATGGGGAGGTTTGACAGAGCGTTAAGGTTGGGAGAGTCCAGGTCTACTCCATCCGAAACCTTTGTCCAAACGTCGTCAGAATCCATGATCCAAATATCCGAGTCTTCATCTGCCTGTGCAAGGTTGTTCGGGGGTGTCGGGATGCTCTTCGGAGAGGGAGCCCTCAAGGTGGAGGTGGACCTCCTCGCACCACTACTACCTCTTGGCACTGAGCTCCTGGAGGAGTCTGTGCACTGATCAAGACCAGAAAGATGGCTAGCAGGGGAATTTTCCAAGGATCCCTCAAGCCATTAGAGGTGATTTTCCTCGCCGCGATGGTAGCGGACTGGGAGAGCCCCTCGTTGACCACCACAAATAGTGCATTGGCACATCCTAGGAGCCATTGTGCACTTGGAAGGAGTGGAAGGGGAAGCACAGGGGTCAGAAAAACTGCAGAGGTTGGGGGGCAGGTGCGTAGGAAGCAAAGCACCAGACAAAGGGGGTCTGCACAGCTTCACTCCAGGACTTGGACTACGCAGCTGATTAGTGTCAACGAGCTTCCAAATCAGGAGAGAAAAATGCAGCGGAGAGCAGGTGATGGAGGGAAAGGGATGAGAGTGGGAGGATATATAAGATTGTGGATGAGGCATGTCAGAGAGGCTATGAGTGATCTGCATGTGAGGCTCATCATGATGGGCAGACGCAGAGGGGTAAGCGAGTTTGCAATATTGATTATGCAGCATGGTAATTAATGGAGTTAAGGGTGAGGTGATGGTCTGGGTCAAGTGATACCATTCTTGTCCATTCTGTGTGCTCGATGTTTCTGCGAGGATCATGTGAGGCGATAACTGTGATTGTTTCCGCGGCCGGTGGGAAATTGCTTTGTTGATTTCTACAATCCAAGTGAGTTGAGCTTTTCTATCCACCCGTGTCAAGCATGTCACCCGCATCCAAGATTGTTATTAATATATTTTAAAATACATGTCAATATTACTTAATTTTCCACATTTAAATATTTTAGTTATGACTTACATTAAATTATTATTATTATTAAAAAAATTTAATGCAATATATTAATTTTATATTAAGAATAAATTAACTACATGTCTCCCTCTTATTACTCTTATTATGAAGTAATTGAATTCTTTCCTTGCAATTGTTCTTTTTCTTTAAACACTAAGATATTTTACTATGATCAACATTGAATCTCTCTCTCTCTCTCTCTCTCTCTCTCTCTCTCTCACACACACACACACACATCAAATCTCTTAGGTGCAAAATATTGATAGATTTACCCATATAGATTCCTGATTAAGATGTCTCTATATTGGTTCTATATTTTTCATTTTTTAAAACATGTATGGATTCAACACCTTGAAAATCCCCTGATCACTTGTACTATGTAAACTACACAACTTAAACTTGTAATTCCAATAAGTCTTTCCTAGATTTTAGACAAAATTGAAGTAAAAATACTTGAAATATTTTAACCATAAGATTTTTTTTCCCAACTTCTTCATATAATATATACATAGTTTTTTAATTTCACTATATATAATATATACATAATTCACATTGAAATATTTTATTTGGGATAAGCATTGAAATTTTATTTATGGACTACATTGTCCACAGATATTTTTTGTTATAGACCCAATAATTAGCATCTATGTAATTGGTACCAATTTTTATCCTTACTCTTAATTGTGTAAAGTATTGAGCATCTCTTTTTTTTCTTTTTTTAGTTAAACATCAATATTACTTTGACATGTGCATATTTCTTACTTGCTCAATTATTATCCTATTATTTTATAGTTTTATATTTTTTAAAAATGCATATCTATTATGAACTCATTCATTGTATATATCAAATAATATGCATATTTTTTTTCGCTCAATTATTATAATGTTTTTGTTTATTTGTTTAACATGTATATATATTTTGAACTAAAGGATTGTATATATCAAATAATTATTGGCATGTGATCATATATATAAAACAAGGATGGTTTCATGGCATCAAGCCCTACCCTGAACTTGTACACCTAGTTTTTAGCAATAGCGACTGAGTCAACTGCATAAGCAGTAATGTGAGAGTAGTGTTGTTTAGTGATTGATCTAGATATTTAAGAAGTATTAAGCCATAAAGTTCAACATTGGTGTAATGCAACAAAGTATTAGGATCAATTGCTTCCTTGTTAGGGGTGAGCGGTTCAAACAATGCATAATTCAGTGGAACTTTCCCTTTGCCTTCCATGAAGGTGTAGTACGCAGTAGTAGACTTTGTACCAACTACATTAAGACTTTCACTGGTTGCAAAAACGAACTTTGTTTGACTAATTTATTTACTCATTAATTATCGCATAACTATCTCAATGGGAATTGGCACACTTATGAGGCACTCAAGAACGCATACATAAGCTCTATAAATCAAACATGGTAAAGAGATGTCAACTAAAATTGTTGAATAAAAATCATTAATATGGGTATCATGGTCATGTATTGCATATTTATTGCATATTTAGATAGAATATAAAAATTTTACCCTGTAATTTTTTTCATGAGCATGTGCACACTTATAACGCACCCGAGAGCTCATACATAAGTTCTATAAATCTAATGTGGTAATGAGTTACCAACTAAAACCGTTGAACAAAAGGTATTCAGATCGGTGTCATGGTCATGTATTGCATATTTAAAAAATATATAAAAAATTGACATTGTAATTTTTTCTTGTGTTAGAGCTTCTCCTAGGTAAATGGAATTGCATGAAAGATATGTTAATTTTTACAATTGCATTTTATATCTGTGAAGTTAAATTGCACTACCTTCAGAAATAAGCTTCTCCTAGGTAAATGGAATTGCATGAAAGATATGTTAATTTTTACAATTGCATTTTATATCCATGATGTTAAATTACACTACTTTCAGAAATATTCAGCATGAAAGGAACTTAGTTCAACATAACAAATTGGAATAATAGTAAAATTTGCTATTTTTTGCATATACCCATCAACCAACATCAAGGAGTAAGTGATTTCTAGAGGCATCATGTTTATTGATAAATTCATAAAGACCCCCTTCATCGTCTAGATAGAATGGTGATTCTAGATTAGACTCGGATGTTTATGTGATCAATGCTCTTCTTGACATGTATGTTAAATGTGGGTGCACACATGATGCTCAACATGTGTTTGATGAAATGATTTAGTGGGATGTTATTTTGCGGAATGTGATGATAGTTGGATGTGCATGACATGGGCATTCAAAAGAGGCCATAAATTTCTTTTTGCAAATGCAACAAGAAGGCATGAAGCCAACACTTTTTACTTTTGTAAGCACTCTTAGTGCATGTGGAAGTATATCTGAACTTGGAAAATCCAAACAAATCCCTCTCCACATTGTTAGAGATTAATTTATTTCAAAAAATATTTTAGGAAATGCTCTTATTGACAGGTATGCCAAAATTGGGTATCTAGAGGACGCACTCAGAGTTTTTGAAAAAATGCCAAAATGAGATGTGGTCTCATGGAATGCATTGATTGCAGGCAACACACACCATGCCCAAGGTGATGGATCTTTAAAACTCTTTTTAGAGATGATATGTCTTGGCATAAATCCCACCTAGTTCACTCTTTCTAGTTTTCTTGGCGCTTGTGCCTCGGTAGCAACTCGGGGCACAGGAAAGCAGATACATGCTCATGCCATCCAATTTCATTGGCCTCGCAAAAGTAGGCCCTAACATGGTATTTAATTGATTGACAAATCCAATTCCTCGTCCAAGCCTTAAATAATCCTCTGCAACCTTCAGTAGCTTCTGTTTCTTGAAATTTCAAAAATCCTTCCTAGAATTTAAATTCTAGAATCCATTATCAGGAGGTCAACAGAAGGGGAATTTAACAACACAAGCAGAAAAAAAACACCATAAAAATAAACCAGCCCACATTTACCCCAATTGGACCTGTCAACATTTGCATCATTTAAAGCATTTTAGAATTGAGCCTTACGTGATTTGAAATGATTTGAGCTTCTTCTTTTGGATCATCCTATTGAAAAAAAATTCCTGGCAGTGGAAAAAAAATTCAGTTGATGAATCCGAAAAAAAAAATATCAAAAAGAAGTTCACTACTCAACCAATGCCATATCACCTCTTATAAATAACTGAATTAAGGTACATACTACAAACACATGGATATAAAAAAAATTCAAATGCATTGCAAATCCCTTACCTGAAAGTCAATCTCTGGAATATTTGTTCTCAGCATTTTTCCAATCTTCACAATGAATGTCTTAGAAGTAGAAAGGCACTTGGTTAGAGTGAATTCAATACCTATAGGCATTAATTAAGTGGTTATAAGAGCAAGTTTGACATATGCAATAGTACATTTTTGGAGCGTAATGGTACCAACCTCTTTCCATTATTATCTTATACTTAGTGATTAGGTGAATGCTTATGACCACACAACCATATCTAACAGGTAATGTCACATACATGTTTCACATTGATTTGATTATGTTCAATACTATGATCATGTTAAATTGATATAATACTATCCAATATGCAGCTCTCTAAGCTTATGGAAATGAAACTATTGGTATAATGAGAGCTTAGAGAAAGATGATGGCAATACGACAATGTTATGTGCTTATTACAATCTACATGCTATAAAGTGTTATACCAACTGTGTTAATTAGGTGAATATTGGTATTGACTATACTAATCATATACATGCTCTAGGTGTTACAGATTAGTATATCCATAATACATACATAGTGTAATGAATCATACAGGGTACTTGTAGTTCTATTCAAGCAGGATGAGCCCAAGTTACTGTACTAGTTAGATAAAAATTGTTATAGTCTCTAGTCTATTCCATTACTCATCTTAACTCTAATAGTTTTCTTATTATGGTTCCCATTAATCTAACCTCATTCATCTATGATATATGTTCATTACATAACCTCCTCTATGTTACAAGCTCTGATTACTAATAGCATGTAAGTTGTAACTATGAGCTTGGTGCTTTAGCTTACTATAATTACATAATGTTCTTGGTTCAACCCCTAACGTTTCAGGCTCAATAAAGTTTCAGTATTGCAGCTAGTATTTTATTTGAATTATGACCCTTTAACTGATTTTCTTAATGGTTGCACCAAGAACCTGGATATTAGTAAAATGAATAGCAGAACAACCATCCTGTTTAAAATGAATAGCACGAGAAAAAACAAGGGGTTAATTTTAGTCTTGTAACTTGAAGTAATGGAGAGTAAATTGAAAGAAACCCTTTCAAATTAAAATATTAAAGTTAGCAAAAATCCTAACTATAATATTAGAGTTAACAAAAATACTAACTTCAATATTGGAGTTAACAAAAATCCTAACTAGGGCAAACAAGATAATCACTACCTAAGAATAGTATAAGTGATTTGAGCTTTGAGCTCTTCTCCGAAATCATCCTGGAAAAATGAAGGAGAAATAAATACCCAAAATATAGCCTTCTTCTTAGAAAAACGAGAGTTCAAATGACTTAGGAGAGGCATGAGTGGAATACACCTATAGGCATCTATGAAAATTCAAATTACAGGAAAATTAGTGATTTAACCCTAGATCAAAATTGTCGCAATGTAATTAATCCAACTCTCATGTAAACAGAGGTCATCTGCACCCATGGATTTTTATAATTTGTTAGAATCCAAAATGTTGATTTTATTAGATGATTCAGATCGTGAAATCACTGGCAGTGATGCATATTAGTTATTATGTATGCACACATCCAATCAAACAAACAATATCTCCATAGGAATCACCAATATCTTGTGGCTTCCCTACTGGCGTACGCATCAAGAGAGGGTTTGGCTTCACACAGTAAAAGGGATAAAATATGACATAGTGGTGATACCAACCTGAGGCGTCTGGATCTAAATTTCAGTTGAATGCAGGAGGTTCAGGTGAAGAAGGAGGAGAGTTGTAAGTATTTCTATAAAACTAAGTACAAACTAAAGAAATCATGATACATCCAACAAATATTGGCAGTATGATAATTTCCAAGAGTAGTCCTTTGTTGATGTGATGATATTATTTGTCTATCTACGTTGGAGAACATGTGTCTGAACACACAATCCATTTTTCAATCATCAAATGAAAAAAGTGCAATGCCTTCTCGAAAATTGTAGAAAAATTCAAACAAGAAATTCGAATTGAGATATTTCAATTTCTGAAGAAGTGTTACACAGGTTGTATTTTTGGGCATAAATACACTCTTCAAAATCTTAATGAAAAGGTTGGCATTGAAGCTCTTACCAGTTAAATTTTCTATTTTATTTGATGCATTTATTTTTTCTAGGGGATCATCCATGCTTATGATGGTACTCGATCAGGAACTAGAACTAGGAAAAGAGATGATGTTGGGAAATATGGTGGTGTTGGGTCAACCAGTAAATATGACTTCTCTTGATGGTGTTACTGCTCTCACCTCTACCTATGATGTTACTGGTGCTTCGACAATTTCCATTGGTGGTGCTACTTCTATTGCTGGATCTACGACTATCGAAAGGACTGTTACTTTAGGCTACAACTTTTCATCTATTTACGGGTCAAAATTTGTTGAATCAACTACCAATGGGATCAACGACTGCGGCTGTTATAGGCTAACTCTATCTGTATATCAATTCAACCATGCTAAGTTCTTTGAGCAGAGCCAAGAGGAGGACCTGTTTTGGAAGGTCAAAGTGGAAATTGACAAATTTATTATTCTCTAAGGTTTATGTATTATTCATCGAGATATAGTTCCTATACAACCTTGATTTCTAAGAAAAAGAAGACCTAGTGTCAGTCCAGTTGGGCCGGCTAGGATACAACTTTTCAGCATATTAGAGATAAAAATCCTATGAAGTAGTCAATTCATCTACCTGTAAGACCATGTTTGCAGCATCGACCAACTGTAATATTTGCAACGCCCTTGAACTCTCTCGAGGCCCGAACTTGCATATCTGAGAATAGTATAAGTGGTTTGAGCTTTGAGATCTTCTCTAAAATCATCCTAGAAAATCGAAGGAAAAATCAATACCCAATATATAACCTTCTGTAAAAGAAGGCATAATACATTCACATATGTCACATACAAAAGACGAGAATAATATATTCGCGGACGTCACATGCAAAGCTTTATGATCATGTGGGCCCACAATATTACCACTTGTTTGTCTTTCAAACACCGAACATGGATGATGGACAACATGAAGCACAAGCACTCCTTACATGCATGAAGCAGAGGCACTCCTTTATTAAAGATGAAGGAAATTCCTAGTCCATGTTTTGGTTTCCTATACGGGAAACTATAGTATATTCCATGAATTTTTTCTCAGTGATTGTCGATAGCTCCTACATTCCTAGGGCCTCTTAGCCCTCCAACCCAACACATCGCCCTCATAACCAACACACCATGATTCAAATTTCATGCAATCTATGTGTGAAACGATTATCTGTGACATGGCTAGTTAGAAGAAGTAGCCATTGCAACCAAGCAAGAGTGCACCCAAAAAAAATGGCGCCAAGGGAAAAACCATCGGAGAAACATGCCAGAAGAAGACTCAACTGCAACACATCGTGCTTCTTCTAGACACCTACGTCGACTCAATTGAGAAGCACACACAATCCCTCTAGGTTTATGAGGGAAATCAGATGGTTCACCGGAGCATATCATAAGTGCCCAGTCTCTACAAGATCTTTGATGGTCTCTACAATATCTTCGATGAGATCCTCATCAATGACACATATAACAAGCAAAGAGGTCCCTCCATGGAGTATGTGAAGGTGGACATCGATGTTTCCAACGTGCCATGTACCGATTTTGTCTTTCATTTCTTGAAACCAGCATGTAGCAGATATTTTCCATGATATTCCGCTCTCTAAAAATTGTGCCAGGTATCCATTTCCTTTTCATTTATTGAAAATAGCATGTGGCAGATATTTTCCATGATATTCGGCATCGCTCTAGTTCCTTGATTTGAGCTCTCGTAGCCTATGCGTCAATGGGTAATCCTTTGTTGAACATGGCCACATACCTCGTAAGCACTCCGACCTTCTCTGGTCTACTTAATGTCTTTTCCATTCTCTGAACCCTTAGTTCGGTACAAAATATTTTCATTAGGGGAATTTTGAGGTCTAAAATGGGCCTCCTAAGGAAATTATAAAATAATAATGGAAATAATAAAATAATATTTGATTACTCCCGCTCGAAATTTGAGTAAACACTTTGGGAGATAAGTTGAAAATACGAATTGATAAAGTAGTTTTATTATTTTATTATTTTTTAATATTTTTACCCTTTTACTTAAAAATGGTGAATAATCCCCCATGGTTGACATCATCTTCTTGAATCCTATTGGTTCTTATAAAGTTTATTTTGGTTGTACATTTTTCTTAGGAGGCCCATTTTAGACCTCAAAATTCCCCTAATGAGATTGGGGTTCCCATTTGTGTGTGTATATTATTTTCGAGGAGGGTGTGAGAGGTTTGGACATTAAGTATATCTGGTGAAGCATATTCTCATCAGAGGTAGAAAACTAAAACTCTTATAATTTTCCATAAGTGTTGTATGTACAGGAAAAAAAGATAAAAATACAGAGCTTGATAATGAATTGAAAAACCTATATCAAGAGTATTGTAAGAGGCATTCAGAGTCTTTGGGAAATACTGATGGAGATTATGGGAAATGCTTCAATACCAACACATCAGTTCAATAGATATCATTGTGGCACATGTTACATGCTGGCAGAACCGGTGGTAGCATGCAGATATATGTGGTGGCAGATAGACATAAATGGTGGAAGATAGACAGAAGCAAGTGTACAATAATGTAGTTTGGTGGATAATATTTATGCTTAGCATAAAATATTTGAGAACATTTTAGAATTAATGTTATCATTACTTGATGGGGAGAAACAATTGATCACATAATATTACTTTACCCCTAACCGGTGTGCCTATTCGCCTCGGGAAGAGGGCAATACCATGAAAATAATTAAGCTTAGGTTGAGCAACCATATTACATCAAAAAGAAAAAAAATTATAAGAAATTATAGGTTGACTAATTCCAGGACTAAAAATTCGATTACTATAGTCCCATGCTGCAAGCGACATCAACTAATAATTATTGGCATGTGTTCATACATTCTATATATATATATATATATATATATATATATTGTGCAATTTTCCTATGTGAAAACTTAAATTATCAACAATGTATAAAACTAAAGGGGTATTCATTGACTCCAATAGGGATCAACTTCACCTCAAGCTTATGTTATTTCTTAATCAACTCTTTTTGTTCTTATCATATTATTCCTTCTATTTGACTTAGTGGAATAAACTATTATTTTCAATCGAAATCAATGGGAAGGAGAGCATCATGGTTACAAGCGCTAGTCCATTTCAATATGCCTTGACAATTTAGTTTATATTTCTTCCTCCACAAGTCACAATTTGTATTATTAAGTTAGAAGGACTGATGATGTAGCCAATGAAACCTAGTTGTGCTTAAACGCCAATAACAACTTTGTTGTGTTGCTCACACCCACAATTTCCCCACTTTTAGAAAATCTCGGCATTTTAGAACTTGGATATTTCAAGTTTTGATTTTCTATTTTAAAAATATTTAAATATTTTTAACTATATTGTTAGAAATATCTAATTTTCTACTCTCCATTTTAAAATTATTTAAGTCATAAATGGATTATCTTACATTGAGGAAAAGCCAAAGAAAAAGGAAATTATTTATGGTGCACTTAGAAATACTATAGATGACTAGGCTTTAACTTCCCTTAATGGCTTCATAGCCTAATACATCAACTAGAACAAACTTTTTCTACTTGGATCAGCTACATCTTGAATTCCTAAAGTTTTTAAGAAAAATAATTTATTGATAGGAAAATATGAATACATGACATCCATTTTGAGCGATATTCCACCCTACTTCTAATTATCTCATTGGAAGTATTCAAGTTATTATTCTTTATTTAAAAATTATTTCTATGATAAATTGTATATATTAGGACAAGGAAAATTCAAAGAAAAAAGAAATTCTTTATGGTCCACATAGAAATATTATAAATTGAAAATTATTATATTTTCTTGCAATGGCTTCATAGCTTCACATGCCAACCATCTGTACACTTTAGAACTAGAATAAAATTATTCTATTTGGACCAACTATATTTGGAATACTACCAAGATAATATTATTTGGCTTGAAGATGCTTTGAAATGCTATAGATGATAAATGTCTCTAATTTCCCTCGATGGATTCATAGCCTCACATGTCAATATATTTACACTCTTGAACTAGAATACACTTCTTCTACTTGGGCTAGTTATTTCTTAACTATTAGCAAGATAATATGATCTCACTTGAAGATACTTTTAATTTTTTCTTAGCAATTAGAAAAAACTCAATAAGATAGGATTTTTTTTTTTTTTATTGATAGGTAAATATAAATATAAAGCATCCACTTTGAGAGGTGTTGTGCCCAAAAAGTACCAAAATAGGGACCACACAACCTTAGACTCTTAATCTCTAAAAATTAGAATGGTTGCGATCTTTTATATTCATTACTTGAGATAGAAGACTAAAAATACTCAAGGAAAAATATGAGGATGATAAGAAATATAAACCTTAGGTTAGGTTTAAAATACATGGGGCCATCAACCAAAGAAACCATTTTGCATATTTAACCAAAGACGACTTAAAATCTTCTCATACTCTCACTTCCTTTCTTTCGATGCCATTAATTATTCATTAATGCTATGATATTTATTTTCTAGTTTTTTAATTTTTTCTTTTTGTTTCATTCTAAAACAAGTACCTCCACATATCTCTTTTCCTATTTACAAAGATGACGAGTTAAAAATTCACTATTGTTACTTATCTCACTAATATCATACATCCATCTTAACTCGAAATCTCTTGTGAGGTTTTGTCACTTATCTCACTAATATCATACATCTATCTTAAATCCAAATCTCTTGTGAGGTTTGGGCCTTTGATGAAAGGTTCTCTTGGGATGAAATCTTTGATGCCTTAGGTGGAATGAGGAATTTTGATTTTATTACATCCACATCCATTTTTACATCTTTTTTATTGATTGTCTTGGCCTAGAAAAAATATTAAATGTTTCAATCATGGAATTGCATAGAGAAGGGATAAACAAATTATATTGTTTTTCGAACAACTCATGAAACCATTTATCCTTACATTTCCCTTTCAATATTTTTTCAATTTCTAGATGTATTCATGCAAGGGACAGTTTCTCAATACCCGTCCCTTAACTTTCAAATGTAGAAACTACCAAACCTAGATGTTAGCTAACCTTTACCCACTGAAAGATTCAAGGTTGTTAGGTGAACATTGGTGGTTCTGGGCACCAAGTATTGGTGGCCTATGGTATTAAGCTCATCGTATTACATGTAGTTAAAAGCTTCAGAAGGATTGAGAATTGTCCATTATAATGTATTATATTTGAGAATACAAAAGGATTAGTGGAACAAAGGTGAGGTGTTGGTCTAGTAGACTACTTTTGATACAGAATATAATAGATCCATTATTGTGTTAGTTTTTCTCTAGTTGACGTTTTCTAGGGTGAATCATATGTGCATGGTTTATTTGTGTATTTATTTATAATTATTTTTCTCATGACACCATTTCAATTATTAAAAAGTTTTATTAGAGACAAACGAAGGGTTGAAAAGGAGACGTTTCTACTTGGTGAAGAAATAAATATATCTTTTAATCAAGAGGCCAAGGGAATGGGAGAATTGCATGGAAACCCCACTTGGTGATGACATAATATTGTTGGTTTAACAAGAAAATATCGAGGAAAAGACCAAAGACAACATAAAAGGAAACTAGATTAGGATATTGGTTGAAATGAAGTGCCATAAGGAGAGAACCTGGTCTGATAAGGTGGGTGGATGTGAGAGAATGGTGGCATATGTGTAGTGAAAACTATATATATATATATATATATATATATATATATATATATATATATATATATATATATATATATATATATATATATATATATATATATATATATATATATGTATATATATGTATATATGTATATATACATATCGATACATATATATATATATATATACATACATACATATATATATATATATATATATGTATGTATGTATGTATGTATGTATGTATGTATGTATGTATACACACACACACACACACACACACACACACACACACATATATATATATACATACATACATATACTTTAGAGATTGAAATTTGTGAATTACATGTAAATTTGCATACAACTATGGGACTTGGTTAGGCATGTGTACCCGTATTGGTAAAGTATTGAATTAGACCTAGGTGATAGGGAAGAGGAGCATGTAGGGTTTTTGGATTGCATTTGAAGACTTACCCTAATCATGTTTTAAGTGGGGATTATTAGTTAAACTTGACCTAATGAAAGAGTGATGGTGACTGGGTCAATAGTGGTGTTTTCAAGCACCTAGTATTATTGGCTCATTGTATGAATCTCATGATATTACATATAGTTAAATACTTATAAAGGCTTTAGGATTCTCCATTGTTCTGTTCCGTAGTTGACCAAGTGAAATGATTAATGGGCCATCAACCAATGTGTTTGTTAGGTTGGATTATTTTAAATAAAAATATAATAGATCCATTATTATGTTGGTTTTTCCCCACTTGGGGTTTTCCATGCTAAATCATATCATGATTTATGTGTGTTGTTTATAAGTTTTTTTCTTGTCACGTCATTTTAATTATTAAAACTAGATTAGGAAAATGAAATTATGTTAAATAATACCAAAGGTGAACTGGATTATTTGGCTTCTTTCTTTTATACAATGCTTTATGTATGTGTTTCTTTATAATTAATTTTCTTCTCATACATTTTAATTATTAACACTATATTAAGGAAAGAAATGATATTAAATAATGTTAAAGTTAAAGTGGATTATTTAGCTTCTTTGTTTTATATAATAATTCCGAGGTGATACATTTATAATCATCCCATAAAGCCAAATTACAGACTTTTTTTTTATAAAAAACATATCATCATAATGATATGACTCATCATTTTTTTTGTCGTAAAATTCTTCCCTAATTGAAGAAATTAAACTTCAAAAAAAAGAATACAATCACCTAAAACATAGATGATGGTTTCCTCTCCTAATTTTAACTACCACTTTGGTTAAATCCCATGTTAGCCTAAGTGCCATGTTTTTTTCAATCAACTTATTATAGGATTCATTTAATTCTATATGTTTTGTCTCTTAAATTAATATTTTTGAATAGAAAACCCAATGAAATACAATAAACATGAATAAATGTTTATTCTATGTAATAAATGACATATTACAACCTCTATTGGTGAAGGAGTACATGTTTAAACAATGTCCATTGCAGTCAGAGCACATTCTACAACCCAATATGAGTGAGATGTGTAATTTCTTCCATGTTCAACTTCAAGTTCACACATGTCCCTTTTAAAATAAAAATAAAATATTATCTAAATAAATAAATAAACAAATGTTGATTATGATAAAAAAAACAAAAATGAATCCTCATATGGGATGACTAAGGTGGAAATATGTGAGGAAGGCAGGAACGTGTTTCCACCACCACACCAACCCACAAGCTGGTGGGATGTGGTAACATGCCAGCTGCTTAGAATATTAAAGTAATCCCCAATGTGAAAACCATCGATACGTGGTGTCACCTAGTGGGTCTCCTTAGAATTCATTCCCAAAACTAGAAAGCCATGAGAACAAGCACTTTGGGAGATATACCAATGCATGTAATGAGTTACAGTACTAATATCATGCACCAGGTAGCACATTGCAATCATATAAATACACCCACATTCAATGATGATCCATCAATAAATGTTGCATTTGGATTCTACATGCTACCTATAGGTTTTCTTAGCAACTATACAAAGGAAGCTCATTATCTCAGGGTAGCCTTAACAGTTCCCTTCCTCACCTTTTTCACTAGGTATCCTCTCGTGTTTCATGGGTTGTAGTCAATTACCAATATCACCCTCCATGCCATGCATACTATATTTTTATATGTCCTAGCTCAGTAGCCAAATTTGAGTCTAGAAAGGAAAGGCAAGAACGACCATGTTGTTACCTCTTCTAAGATAGAGGAAAGGGCTAGTCTGCATGACACTATGATTTTATTGAGCTTAACCAATATCACTCTCCATGCAGTTTTTATAGGCTTTTTCCATGGCCTAGCTAAGTGCCCAACTCTGAGTCTAAGAAGGAAATGTAGGAACACGATGGCTTCAGTTGGGGAAAAATACCATACCATGTGTGCTCACATTTGAGGGTATATATTGAGAAAAAGTGACATTATATATTGAGCATATAATAGGGGGTAAAAGATTTTTATATTGGAAGCTATACAAAACGGAGCTCAAATTTAATGAAAAAATATGAAGGTATATAAAAAATGTTAATGAAAAAATGGATACCTGCAATATCTAGTGAAAGTATAGGTTTTTTAAATTGGGAAGTTGTATTGAGTTCATATTGGTAGGGGCTTATATAATTTGAGTTATAGAGATAATTTATAATATGTAGTCAAATTAAGTGTATTGTTTAGTATGCCATGAACACATGTGATACGTCAGAGGTTCATTGAGTGAAGCCCACGTGGGTAGGAATAGATATGTTGTTCCCTCTTCTCAAATTGAGGAAGCCACCAGTTTGCATGGAACTCTGATTTTATTAAGCTTCGCTCTTCATTCAAGTCCTGCTAGGTTTCACTATGGCATTCTATTTTTGTTGGAAAAACAATGATGCCCTCCAAATATCAGTGGCCAATATACACTTAGGTATGTATGGTTTTATGTAGTTTGTAGTTTAAACAATAAATATTGGTTTGGTTTCAGGCATTGCTCTACACATGGTGTTTCTTGCACTCTATTTTAATTCTTAGGAAGCTCGGAAATTAAGTGCATCATCTGGCCACGACCACTCTAGCCAGCTCCAAGGTGACATCTATCCATATCTCACTCCACTTACTCATAACCATGCTTAGGTAGCGGGCCAGAGTTAGATGAAACATTTCCTACTATTAGGAGTGAGGTAGCTCCATACCTTAGAATTAGGTTGAGAGCTTGGAAACATGTTACAGGGAATTGATTCCCCAACCAATGCAAGAAGAGATCACTTAGGTCAAATGAGAGCTCTCTATTTTGAGTTATAGTCTCATAGACACCAAGGTGCTTGTTGAGGTGGTTGATTGGGTACCAGATGATGGTCATACAATGGGTAGACACAATTAGTGCATGTACACAAAATATATATATTGGAATCTCAAATTGTTCCCAGGAAAAGTCTTGGTAGATAACAATGAGCTCAAGAATGATGTTATTCTATATTTGAAATAGATGTAATATTTCCCAATGGAAATGAATTGTAGGCTCACAAAAATTGAACGACAATTGGGACCTCCTCCTGATCCTGGCTACTCCCTTGGAAATAACAAGAAACCTGTATATGCTAAGGTGACGAAATATGAAAACTAGATATGCATGTGCAACTATATTTTTACTTTTCATTTTCCTTCATGTTCTCCTGTTTTAGCACGATGTTGAAGAAAGGTTGCAATGTCCAACTAGACTATTAAGTTATCTTGCATTTTACAGGAAAAAAAATTATTCTTCCTTCTGTAATTTTAGAACAATTGAAGTCTATATATGGCATGGTTTCCCTAGTAGCATGCCAACATGGAATTCTCATGTTTAGGATGTAAATATTTCTTAACAAACAATATAAAATCTTGAAAAGAAAAATAAAATGAATATACATGTTTGGTTAGTTTTAATTAATAACAATAGAAAACATCAATAATCCAACTCTCATTTTATTTCTTGTGTTGTTGTTGATATTACATTCTTGTATGAAAGCGATAGTACTAAAATTATTTTATATGTATTTCACTCCCACTATCAACCCTAAATAAAAAATTCCAATGTATTTGTAAAGTAACATAATTTATATCAACTTTAAAAAGAGATAAAACATTTATTTATTTATTTTGAGTGCCAGAAAGATATATAATAATTTTAAAATTTTAAAATATTTCCAAACAATACATAAATAAATTATTTGAATATCCATTTTAACTAATTTTTTTCAATATCTAACAGAGAGACCAAAAATTACTTTAGTGTTGACCATAATAAAATATTTGAGTGGCCAAAAAGATCAAGTAATTGAAAGTAAAAAAACTCAATTACATCATAAGAGAAATAAATAATTCATTTAATTCTTAATATATAATTAATATGTGAAAATATTAATAATGTTAATAATAATAAAATTCAATATAAATCATAAATAAAATATTTTATAATATCTAGAATTAAGTAATATTGACATGTATTTAAAAATATATTAATAATAAAAATATTTTAAAATGTATAATGTAGATATTTTAATGAGACATACATATAGTAATGAAAAATGTATATAAATTATATATAACTCTTTCGAGTGAATTTTTTTCAAATCTAATAAAAATTTGATCAAATTGCTAATTTAAATTGTATATTACACCATCCAAGTCTAAAAAACGATTTTTAAAGTGTTAAAATAGATTCATGTATTTAAAATGCATCTGACAAATTTCGAGCCTAAATAATAAAAAAAACATATTGAATAACTAAAAAGCGTACTGAAATCATTTTAACTAAAAAATATTGTTTTCTTAAATTTACATGAAAGAAAGAAAAAATAAGCGTGATAATAAAAAAATCATAAACATGATGAGATCATTTGGCAATATTATAAATAAATTGCAGTGGCGGTGTTATTTATCAATAAAATTTGTCAGTAATGTGTGAACTTACGGTCGAAGACAACATGTACATGATGCGCAGGAGAGAAAATATAAACTCTTTTATTGAAAACGTGTCTCTCCAATGGCCTATGACATTGTAATTGGCCTACATGGCCACGTCATGCATGACATAATTTAGCAATAATTTTAGTTGGTGAGGTCTGAAATATGCAACCTATGTGTGGTCTGAAATATGCAAGTAACCATCCTGCACGTGATAATTTGGCAATATTATAAGCGAATATTCAAGAAATATGTGTGGGGGCCTATACGAACTAGTGGACATAGATGGCACTATTATCCGTGAAGATAAACTTTTAAACTTCCTGCCAGATAAATCACACTTCATATTCTTCCCGCAAAGCATGGATCTCCATTTAATAATTTTCATGAGATGTGACATTTGGTTGGTCACCCTGGTCCTCCCTAAGGTCAGCCTGGTTTGCTTGTTCATCGGCGGGCTTATTATTTTTCCTCTTTATATGAACAAATTCTATGAATTAAAACTTATCTAACAATAAAAATGTTCTTTGCAAAGTTGGGTTTGGATGAGGATTTTTGTTTTTAGAGCAATTAATAAGGAAGTCTCCAAAAATTAATAATCAGGATATTTTTTAGTGGTGATAATCTCCACACTCGTCATAAACCATATTTTTGTTATGGATTGTTTCGGGTTATTTTTTTAACATTGTTATTCAAGATTGTTCAATATATTAGTCTAGATTCATTATAACTTTTGATTACCAAATGTTGAAATGGATCAAATCTCTTAAAATGTAAATTTGTTTTTGAGTGTAAAATTTAATGATAAGTTTGCACTTCAAGAGATTTGATTCTTCTCTGGATTTTAATAGATTCGAATTTAAGATGGATCTCTGTTGATTCTTAATAACATTATTTACATTTATATAAATTTCACATGTCTATATATATTGAAGTATTTTAATTTTTTTATTTTATTAAAACCCTAATAATACATATAGTTATATAGTTACTCAGTTAGTTTTATATATGTTAGTGTTTTTCTTTAACATGTTTCATAACTTTTTTAATATGATTTGCATAGGATTGATGAAATATATAAATAGATAGAGAAACATAAAACTAATTTGATCGTAAAAACATGATTTTTATAGTGACTAACCATTATCTTAATTTATAGGTAGTGACTAACCATTATCTTAATTTATAGGTAGATCTTAATTTGTATCTCAGAGAGAGAGAGAGAGAGAGAGAGAGAGAGAGAGAGAGCTATGATATTAATCAATAAAACATGTTTACATTATTGATTCAGAAAGCTCCCACATGATTTTTCTTTTCATTCACCATTTACAGCCAATAGACCAAACTCTAATACCAACAAAGAAACCAAAAGAGAAAAGATTAACATGATCATGTGCCTAGGTCGTCCACAAGATATATTCCTAGTTCCACCACTTTCTCATCCAAGACTTAGAAAAATGTATAAATGACAACAACGTCAACGTTGATGTTAGTAGGAAATTCAAATTCCACAGCAAAAACCAACGTATCTCAATAGACCATAACCATGCCATGGATGCTCCACATTACACCAAAATAATTAACACGAGAAACCAAAAATAATACCCATAGTAGTCAATCTCACAAATTTGTGCCATGACCTAGTGAATTAAGGTCATCCAGAATCACATCAAAACATTAGTGACCAAAACCATGCCACCTCCACACTTGTTAACCAAACCAACACGAACAACAAAAACATGATTGGGGCCAACCAACATGAACGACAAGAACATGAATGACTGCTAACATTTCCAACCATCTACAACATTAATCATTCTGCGAGGAGAAAATTATGGTTGACGCATGAGCACTTGAACACAAAGAATCCATAAGATCTCGACTCTCATATTCACTCATTATGTAACCCTCTACGCAAGAAAAATGCAAATCAAGGTTGACCAAGAAAAATATATGATTTCAAATCATTCTTTTACCATTCTCCAAGGAGGAGAAAACATTATAATTCTCCACTTTCTTATATTTGAGGACCAATTTCAGCAAGTTTGGCATTTGCTGATGCAAAGCTAATGAATTAAAAAATGGTTTCTTCCTTCCCCTACAAAGTCCAAGGCTAGGAATCCACTTAGAAACATCATCAAGTAGCTATGAATCTGAATGAGATTGTTGTTCCATCTCATCCTGAGTTTCCAACGCCATATTTCCTTTCTCAATTTTGGCGAAACAGTATTGAAGTATGTGGCAACATAACCATAAGAAAAATGTCTAACCCTCCACTACCCCAGAGAAGAACTACCACCTCCTCCTCGCCTGCAATGCAGTCAATTTTAGGATACATCGATGTACTTGAGAAGGTACACTTTAGTCAACTACTATAAATCCCACAACCTAGAAAAGAACAAGAGAAGATATGAGACACATGCCAGCTTGACACCTCGACTATCATACCACTAAGAAATCTCCAATTCTCTAAAAAATGGTTCAAATTCCACCAAATTAAGAGGAGGGACAAATTGAGACTCACCACCTTTGACAGACACCTCACAACCCAACACCTTAAAAACCCAAATATGCACAAGTATAACACAAGATACCATATACGATACTCAGACGAAGATATGCAACCAAATACCAGGTGACCCAACACAATTCTAAAGAACTTCACAAGAAAAAACCATCTAATTCTTATAATATCAGAAAATTAATAACTCAGGGCACCCCAAAACTATGAACTGTGAAAAAAATACCCCAAAGAATCATAATGGTCCATCGACCTCTAAAGTCAACCAAAAAACACACAATGATAGACAAGCGAACTTCCCCAATAACACAAATCGCCGCAAGAATTTGAAAAGATCGCAAAAAAATTAACCCAAGACAAAAAATTAAAAATGACCACCAAAAAAATAGTTAAAACCCTCACCATAACTCATAAATCCTGAAGACTCTCTATAAAAAAACAATCTCTGATGCAATTGAATCTCCAAAATAATAAACTAACCCTTTCCACAAAATAAATAATCAACTAGTAAAGGAAGTTCGATATCCAACCCTTGCCTCCGCTCCATGCTACCAATTGTAAGCTTACATACTACAATGAACGAGATCCTTACGTGTATACATATATACATTTGTTTGAATTCTTTATTTGTTTTTCTTTGATTAAAATAATATAGACACATAAATATATATATATATAGTTTGCAATAAAATAATGACTAGTGAACTAATCAATGTCTAAATATCTCTTACATATAGAAGTTGGTTCTTAATCACCATATCCACCTCAGCCAGGTATCACGAGGGAAACCTTAATCATTTTGTTCAAACTCGAACGGTTTTTACAAATCCCGAAAATATTTTTGCGGTCAAGCAAAATAACAATATGTGCCCATGGGGATCGAGTTCATGGTGACATTGGAAAAGGAAAAACCATGCTTCAACACACCAGGAACCAAGGTCTTATTGGCTAAACGACTTATGCATGCGATATTTACATATATGATTACTATTATAAAATCGTTGGATTGTTATTCTATAATGCATGTGGTATTTCTCATATCATGATCAAGCACTAACATATCGGTCGGTAATGTTTGTAAAATGCATCTAGAACTCACTGTTGCACTAGCACACGAGATTATATCATTTTGTTGGCTCATTATGCAATCACTGAAATACATGAATAGAAATCACTATCAGATGATGCTAGAATCATTACTAGTTGTTAGCTTGATTTATATTCTCATCTTTGTTTAGTTCATCGAGAAGGATTTTTTTGTTACTTGTTCTAAGTTAAGACTAATGTTTTTTTATATATACCAGTGCTTTGAAGCACAAGAATAGTCTTACATATACTCTATTATTACTTTGTTTTGATTAATATATTGCTATGCTTATTCCTTTTTGTTGTTACATTTTGTTGAGCTATGTTGTATGAGCTTGGAAGTTTAACTTCTTGCCTATGTTGAATGCTTAAGATCATAGATGTACATGCTAGCCTTGAGTAGGGCCCACTCAAGGTACAACTATGTGTCAGTATTTTTCTTGTTAAATCTATAAGTAGGTTTATATTATTTTATAATATTTTGTATGTATTTTGATTTTAGTTTATTTCCATTTTAATTTCAAGTAAGTATGGTATTTTAATTTCAAGCAAGTGTGGTATTTTAATTTCAAGAAAGTATGGTTATGTGATTTATGGTTTTCATATACTTAGTGGCTTGGGGAACTTATTAGTCTTACTTAAGAGTAGAAGTTGCAGAATTAAATTTATAGGATTACATGAATACGAAATACATCTGGTGACATTGAATTAGTCACCTCTAGAGAAAGTTTGGATTCTTGAGGTGCCACGTAACCA
The DNA here is from genome assembly GCA_034641835.2 of Pinus albicaulis. Lineage (NCBI taxonomy): Eukaryota > Viridiplantae > Streptophyta > Pinopsida > Pinales > Pinaceae > Pinus > Pinus albicaulis. The sequence goes on along the minus strand of CM076579.1, from coordinate 936,577,470 downwards.
TGTCGTTCATAGTCCGTAGATATATTCTCCCATTTCAATCACAAATTTCCATGAATTTATTTGCCTATATCATTTGGATAAGTGTGAGGGATTATCTCTTTTGTATATAGCATGGAGTCTAGCCTCAGAAGTCTACCAACCCTTGTCCAACAATTAAAATAAACTATGTAGCCTAAACTTTTTCTTAAATCATCAATCATAGAAATACATAATCAGTTGGAAAAGATAAACCTTGAGATGATGGTTATTCCCAATAGTTTCATTTGTTTTGTGCATCAAGCCATTAATATTATAGTTGTAGTTATAGGGGTAGATACTACCATTTTCCTCCATAGAGCCATCTCATCTCATTTTCGTATTGATAATTGAGAAATAATATTAGGCTTATGCACATTAAAGTATGACCCAACATAATATATGGTGATGGATGCATGAAAAATTACCCCTAAGAGACTAGTGCTAGATCGGTATGATTCTCTTTGAGATATGGTTGTTATGTTCACTATATGGACCAACTATTGGACAAGATTAACACTCTTATTGTAGTAGATACTATTTATGCAAATTATTATCAACTTAATGTGGGAGTGACATTGGGATATGGGTGCCATACAACTTTCAATCTTGTAGTGGAGTGAGGACTACATGCAAAGAAATAGCATAGAATAAATGTAGAGAAGTGATAGTGAATAAATACATATCACTAGCATGCAATGAATGTTAAGCAACAATAGTTGGCGAATTAATTATTGGTGGTTTCCAACATGTAGAACTAGACATGCCATGAAAATTTTTATGGTTTATGGTTTTTGTTATGCCTAATTATTTAGTACTTGGGTTTAATGAAAAAGAGTATGAGATTTTTCACTTACTACCATGTCACTAAATTTTCATTGGAATCCTTATGCTAATATTAAACACTCTTGTTTAGATAACAAAAAACTATAATGTAGTGCTCACCAGGGTGAGGTATTTATTGCTCGACTGCTAGCCCCCACCTAATAAGCAAAACAAAGGAGATGAATTGGTAAAGGTAAAGGCATCTCTGGAGGGATGTAATAAAGAGAAGAACTATTATGAGTGGCCACCAATGATAGAGAAACCAATCAATCAATGTATCTAGCTCAATACAAGACATTAGAGCGGATCCATAAAGGAAAACAAATGTAATTAGATGGGATACTTAGAGTAGGACGACCCCAAGAAGTTCTCATATGGCAAGTGTGAATGTCTTTCAGATTAATCACATCATTAGGATTTGGTCGACATTTCAAACCAACTAATATGGTTCATCCTCATGACAAAGGTGAAAAAAATCAATTAATCCTAAATAATTTATAGAAAAGATGTATCAAAGTAGAGTTAGGCATTAGGAATTATTTAGTAAAATAATTAAAATAATATTTAGTAATAGGAATTTGCTGATATATATATATATATATATATATATATAAAATTAATTAATTTATAATAATATTATAAGAATTAATTAAATAAAATTAATAATATTAGAAGGGTTAAAAATTGTATAGAAAGTATTAGAATATTTATTAGAATAATTTTTAATATTTTTATTAATATTATAATTAATTGATTAATTAATTAAATTTTTGAATTATATTAAGAAGTTAAGTATAAGAAAATTCATTAAAAAATGCACAATATTCTTATTAAAATTGAATTAAAATAAAACAAAATAAAATAATTAATTGAAAAGTAAATTATGTAATTTTTAATTCATAATATTTAAATTAAAAAAAAAGGAAATCGGGGTGCAATCAAGAAGAGAGAGTCAGAATCTAGCTCTTACTTAATTTCCAACCATCATCCCTATTGAGATTGATTTCATGCTTCTCAATCTCAATAGTCTCTCTAAGCTTCTAAGGTGGAAGTGATCATACCTAGAAATGACTCTGGAATCCTCAATACAGACATGGTGCTTGGGTTTCTTCGTATGTTCAGCTAGAGTTGATGAGCAGGAACAGTTGTGCTTAATGTCTATTGCATGCCCTTGGATTCTCTGGTTAATGGAGCTACCAATTTCTCCGATGTAGGGAATCCCACAGGAACAATAAACTAGTATTTTATTCCCTTTAACGTAAGGGACCCGAGAAGCGCATACAATAAACTAGTGTTTTAGCCGCCTATTTGATGAATAATACATTAAGCATGATTTACAGTTTGGAGTTTTTCCTAGAATAATTTTCCCTAAGAAATCATTGTCAAATGGTTGTATGTTTCTATTTTGTTTATTACTACAAATATGCTTATTTAATTTCTACAAATTCTTCTCTCATTTATTAGTGTAATAAGTGTGTTCTACACATCTACTTCCTTCCTTTTGGTGTAAGAGCCTAATCACCTCATATCCAAGATGTTAAAGACACGATTTTTTAATGTAAAATTCATTTGAATGGAACCATGTGCAAAAGAAATATTGCTTCATGGAAAGGGTTTGAATGATTAAAAATGGAGAATTTAAATGGCACTAACTTTGATTTATGGAAGCCTATGATGGAGGATCTTCTCATAAATAAAAATCTATGGGTTGTAATGTTTAGAACCAAACCCTCTAGTATGAATGATTAAGAAATGGTGGTGTTGGATAGAAATGGGAGAAGCTATATTAGGCTCTATTTGGATAATTTGATATTATTGAACATTTATGAATAAAATCCATAGAAAACATTTGGAAGAAGATGGGGGATCTATATAATGCTAAATAATTAGTTAAGAATTTTGTTATGCATAAACTGTTGCTTTCCTTGAGAATGGGTGTTTGGTGATTTTATGGTGAAGCACTTGAATGTATATAAGTTGATATTTGTTATAGTGAATATGGATGAAAATATTATTGTATGGAATTTTTGCGTTATTTTTTAGATTCATATGAAAACCTAGAAATGGACATTAGAAGCACTATACATATATTGATGCTTGATGAGGTTTTGGCTACTTTAATCATAGAGGAGGTGAGGAAGAAAGCTTATGAATGTACCAATGCGGCTTTGTCTCTTCATCGAAGCTCAAATGAGAAAGGAAAGAAGAGAGAAAAGGGTAGATCCAAATCACATGGGATACATAAGTCTATTAAAAGGTCCAAGGAAAAATATAGGGACTATGACAAGGTTGGGAGTTTGAGAAGGGACTACAAGTAAGAGAATAAGAAGAATAAGAAGGAAAATAATGAAAATTATTATAAGCTAGAAAAATATTCGCAAGGGCATGGTGGAGATGACTTCATTATAATTTTGGAAATCCATGTAGGAAAGAGTTCAAGGTGGATAAACTTTCGAGCTTCCTTCCATATAACTTCCCATTGAAACTAGTTCTCATTGTATCTTAGGGCCCTATATCACTAGTGTAGTCCCTTATTGTTGTTAGTGTAGCCCCTTTATTGTTATTGTTATACCCATGTATTCCCAATATTGTTATTATTGTGCCCAATAATAGCCCACTAGTGTTATTGTTGTGCCCTTACATTATTATTGTTAGGTCGGCTAGGATTATATTGTGACCTCATGGACTCCTATATATAGAAAGGATGTTTTGTAATTTGAATCATCTAAGAATTTTTAATTTATGTAACGTAAAGGAGGTTTCCCCCTCAAAGTGGTTGATTTCTAAGTCATTCATCTCTCTTTTCTTCTATTTTGTGAGCTAGTTTCATAACATTTGGTATCAAAGCTTTGGATTCTAGGGTTTTGCTGCTTTAAATAGGTCATCATGGAATTTTCACTATATAATTTTTTCTATGAAGGTTCAGAAGCTAAAAAAACCCATTTGTGTCGAAATCCGTAGGAACTTTGTGGAAAAATTTTAGATCTTGGTTCGCAATTTTGGAGATATGATATGTGGAAGTTAGGGTTTTTGTAGGCTCTCGAATTTCATCTCAAAGCGGTGACCTTGGGAAAATTGTCATAACTCACTCTCTGAGCATCAGATTGGAATTCTGTAAAAAGTGGACGAAATCACATGGAATGTAGTTTCCTGTGTATCGATTTCAGAGCTAAAGAAGGAAACAGTGATACGTGGCATGCCAGACAATTTCTCTCTACTAAACTAGTCCATAATTAGGTCATTGTGGGATATTGGGCATATCTTTGTCTTGAAGAATCCAAATCAGGTCAAACCTATGGCATTGGAAAGAAGATTCATAGGTATACTAAAGGACTGAAGATAAAATATTGGGGATCCAGAATTACAGAGATACATAAGTTTCAATATCAAAATCCTCAAAAGAAAGAAAACTCTGTGTATTTTTTTTTTCAAATTTCTTAAGTCTTGTTTGAAAAAACAGTTTGAAGTAATTCCAAGGGCATATTGAAGCATCAATATCGATATTTGCTTCTGAAATTCCCCTTAAAAATAATTCAACATCAATTAAGCCCCCAAAAGGCTATACTATGACACATGAAGAGGAAGAAGTGCAACATGATATATCAAAATTACAAGACCAAGTGCAACAAATTTCACTCTCGCAAAGAGTAACAAAAAATGAAATGGAGATGGATGGTTTGAAGAAATGCGTGGAAGCTAAGATGGATGGTTTGAAGAAAGGCATGGAAGCTAAGATGGATGTTTTGAAGAATGACATGGAAGCTAAGATGGATGGCATGGATGATAAGATGGATGGTTTGAAGAATGGCATGGAAGCTAAGATGGATGGCGTGTAAGCTAATATGGATGGTATAGAAGGAAAGAAGGAAGATTTTAAGAAAGATATGGAAGGTTTGAAGGAAGGTTTGGAAAAGTCGCTACAAGAAAAGCTTTGTAATGGCAAAATGGTAGTAGAGGAAACTCATGTTGAGAACAAAAGAAATGTTAATCATGATTTCATAGACTCTAATGTTGGATTTAAGACCCACGGTAATACAAATATAGATATGAGGAAGTTTGATGGCAAGGATCCCATTGAATATTTGCAGAAATACATGGAAGGTTTGATGGAAGGTGTAGTAGAAGAAATTCCTTATAAGAACAAAAGAAATGTTAATCATGATTTCATAGACTCTAATGTTGGATTTAAGACCCACCATATTCCAAATATAGATATGAGGAATTTTGATGGCAAGGATCCGATAACTTGGATACTACAAATGGAGCAATACTTTGAGCTCCATAATACGCAAAAAACACAAAAGGTACGCATTGAAAATTTATATTTAGAACAAAATAATATTGTATTGTATCGATGGCTTTGTTCTCATAAGCCACTGGTCACTTGGTAATTTTTTACGGAGGAAATAATAACACCTTCCGATGATACAAAGAGAAACATGTATTTTAGCCAATTGATAAATCTCAAAAAAAAGGGTTTAATGATGGAGCACATTGAGGATTTCAAAAAATTGGATATAAGGGTAAATAATATTCCAGAGGAACATAGGATTGATGTCTTCATAGGGACTTGTTGAGGCCTCGAAAATTGGTGATACGTATTTATGCAAGAATATAACAGAATACAGAAATAACCATAAATAAAAATATGTAGCGGAAATAACACTTCATTTCATTAATATCAAATAACTGAAATTTTTTTTACAAACAGAATGGAAATAAACTAGCTAGGGTGTTGGTAGCTTATCTATGAGAAGAGATGTGGTAGCTACAAGCCTTTGAAATTTGGGGTTACAATGAGGCTCAAAGGCATATATATTATTGAGAAACAATGGAAAACCCTAAAGATTTAAAAACCTAACCCTAGGAGATGAAACGCTAGACTATGGGCCTCATCGGGGTAAATTGGTACATAAATTTCCCGGGGTTGTAACTTTGGAATATTATCTCCATTTGACAGACATGATACATCATTAGAAAGATCTATCCGAGGACTAAAAATTCTTACATAAAATATTGAGTTTGGAAAAGACTCATATTTTCCAAAGGTATCATGCCCAAGAAATGTCGTTTAGGGCCTCAAAATGGCTTTGGAAGTTCAGGACCTAAAAAACTGCCAAAAATAGTAAATTGTGCTATAATTAACGAAAATAAAAAATTGAAAGAAACAATGGTGGGGGTCCAAGTGGAATAATCAAGTGGCCACCAATATCCACCTGGATCATTCCTCCCCCCTTAGGAAGCAATGGTCCCCATTGTGTTGAGTTCCTCCATGAGATGAGGAAACTTCTATTGAACTTGGTCCTTAGTGAGCCACTTGCCTTGGGAAGGATTTGACCTACTTTGACAACTTGATATAGCTATATCATTTGCTGGCGGGTGTTGTTGATCTGTGTGTCCATAATCCGATCATTTGTGGCTTGTTCCATGTAGTTTGGGTCTAACTCTGTTGGTGTGAGTTGTTTTGCCATGTCGAATGTGTCCAGTAGAGGTGGAAAGTAGGGCTGAAGGCGGTCCACATTGAACAATGGGTGCAGACCAAGGAATGGTGGAATACTGGGCTCGAAGGCATTGTCCCCTACAACCTTAGTGATAGCGTATGGCCCATATCGTAGCGGGCAAAGCTTGCGGTGGGGTCCAACGAGGCGCTCCTTTTGCAAATGTAGCCACAGTTTGTCGCCCACCTGGAAGTTGTGTTGCACCCAATGTTGGTCATCCTGCTATTTGTACTTAGCATTGGCTATGTCCTATATGTCATGAACCTATTGGTGGATGTGTTGAATTCACTCAATGAAGTTTTCAGACTGGACATGAGCCGAATCAGCCTGAGTAGCTGCAAATGGCATGGCTATGTCAATGGGACATAGTGGCTAGAATCTGAAGGCCACCTGAAAGGGGTTGTGGTCGGTTGAGCTATGGAGGGCCCGGTTATAGCTATGTTGTACATAAGGGAGGCTCTCATCCCAAGTGCGTGGATGCTTTTAGTTGTACAAGTGTAGAATGTGTATGATCATCCTGCTGACGACCTTTGTCTGGCCATTAGTTTGGGGATGGAAAGTTGTGGACTTGGTGAGCTTGGTGTCCAGCATTTACCGGAGGCTAGACCAAAATGTACTGAGGATCTTGTTGTCCCGATCTAATATTATATACTGTGGGATCCAAAAATGTACCCACACTTGTTCAAAGAAGAGTTTAGCAGTGGCTTTTGTTGTGATATTCTTCTTGCAGGCTGCCATAATGGAAATCTTCGAGAATCTGTGGACGACCATGAAAAATCAATCATTTCCATGCTTGTCGAAGAAAGGCCCAACATGTAATCCATGGATATGCATTACCAAGGTCAACTAGGGGTATGCATCAGAGTATAGAGGCCTTGCTTCTTGATGGTTGGTTTGGTAATGACGTAGGTAGTGTAGGATCTGATGTACTTCTCGACATCCTGTAGAAGGTTTGGCCAATAGAAATACTTCTACAGTACTGCTACTATTTTCTCGACCCTGAAATACCCATTGAACCGACTATAGTGCGCTTCCCAAATCATCCTGGAATGCTCGCTTGAAGGAACACAAAGGCGTCCCAGGTGACATAGTAGTGCATCATGGAGGTGAAAATTTGGAACTCGGTTACCATCCAAGACTGTCTTGTATGTGTGGCCGAATTTTGGATCACTCTTGTAGAGAAGTGGCCAATTAGAAGTCTCGTGCACACAAGAGTTGATAACGGTGCTTATCACCGTGATTGGTGGTCAACTGAGGTAGTCTGTGCTACCCTTCTTGTACTTGATGTTAAAATGAAACTATTGTAGATATGTGGACCACTTCTGATGGCGATCGTTCTGCAACTTCCCTTGTGTCCGTATGAACTACAGGGGTCGATGGTTTGTGTGGATGATCGTTTCCTTCCGCAAAATGTGATGCTTCCATTATCGGCAAGCCTACACAAGGGAAGACATCTCTTTGTCATAAGTGGGATACTTCCGGAGTGTGTTGGACAGTGTCTCACTGTGATATTCCACTAGATGCCCTTGTTGAGTAAGAACTACCCCAATAGCATAGTCATAGGCATTTGTCTCAATCTTAAATGGTTGTTGCAAGTATGGTAATGTGAGCATTGGGGTAGAGCAGAGGTGATGTTTCAATTCTACGAATGCCTTCTATTGAGATTCCAACCAAAAGAATTTTTCTTTCACTCTTCCCTTAGTGGCTTGACTCAAGGGCCAAGTGATATGAGAGAATCCCAGCACGAACCTGTGGTAGAAATTAGCAAGACCTAGAAAGCTGCGAAGCTCTGTTAGAGTGGTTGGCGCTGGCCAATCCCGAATGACTTGGATCTTGATTGGATCCACATGCACCCCCCGCTCATAAATAATGTATCCTATATACTGAACCTGGGTCATGCAAAAAGTTTACTTCTCCAAATTGGCACACAACTTGTGTTGTTGCAGTGTTTGGAGGACCTGTCGGATGTGGCGGAGGTGCTCTTCCCAAGTTTGGTTGAAGATCATGATGTATCCAAGTAAAATACTAAAAATGAGTTGGTGAATGGTTATAAGATTTCATCCATCGGCCTCATGAAGGTTGCAGGAGCCTTCATCAACCCGAAATGCATGACAAGCCATTCGAAAAGGCCCTCCTTGGCTTTGAAGGCAGTGTTCCACAAATCAGACGGTTCGATTGATACATGGTGATACCTGGAATTCAAGTCGATCTTGCTGAAATATTTCACCCCTTTGAGTAGGTCCATAAGGTCATCAATCCATGGGATCGGGTACATATTCCAGACAATGATCTTGTTCAGCGCCTGATAGTCAATACAAAGTCTCCAAGTCCCATCCTTCTTCTACACCAACACAATTGGGTTCCCATAGGGCGATGAACTTGGCCGGATGTTACCTTTCTGCAGCAACTCTTCAATCTTCCTCTTGATTTAATCATTCTCCAGAATAGAGAGCCGATAGATCGGTCAATTGGGCAGCGGTGCACTTGGGATCAAATTGATGAGGTGATTGACCTGACAGTGCAGAGGCACCCCCGCGGGTGAGGTGAAGATGTCCCCGTACTCCTCTACGACCTTGTCCATTTTTTGTTTTCGTATGGAGGAGCTCTTTCTGGAAGTCATGGCCACAATATTCTTCTTGCCCTGAGGGCAGATCATCAGGAAAATAAATTTCCCGATTTTGGAAATGAGATTACTGCATTGTTTTGTAGTAACAAAAGAAACAGCGGCAGGAGGTGGTACCTCTGGTATAATGTACAACTTATTTCCAAAAGTAACAATAACAGTGTGCGGCCAAGACTCATACATATCATGTCACTTCCACAAGTATGGTTTCCCTAATAATACATCACAAACATGAAGAGGAGCAATGTCACATAATACCTCATCGGTGAAGGGCTTGATGATGTAGGGAAGGCGGCATTGCTGGTGACACATAAATCTTCTCCTTGGTGAAGCCACCCGATGGTGTAGGACTGTGGGTGTGTTGTGGTCGACAATCCTAAACTCTTCATAACCTCTACTGAAATGAGGTTCTTTTGGCTCCCACTATCGATAATGAACTGTTGCGGGGAACCGTTTACCCACATATGAGGGTGAAAGAGACTTTCCTCCTCCTCTGGATATTCCAGTTATTCCTTTTGGATCTTTGTGGTGGCAAGCGTGGCGTTGGGCTCTGCATCAATAATCTGCTTCCATTTTTCGTTCCCCTTATTTTTTTCTGATTCAGAGTCAGAGCCTTCATCTCAGCCACCAATGACTGCTTGGCCTGACACTCACTTTTGTTGTGAGTGGAGCTCTTATGGAACTCACACCACTTTCATGTGTCCTTCTTTGGATTTGTGGTGTTTTTATTTTCTTGCATCTTTGGCAGGTTGTCTTGGGCTGCCATGCCTTGGCTTTGTCCTTTTTTCTATGGTTTGGCTACACCTTTCACTTGCTTTTGATTTGTAGATCCAAAGTCTCACTTCTTCCGTTTGAATTTCTGCTCAATCTTGGAAGCATACTGGTATGCCATAATAAGAAAGGAGATGTCAAGGAACTCCATTTCCTCCTGAATGTGTCTATGCATACAACTGCGGTACTTCAACACCAAATTTTTCTCCGAAACTTTGATACCCAAATTTGTGCGCAGGGTATGGAACAGATTCGTTAGCTCATGCACATCTTGATCCCTTTGCTACCGCAACATAGTCCATTGTATGTACTTGTCCTCATAGCTCCCCACAGGATAATATTGTCCTTTTTCTCATAGTATGTTTCCCACCAGTCCTTGACATGGGGGCGGCTTTGAGGAGTGCAAAAATAATCTTCTCCCCCTCAGAAAAGTCATGAACCAGTAAATATCCTTCTAATAGATTCAACCATATATCTACAACATCTACATCTATTTGGCCATCAAATATTGGAATGCAAAAGTTTACTTGTACCTTAAAAGGGGTTGTGCCTCCAGAGTGGTTGCTGGATGCAGATGCGCTGCTCGTGGGTAGTCGTTGAAGGATCTGGGAAAAGTTATCCATCACCGTGTTCATTTTTTTTTCAAGTGCCTCCTCGAGAAATATTTTGATAGGATATCCTGCTCCCTCATATTTCTTTTCGTCCCCCATGGGTGGTCGTCGAGGTTTGCGAGGCTGATCTTTCAAAGGTTCAACCAGATTGAGCCCTAACTCCTTATACCCCAACCTCGTTGGGGACATGCAAAGAAGGATCGAGAAAGAGTAGACCGCTGTGATACTACTAATACGAATTTATGCAGAAATGCAACAGAATACACATATAACCATAAATACAAATATGCATCATAAATAACACTTCATTTAATTATATCAAATAGCTTAAATTTGTTTATAGACATAATGGAAATAAACTAGCTAGGGCGCTGGTAGCTTATCTCTGAGAAGAGATGCGACGATTGCATGCCTCTGTAATATGTGTTACAATGAGGCCTAAAGGCCTATATATTATTTAGAAACAATGGAAAAACCTAAACATCCAAAAACCTAACCCTAGGAGATGAAACGCCAGACTATGGGCCTTGTCGGGGTAAATTGGTACATCAATTTCCCGGGGTCGTAACTTTGGCATACTATCTATGTTTGAAGCACATGATACATCGTTAGAAAGATCTATCTGAGGAATAAAAATTCTCACAACGAATATCAAGTTTGGAATAGATTCATATTTTCCATACTCATATTCATCGGAGGTTTCATGCCCAAAAAACGTCGTTTAGGGCCTCAAAATGGCTCTGGAAGTTTAGGACCTGAAAATCTGCCACAAAATAGTAAATTATGCTACAATTAAGGAAACTAAAAAAATTAAAGAAACAATGGTGTGGGTCCAAGTGGAATAAGCATGTAGCCACCAATATCCACCTAGATCAATCGGTGCAACAACATTGGGGAAACCACCCGACCGGGGACTTACAAACCGTCCCTTTTCTGTTTTGAATGGTGGCTCCGACTAGATTTATGGGAATAGTTTCCCAATTTTATATAGTTGGGGTGAATGGATTGATTTATCACTAAGTATAACTTTTATATATAGACATATTAGCAAGCTTTCAATAAACAATTTACCTATGTATCTATTTATATATCCCGAGATAGAATCTATTCTTAGTGCGATCTACAGAAATGACCTTTCAATAGATGCAAATAAATATCATACGTTCAATAAAAGATATGAAAAAATTTGAGATAATTGATTTAGTTAAGAATTTAATTAAATCAATTGAATAAACTTATATTGCAACTTTAAAATGCCTGAATTGCATATGTATAAAAATGATAACAATGCAACATGTTCAGAAGTGAATTGATGTCAAATTGTATTCAAACAGATACATAAAACAAAACATCATAAAATAAATGACTATTTCTCATCTGAAGCAAAAATATAACACACAATATAAAAGTACCCTATATATGTTCACTCTGCTCATTTGAGAAATAGTGCTTGATCCAACCTTTTCTATTCATAAAAATTTAAGAGTACAAAAGTGCAACATCTGTAAAGTCTTCCTTTCAAAATTTTAGGACCACTTATTAAAATACATGAAGGGGTTTAAATATAAAAATAATAAGTCTTAAAATATTTATTAAAATAAAAGCTGAGGAGGTTTAAAACAACCCTCCTTAAAGTAAGTAAAATTAAAACAAAAATAGAAATTAAAGGGATGAATAGCTTGAGGATTGTCCTGTTGTCTTTGTTTCCATTTGTTCCATGAGTTGGAGGATATGAAGCATATGCTTAACCTCTAGAGGTTGGCCTGGCCTAATGCACATCTTTCCAGTGAAAACAACATCAAACAGTGGAGAAAACATGAATGAAGATGTATATGTGAGACAACGCGGTATAAGCCACTGGCTATGAGGCTTTACTAATATATCCAATATTTTTCCCAATCCAATTTTTCCATCTTCATAATATGTTCTTATTTTACATTTGACACTTCTTTCCACTGTCTTATTAAGTCTTTTACTAAAGGCAATGCACCAGGAGGACATCTGTCAATAATATTTGTTGCATTGAGATTCTGGCTGACAGTTTCCACAATGTTAGTGGAAATTTCCTTCACTCAACCAATTTCTCTTTCTACATGCTTCAAATGTATATCCCAATCCATGAATAATATTTCTTTCTTTGAATCCTTGATCCTGGGTAGGTCGGCCTTTTGGCCATCTGCAAAATCCCGCCAGGTGAAAAACTGGGAAACCTTGTCATCTATATCATCAAAACTATCCTCATATCTGAAATGTGATTCATAAGTGAATCACATTTTTCACATAACTCAAGAATACTTGTTAATTTCTGATAGAAAAAACCTGATGTTGTGCCAATAAACTGTTTAGTTATAGGGCCTCTTTTATGAACTCATCAATTTTTGGGTTATCTTTTACTTTCTCAATAGAGAGTTGTAATTGGTGAATTAGAGTATCCTTGGAACTAATCTCATTCTGATGCTAAATTTTTAATTAATCCATGCTCTCTTGGAGCTGTGCGATCTGTACCTGTAACTGTTGATTGACACTTTGCTTCTTTGCTTGTAGCTCTAGTTCAAGTTGGATGATTTTCTCATCCTTTTGTTTCATCAATTGATAAACTTCTGAGGCTTTGTCAATGGTTGCAGAAGCATAAGCTCCTGCGAACTATGATAGGCGAGTTAGATCCTGTGAAGGATATGACTGTGTGTCTTTCCAAACTACATCCATTGATATATCTTCTTGGATAGGTTTGGGATTTCTCTGTTCTTCTTCTTTTATTTTGTCTGCTAATAATCGCCTTGTGTTTAGGACTAATGAAAATTTCCAAAGGAGGAATCTCTTCAATGTTAAGAATTATTTCGGTGGTGGGGAAGGTCAGGATGAATTCTACTCTTTTTGTGCTTAATACTATGTCAGAGGGCCCAACAGTAAATGAGTCTTGACTTCTAGTAAGAGGAGAATGTACAATTTGTTGCGAGTCAATAACTATAGTTCCTTGTTCTTCCTAGAGTTTTAGATCAAACTCCTTCCAAACATACTTTAGATTTCTTGGGAAATCCAGATCCATTGTTTGAACTCCAGCTAATTTTCCCTGGTCTGTTTTATTGAGGACTTTAGTATCCTTAATTTCTGATTCACTTTCTTTTTGAGCTAATGGTGCAGAAACATCGAGCATTTTGAGTGGAATTGTGTAATGTTCCCAAATTTTCCGACAATAATTTGGAACATTAATTTTTGTTGATTTCACTTAGGAGGAGAATAAATGGGTAAGGAGACCCATGCATAATAAAAATATCAATAAAATCCCTCTAAGTATGAAAGGGGATCATCATTGGAGCTTATTTTCACACCCTCATGTGTGAATAGGGTTATTTTCAAGTGGACAAGGTCAAGTTTGACCAAGTCAACAGCGCTGGGCCAAGAGGTAGAGCACACTTAGAGAAGCAGCGCAGTATGAATGAGGAAATGGTTATTTGGTGGAGGAAACCCTAAAAGGAGTGGGACCCATGGAGAGGGGCTTTCATTTGTTTAAAAGGAGGGCAAGGCAACCATTGTTTCTCTTGCTTATGTTTATTCATCTCAATTGTCCATTAGACAATTGTGCATTCTTTGCTGCTTAGCAAGAATTGCCAGAGGAATTCCTGTTTAGGATTCATTCTCCTTCTTGAGAGGTCTCTTGAGGGATTGTTCTTCATTTTCCTCACATCCAGGTTTGAGGCCAAGCATCCTCCATCAAGACAACGTTATTTCTGCAGCAGATTAATGTTGTGTTGCTGGGTGTTGCAGTGAGGGTTCACTACACCATCTCCTTCAGCTATTATTCACAGGAGGAGTCTCTCTTCTCTTTTATATATCATATTGGAGGCATCCGAGAGCTCATTGTAGACTTTGGCACCAAGGCCAACTCATTCCATTTCCCTACAGCGCAGTTTCATCCAGTGACTCCGTTATTCTAGAGGAGCATTTGCAGTAGGGATTTGCAGATACATTTGGAGGGGAAGATATTTGGTGAAGGGATCAGCCTTTCACTTGAAAGATCCATTGGAGGAGGCATATTCAGTTTGAGCATCAGATTCAGCCATCTCCATCTAGTTCTATTACTGAGTTGCTGTTGCTACCCAGCAACTCCGACATTTTGCAGATTTTGTATTTTATTGCCATTCCTTCCAGGATTGACAAGAGGTAGTCTTTGAGAGCTGATATCTTCACTCTCATTGTTGTATTGGGCCATAAATTTTTTTATCTATGTATTTTATATATGTAGCATGTATTTTCTCTATAAAAATGTGCTTTCATAGCTTGAGATCACATGTATAGCAGTATTTCATCATGGGTTATGTACTTGTTCTTTGAGGCTGAGCATTGTCTATCTTGAGCATCCTTTCTCCTCAAGATCTTGTATTCATTTTTAGCTGCTATTATTTAATAAAATGGCTATGGATTTCTCTCATTTTTTTTATGAGTTGAGTGTTGCTGCTGCACCATTATTATGTTTGATTATTGCTGGAGCTCCAACTTTAGAATATCTGGAGATATTCTCATTGTTGTAGCACTTTCCTGAAAAAGGAACATTACAATGGTATCATAGCATGATCTCTGGCCCAGCCAGTGGATCTCAGCCATCATGTTATCAAGGAGAGAGAAGATGAAGGCTCCATTATATGGAGAAAAGAGGGAAGAAGAGCTTATAAATCTTCTTCCAAAATCTGTACTGAGCATTCATGAAGAATTTGAGAAGCTAATGAGGGAGATTGGTACAGGATCTCCAAGAGGGTTTGAAACTGAGTCAAACTCTAGATTTTATTGTAGGGGTTATGAGCATGCAGCTGCACCTTATGATATACAACAGAGTCACATGGCCAGTTTTTCCATGAGAGAAGAAGGAGAAGAAGGAGAAGAATAAATGTCGAAGAGAGGAACTCTTAGAGGTTTCTTGCATGACTATGAATCTCAAACCTAGAGGTTTAGAGATCATATCACTTTTCCGGAGTTTTGAAAGATCATGGTGAGGAGGAGCAAGCAACATGATGAGGATATATTTCTTCTCTCTATCTTTGATGGTTCCCCTACTTGTTCAGCCAGGGCTTGGATAGAAGAGCTAAACACCTTTTTGCAGCAGCATCAGATTACCGAAGATGAATCCATCAGAGTAACAATGCTACACTTGGGAGGTAAAGTCTATGCATGGTGGTTATTGGAGTCATTTACTTTGAAAAATGCAAATGCCTCTTCCTATACAATGTTCATTAGAACTTTGATGAAGAGATTTGGTAGGAGGAATTCTGAAACATTTGTGAAGGGAACAAACACATTCAAACAAACAAAACCGTTGCATGTACTGAAGAAAACCATAGACTCAGGATCACTACAAAGAGCTATGAAGGAGGCTGATATCTTGCATGATGCTTTATTGGAGGTAAGATCTTCATTTTTGGCACAAGGAGGCAAAGAGATGTCTTTTTCAAAAGAGGATCTAATCATTGGAGGGTTGCCCACTCATATTGAGGAGGCTGAAGGCAACAACGCTATCCTTTCTAGAGTTGATCTAGTACCTCATGCAGAGGAAGGAGGAGCTCTTGCTCCAACTAGAGGGATTCTTGCAACTTTTCAAGGGAGTCCCTAGGATCTCATTCATGGAGGTTCAAGCACAATCAGTGAGCATCATGATTGTGCAGCATTGTAGTTGGAAGGAGGAAGAAGGGAGGAAGAGCAACATCATGTGATGAGAGACACAAACCCTTCTCTATTTCAGAGAGCCAGTGCAAAGAGGAGGCAGAATGTATTGCGCTATGAGAGCAAGGGCAAGGTTTCCCAACTCTATGTGCAGTCCACTCCTAACATTGATGTCTCACTGCATAGAGGCATTCCACCAGGGAGGCCACCAGATCTATCATTAATGAGAGAAATTTTTTCTTTGGGTTCACCACTCTTGGATTTTGGAGAGGTGAAGAGTTTGGAGGAGAAATTTGGCATGGGGGATGTAAAAGTAGCAGACAGCAGCATGAGGAGAGCTACACATTCCAGATCACCAGCGCTGTCTCTGAAGAGGATTGATCCTTACTGGAGATCTTAGCTCTTAGTTGAGTAATCCAAGGATCTTGGTGCATGCATGATTCTAGATGACCTAGAGAGAGATGACAGATACATAGTGGATGATATGGTCATCTATTCACTTGGCAGAGTCTTCTTGACTAGAGGTTCTAGTCTCAAGGAGAAGCTATTGCATGTAGCATATGTGGACTTCGTTTCCATGCATTTTGATGCATATATTGCCTTGGTAGAGGAGTTCATTTGGGAGGGAATCTAGCAGGACATACATCAGCATATGGAGAGATGCATAGCCTAGATGATGATGGTGATAATGTCACAACCACCTTCCTACTCATTGGGAGTAAGCGAGCATTTTCAGCTGAGCCATTTCAGCTCAAGTCTTCGAGTACATGATGGAGAATGTACAATTTCACCTTATGTTTTTGTACTTCTTGTCTTTTTATAAGCAGCCTAATGTACCAAGGAGGATTATTTCTTCTTACGTATTGTATGATAATGTACTTGAAGCCATTTGTAGCATTGAGATTGGCTATCTCATTAGTGGTTTGTGGGGAGAGCCACATGATTTTTGGTGTGCACCATTGACACCTTTTTGTACTTCCATGTTTATATCTTGTAACATGATTGTGGCAACAAACAAGTGGCTGGAAAAGCACTTTTTTTTGTTTGATTTGATGCAGGAAAAGGTTGCACTGCGCTGGTTCCATCGGAGGGACCTTGATCCACTTTCCGGTTGTCATTTGGCAACTTGTTCTTATTGTACTATGCTTCCATGTATTGCTGATATGTTTATGTTCATGGGGAGCTTTTATTGGAGAGTGGGCTTGAGATTGAGGATGCCCATTGGGAGCATGATTCTCCTCACTATACATGTTGTACATTTTAGGAGGAACCATGGGCCAACCATGAACGCCACATTACATTTCTTTCCTTCTTGTGGGAAAAACCACTTGAAGACTTTGAGGAGGCACTCCATGGATCATAAGGAAATGGAGGAGTTAGCACAGTCAACTCTTTTCCCTTTGAGGATGAGGGAAGACTCATCTATGAGCCACTTCATTGATATGAGAAAAACATATGGTGAGAGTATTATTGATTTGCATGATGATTTGTCTATATATATGCATCTCTTAACCATATATGTGTAGGGATTTTCTCGAAGAAGGATTATTCTTCCTTCTAGATTTGATGATCTACATAAGGCCATTATGGATGATCACTTCCTACGAGGATGTGGGAAGGATATTTCTCATGGAGAACTTACATACATTTCACATTACATCATTCACTTTCTCCAGGAGAATGGGGCAGCAAGCAAATGGTGGGGAGGCCACCCATCATTTTATTTTCTATGGTAGTGGAGAGTCAAACTGTGTTGGCTTCATTTCAGGGACCATTGTCCTTCTCCTTTACTACACATGGCAGCCAACATGATTCTCCTTATGGTTCCCTTGATTGATATTGCTGGAGCTTTTCTTGGGAGCATGATTAGAGGAGAGACACATTGGTTGGATGTGTCCTTGGAGGGAGAAAACTCCCACACACTTTGCACTACATGTCCTAAAGGGAGCATGGGAGATGGTATGGCCACTACAACAACTCATTTTTTTCATTATGAGGTGAGCCATATGTGGAATGAGATTCCCAATGATGATGAATTCCAACTCATCATATATGGAGAGACTTGGGCCTGCATGATTTGCAGCGTTGGAGGAGAGGTCCTTGGGGATCTAGTATTCATCTTGCCACTTGAGGGTAAGTATTTTGCAGCCCAGGATCAACACTTTCTCTACACTTATCATGAGTGGAGGGAAGGACAGCGTGGGGTAGGCTACATTTTATACCATGAGAAAATTTTCATCCCACCTACATTGCCGGAGCTAGAGGTGGAAGACAGTTTCCAGGAGTTGCCTAGTTGGGAGGTAACTCATTTTGCATGGATGATTGCTTGGGGGATGGAGGATCCACATGAGGAAGATGTTCCTCAACACATTTTAGACTCCATGCCTTAAGGAGAGGCTATCCAGTTCTGTCCTTGCAGTTGCTTGGGGACAAGAAACATTTGGGAGGGGAGGACTGTAATGTTCCCAAATTTTCTGACAATAATTTGGAACATTAATTTTTGCTGATTTCACCTAGGAGGAGAATAAATGGGTAAGGAGACCCATGCATAATAAAAATATCAATAAAATCCCTCTAAGTATGAAAGGGGATCATCATTGGAGATGGTTTTCACACCCTCATGTGTGAACAGGGTTATTTTTAAGTGGACAAGGTCAAGTTTGACCAAGTCAACAATGCTGGGCCAAGAGGTGGAGCACACTTAGAGAAGCATCGCAGTATGAATGAGGAAAGGGTTATTTGGTGGAGGAAACCATAAAAGGAGTGGGAACCATGGAGAGGGGCTTTCATTTGTTTAAAAGGAGGGCAAGGCAACCCTTGTTTCTCTTGCTTATGTTTATTAATCTCAATTGTCCATTAGACAATTGTGCATTCTTTGCTGCTTAGCAAGAATTGCCAGAGGAATTCCTGTTTAGGATTGCTTATCCTTCTTGAGAGGTATCTTGAGGGATTGTTCTTCATTTTCCTCATATCCAGGCTTGAGGCCAAGCATCCTCCATTAAGACAACATTATTTCTGCAACAAATTAATGTTGTGTTGATGGGTGTTGCAGTGAGGGTTCACTACGCCATCTCCTTCATCTATTATTCAGAGGAGGAGTCTCTCTTCTCTTTGAGATATCATATTGGAGGCATCTCAGAGATCATTTTAGACTTTGGCACCAAGGCCTACTCATTCCATTTCCCTATAATGCAGTTTCATCCAGTGACTGCGTTATTATAGAGGAGCATTTGCAGTAGGGCTTTGCAGATGCATTTGGAGGGGAAGATCTTTAGTGAAGGGATCAACCTTTCACTTGAAAGATCCATTGGAGGAGGCATATTCAGTTTGAGCATGAGATTCATCCATCTAAATCCAGTTCTATTACGAAGTTGCTGCTGCTACCCAGCAACTCTGGCATTTTGCAGATTTTGTATTTTATTTCCATTCCTTCCAAGATTAACAAGAGGTAGTCTTTGAGAGCTGATATCTTCACTCTCATTGTTGTATTGGGCCATACATTTTCTTATCTATGTATTTGAAATATGTAGCATGCAGTTTCTCTATAAAACTACATTTTCATAGCTTGAGATCACATGTATAGCAGTATTTCATCATGGGTTATGTACTTGTTCTTTGAGGCTGAGCATTGTCTATCTTGAGCATCCTTTCTCCTCAAGATATTGTATTCATTTGTAGCTGCTATTATTTAATAAAATGGCTATGGATTTCTCTCATGTTTTTATGAGTTGAATGTTGCTGTTGCACCATTATTGTGTTTTCTTATTGCTGGAGCTCCAACTTTAGAATATCTGGAGATATTCTCATTGTTGTAGCACTTTCCTGAAAAAGGAACATTACAAATTGCTTCCAATATCTTATTCCTATATTTCTTACACTTCAGTAAAAGTTGTGGGTGGAGGTTTAAGGTTGCCAAATTTTGAACCATAGAATAATTGTCAAAAAACTCAAATAGGTCATCGAAATCATCATCTTCGTGCACAAAAGGTCTAATTTTCACTTGTGTAGTGAAATTATTATAAACTTTAATTGGGTCATATTGCCTGTTTGGAATTTTAAATAAATTCAAACAATCAATCTGACCATTCTCTACAACAACAAGTTTGTAATTATCTAGTTCATAAACGCCGTAAATAATTGGAAAAGAAGACCGCAATGCTTTATTGGCCTCTTTTAGAAACCTGGTTAGGCCATTTCCAACAGTCTGATATGCAACTTCTCTCACGAGAATCTTGTCAAGAACATATAGGGGTAGGACATGTGATCGAGCTAAGCTCTCAAATACTCAGACGTAGGTGAATAACTCTTCACCAAACCATTTCCCTATATAAGAAAAATCGATTGGGCCTCTTTCGAAAGTTTGGGGGCTTTCTCATTAAAAAATATTTGAAATAAGGGGAGAATGACTCCATGGAAAATTTTGAAAAAATGGTTCTGATACTTAGATTCCCACAAAATACTATGAAATATATGAATAGGTACAGGGTCTTGGGCAGTCCATTTCCAACCCATGGCTATAAAATCCAAGGTAAATCACATAGCATCCATAATATATCCGCTCATATAGAATGGGGGAAAATTTTAGAAAAGATGGAGCAACTTTTTCTATATTCTAAAATATAAGTGGAAATATTATTTGATAGAATATTTCCCCAATCCATAACACATGAATCTACAAATTTGTCCATAAGGGGAACCCATTCTACTGAAAACCAGGTTGTGTCCAGCTGACCAAAAAGCCTATACATCATCGCAGAGACATAGGAATAGGGACTTGAAAGGGAATCAATAGAGTATATACCATTTTTTTCATTCTTGTTCTTGTTAGGATTGCTTCTCCATTGCTTTATCGGTGTTGATTTGAGTTCATTTTCTTTGGTGAATTGTGCAAGGAATTATTTATCATAGACCTTATCAGGGTTTGGAACACGGTGCATCTACTTCAGGTCTTTAGTTTTAAAGGAACCAATCATTTTTCCTATGCTAGTAAGAAATATCCTATCCCTGATATTTAGATTGTCGATGATCCATATTACCATATCGGTATATGGTAATATTTTGGGCAGCGCTGCAATTCGATGTAGAAATGAATTAGCCACATATCCAATTGTGGCTTCGAAGGAATTGGGAGCATCAGTAGTTGCCTTTCTTTGGATTTTGTGAGGTTTTTCATCTTCAAGTAGCTTATACATGGATTCCCATGAAAAGGATCCGCTTTCAGGTCCACATGTAGTATCTGTAAACATAGGCAACATCTTTGTTCACTTGGATGTAGTGGGCATAGGGTTAACAGGGGCCATATGCTTCTTTGCTTTCCTGAGAGATTTAGACATCTCCAGAGATTTATTCTTATTCGGGCTTGCTAGTAAATATGTAAGAAAGGATAAGTGGAAAGAGGGAAATTTTGTTTTTAATTATGCACAAGTATCATAGCAATAGAAATGTTTAAACAGATGAGACTTCACACACTGATAAGATATGAATTGAATGCTTCTTACAGTAAAATTATTATGAAGGTATGGGCCAAAAAAATGTTGATTTATGACATTAATGGTTAATATGGGTAGTTGTTCCCATATAATCATTTCCGCATTTAAAACCAGATCCCCTGCATTGCGCATTGCTTGTGTGAAAATCCACATTTAATACTGATCATCTTGAGTTTTTCTACAGATTGCGACATCACAATCGCAATATCAACGAAAATAAATAGAGTGGGAAATGTTTATTTTATTGAGAGCGTGATATGCGATGTGTGATGTACTTTATCGCATCGGTGAACATGGTCGAAGGAAATGAGTGATTATGCTTGCGGGGATGCGATGCGATAGAATATATCACATTGGGGAAATATTAGAGATGACAATAAGACCGTCGGGGAAAGTTTTGCGAAATGCGAAATGCGATGACTTATGTGGCGGAAGTGGGTCCTGCCTCTTTCCTTATAGAATTTTCTTTGAAATATAGCTTTTTCCTTTATAAAAGTGTTTTTTCTTATTCACATCGGATCACATTATGTTCTAAGTAACCTTTTTAATAGTTATATATGCTTCATTGTGGTTTCGCGATTTGCGATATTCTGATATTTATCTGGTTAAGTGATTTTAAGGCCAAATTTTAAGGTTTTATCCCTTTTGATCCCTATTTCTATCTTAAGAATTATTCTAAGGGTTTTATTTGTTTTAACTCTAAAAATTAAAAGGGTCCCCATTATTTTCTGAGGTAAATATTTCTAAAATAATGGGGGTTGTTGATTAGCACAAAAATTAGCGATTCACTGGAAGAACCAATTATCTCTAAAAAAAAATTTCTTAGTATTTTTAAATAAGAAAAAAATATCTTAAGGAAACAAGAACTATTTTCAAAATATTTAAATGAATATAATTAATCTGAATAAAAAAAATCATCTCTATCGCTAGTCTTTTAGAAACCTTTCATAAATAAATATCTTCATTCCTCTATATCAATCATTATATAGTTTAAAAGATAAAGTAAGTGTCTTTCTGCAACTTAGCCTTTTGATTTTCTCCTTTTTTCATAGGCAGGGTCACTGCTGCTAGTAGGTATTAATAGATTAAGCAAGGTTACCTTTTAACCACCAATGATCTAGTATCCCATCCATTTATTCTTACAATTCTTTGAGATAAATCTTTTAAATCATAAAACTTATTTTTCTTCTTTTTCTTAAAAAGTCATTGTCTTGGCTTGATTACCAAAAAGTGACAATGCCATTCACTAGTTATAATTAAACTAAAAAAGTTAGCTTGTGATGAGACCCCTTGTCTTATGATCTTAATAATCATGAGCCATTACCTTGATTTGGTATGCAGTTTTGGTAATGTAAGTTAATCATTAACCTATGATCATGGTAAGAAGGCTAGTAATGCGACTCTCTTTTCCTTTTATTTATTTTTATATTTTTGAATTACACTCTAAAAAAAAAGTATTTTTAATGGATTCGTAGAATCATTGACTCCTTAAGAGTTTTGGATGACAATTTAGAATTAAAGATTATTAGTCACATGAATTCTTTTCTTTGTAAAGATAAATCTTTTTCTGATTGATGTTACAGTAAAAAGAATTTACAAATTTCGAGTTTATAAAATTTACAATTTTGATGGAAAAATATTTCAGAGTTGTATAGGATTCATTCAATTTTATAGTTTGGCATTTATTTCCTCAAAAATTTCTCTTCTTCAAAAATAAAAACACAAAATAATTCATAGGTTTTCTGAATAACCAAAAGTATGTAATCAAACATTATTTCCCTAGAAAAATAAAAGTGTTAGTATGGTACATTTAGAAGAAAATTTTCCCAAAAATGATATCTAATATAATGCACTGCGGAAACCCCTCATACTTCAAATACTAAAAGTAAAGGGATCTCTTCTTGAATGGTTCATGAGGCACAATAGTTGCTAAGGTTTTTCAAATGGGGTAGCAAGCTAAGTGGGCTTGATTGTGGGGAAAACTCCACAGTTAAGCGCACTTGAGCCAAAGGAGTTCTGGGATGGGTGACCTCCCAGGAAGTCCTGGTTACCGGGTGCAAGTCCCGTAAGTGATGATTGATGCTATGTGATTCATTTCACTAGTTTCAATCCCACTTCTTCACCCCTGTGAGAATCACCCGATGCAATGAGTGCTAAGTGGACTATTCAAAAATCATGAGAAATTAGTCAGTTACGACTACCTCTCGTGGAAATGGTCATAGATGAATGACTAAATTAACGTAGTTGAATCCCAAAAATGATATCTAATATAATGCACTACGGAAACCCCTCATACTTCAAGAAAATTTTCTTCAAAGAAGAGAAATTTTTGAAAATTAGCCCATTGACAGGGATAAAATATTTTCTCCCTTGAAGATCTTGTAACATGAAGGTTGATGTGCCAATTTGTTCTATGATTTGAAATGTTCCAAGCCACATTCTTTGAAATTTGGTATGTTTACCTTTTTTTTCACGTGCCTTGTCCCACTTAAGTACGAGGTCTCTGACTTGGAATTTTTTGGGGGAAACAAAATTTGCATGAAATGAATTTTTTACTATTTCCTAGTGTTGAGCACGAGTCAACTTGGATTTTTCTCTTTCCTCTTCCATTTTAAGGATTCGATAAATTCTTAATTGTAAGGAAGAAGAAGGTACTTCATCAATAAATTGAATTAGGGCTAATGAAGGAAGAGCTAAATTTGATGGGATTACAACTTCTTTCCCATAAAACAGATTAAATGGAGAAGTTCCTATAGAGGCCTTTTGAGTAATCCTATCTGACCATAATGAAAATGTAAAATACTTATGTCAATTTTTCTGATTCTGATCAATAATAATTTTTATTATTCTTATGATATTTTTGTTTGTTAATTCTGCCAAGCCATTTCCTTGGGGATCGTAGTTAGAAAAATATTTAAGCTTAAAACCTCTTTTGAGAGAAAATTCAGTCATACTAGTTCCTGAAAAATAAGATGAATTATCAAACATAAGTGCATTGGGTAGGCCAAATCTGGTAATAATGAATTAATCAATAAATTCAATAATGGCCTCAGAATTAGCTACCTTTAGTGGAACAACTTCCACCAACTTAGTAAAATGATATGTTCTAGTGAGAATATATTTATGTTGTTTGGATGAGTTAGGAGCAATCTCACCTATAATATCCAATCCCCGTTACTCAAAAGATTGTTCAATGTTGACTAGTTGCAAAGGTAAGGATGGTTTTCTTTGTCTTCCAGCAACAGTTTGGCATGTTTTTCATTTTATCACGTATGCATGAGCATATTTAAAGAGATTGGGCCAGTAGTATCCTGCATGAAGGATCTTATGTGTAGTGGTATATCCACCGAAGTGTCAACCTGCAAATCCATCATGGAGTTCCTACAAAACCCTTTGTGCTTCATATTTCTCAAGGCATCTTAATAGTGCAGAGTCATAGTTTTTTCTAAACAAGACATTGTCTATGATTTGATATTAACTAGATTTTAATCTCAATGCTCTCTTTCTTTTGTAATTGAGTTATGTAGGAGCATGTCTATTTTTCAAATAAAATATTAAATCAGTATACTATTATTCAGAGTCATTCAGGCTTACCTCAGCAATATGTACAGTGTTACGTAACTCTTCATCATCTGATGTGTTGAATGCTCCAGATAGCAATCTGCAGAGACCTTGTCCTCTAATTATTTTGGCTGGTCTTATCTCAATGTCATATTCCTCCAGACCAGTTACCCAATTTTCTCTCTTTTCTCCTAGTTCCCTTTGAATAAGTAGTTGTCTTATAGCTGAAAATGGAATTATTACCTTAGTGTGTGTTTTAAGGAGAAAATTTCTAAAGTGATTCAAATATTTATAAACATCAAATGTTTTTTTTTCCACTTCAGAATAATTTAATTCAGCACCTTGAAGATTTGAACTAAAGAATGAAATGGGTGCTTCAATATTTTGATCATTAATTTGTGTTAACACAGTAGTGTAAGATGTTTCTGATGCAAAAGTATATACAATGAAATGATTAGAAAAATCTAGGGTATTCAAAGAAGGAGCATTGATGATATATTATTTTATTAGATCAAAAGCTTATCTTTCATTATGTCCCCATTTGAAAAGTGAATTTTTATTGATCATTACTTGCAATGGTAAAATAATTTGGGAAAATTTTGGAGCAAATCTCTTAACAAAATTTACCTTTCCTAAAAAGGACTGCATAGACCTTTTTTTATGGGGACGGGAGAGTTAAAAAATTCCCTTTATCCTTTTAGGATCAATACAAATGCCTTCTTTTGAAACAATAACTCCTAAAAGTTTTCATTCACTTAAAGAGAAATAAGAATTTTTTGGATTTAAATAAATTCCATATTTCAGGCAACATTCTAGGATTTGCTTAAGATCATGATAATGGTTGTTCTTTTTCTTGGAGTAAATGGTTAAATCATATAAATAAGCAACCACAATTTTATTTATCAATCCCCTAGAATAAATATCCACTTCTCTTTGAAAACTTTCTCCTGCATTGATTAGCCCAACGTGCATTTTCTGATATGCATAACTGCCCCATTTTGTTCTAAATATAATCTTTAATCTATCTTCAAGATGAACTAAAACTTGATTGTAGCCTGAAAATCCATCAAGGAAAGACATTAATTCAGAGCCAACAACTGATTGCAAAATTTGTTCCATTGGTGGTAATGGGAAATTATCTTTTAAGCAAGCTTTGTTTAAATTTCTAAAATCAATACAAATACGAATTTCACCATTCTTTTTCCTAACAGGGACTAAGTTTGAGACCCATTTTGAATGCCTAACAGGAAATATAATATTGGCCTTAAGGATTTTGTTGAGTTCACTTTTTATTTGACTTCAAGATCTGGGTGAATTTTCCTTAGTTTTTGTTGTATAGGCTTCTGAGTGGATATCATTGGTATAATATATTGAATGATGGAAGTGTCATAAGTTTTAATATCTTCATATTTCGATGCAAATACATTGTTGTATTTCTTGAATAAATGAATGAAGGTTAATATTTCATCAGAAGAAAGACCAAGTCCTAAGTTAATGTTCTGAGGGTTAGGATCTGTTCCAAGGTTTACCAATTCAAACCTCAGATTTGAACTTTGAAGTTTAGAATTAGTAACCTTTTTGAATCTATCTTTGAGATCATACATATCTTCAAGTTTGACCACAGACTTAGGTATGAAATTTTATTCAGTTTTTTGTTTCAATTGCCTTTCATGCTTGTCTTCATCAATTAATTGACCGTCATATGATCCTTCTGATGTAAGAAAATTTATAACATCATCATCATCATTGAAAACTCTCCAATTAGTGATATTATCAGGAATATATGGGTGAAAATTCAACTCTATAGAAAATCTATCTGGATTGTAATCTTATGAAGGAATAAGTCTGGATGCTACATTAGCTAAAAGGTCTGCACTTGCATTCTGAATCCTTCCAACAGATGAGATATTGAATACTAAAAAATGAGAGGTAAGATATTGTACTAATTATTGGTAATGTTTGACATGACAAGAAATGCAATGTATGGTATTTCTTACCTTTTAATTTATCAAGAATTTTATTAATGGCACTAGTGCTTATTATATGAGTAGTGCATCGATGTTTTTCAAATAAAAAACCTTGCCTCGGTGCATGATTATTTTTATGCACGAGTGATTTTGTAAAAAGGGAAAGCACTGGTGCATTATCTGAGTATAGCACAAAAGTGGTGAAAATTAATTTTATGACATACATTATTTTTAAAATTTAACCCTTGAATGGTGTAATTGATTAATATATGCACTCGGTAGCTTGACTTACTCAACGCACCATTTTTTTAATTTTTATAAAAATAAAAACCTGCCACGGTGGACTATTGTCTATTAAACCTTGGGAATAAAATTGTATTAATTGCATCAGTTCTTATTTTGTACAAAGTCCACCACCATTTCTAAATTAAAAAATATTCCATGTGCACCATGTTGTTTACGCATTGGGGGTTTCGTAAATAGGGATAACATCTGTGCTTCATGATAGTATAGGCCTAAATGGTGAAAATGAATTTCAGGAATGACATTTTTTTAAAATTTAACTGTCTAGTGTTATTGAGTAGTGTACACACCGGTGCACATGTTCTACTTAGAGAACCATTGTTTTTAATTTTTATAAAAATAACCCTTCTATGGTGCATGGTGGGTGCTTGATTGTATATTAAGCACATGGATGTATAGTTATATTAATGACAACAGTGTGTATTATCTAAGAGCACCAGAATTTTTTAATTTAAAAAAAATGCCATGGTGCAGTAAGTTTTTTACGCACCACGACTTTCATAGACGGTTATTGCATCAGTGCTTCAAGAGAGTATAGTAGTGAAATGATGAAAATGAATTTTACAACCAACATTTTTTTTTTCTAAATTTAACCCTTTTCTCATGATATCAAATAATATACACATCAATGTGCCTTATATATGTAGTGCATTAGTTTTTTTATTTGTATAAAAAAAAAACCATGCAATAGTGCATTGTTTTTTATTTAACACCAGGGCCTACAATTCAATCAATGGCACTGGGGCTTATAATATAAGAAGTGTACCGCTATTTTTAAATTAAAAACCCCACAATGATGCACCATATTGTTTATGCACTGAGGTGTTCATATATAGGTTTAGCACTGATGGGTCATGAGAGTATAGAACTGGACTAGGCCAAATGAATTTTATGACTGGAATTTTTTTAAATTTAAACCTTTTATAGTGTTATCAAGTAGTATATGCATTGGTCCACCTTATGTACTTAATAATTTCACTTCTATTTATTTATTTTAAAAAAAAAAACTCTGCCATAGTACACCATATACTATTAAGCACTGGTGCTTCTAGTTATACTAACACATCGGTGCATTAGTGTATTGTAGATGCACCATTAAAAAACATCTGCCTTCCCAACTCTGCTAGTGACCTCCACTACAAATGGATTTTTTGGCTATTTTTATAGGGGCTTCCACAAAAAACTGTGGAAGAGGGTCCTTTCCTTGTAGTGGTGGTGGATATGGACTCTTGTCAAATTTATTTGATTATCATAATCAATTTTTCATGTTTTAAGGTTCTGTGAAAATATTACAGTGGCTTCGGATACATGATGAAAACTGGTTCCAAGAAGAAATTTGAATGACTATATTGATGAATGACTTGGAATAGATTATATATAGTAGCATAATAGACTACGAAAAAGATTGATATGATTGTATTTTCAGTGGTAAAAATATGTGTAGGTTGATATGTGTCGGAAATACTAAGAGGGGGGGGGGGTGAATCAGTATTCCTTTCAATTAGAGCATTAGTTAATCTTCAATTATTACCAATGTTTGTACAATGATAGCAGCAAACGAGAGGAAAAAAATGCAAACATTTTTTAAGGTGGAAACCCACTCCGAGACCAAAACCACCTAATGCTTTTCTAATAATTCTTTAATATTCAACTCCAATTGAAAATAAAGTTCCAACTTCCTAGAATCTAGAAAAGCATTCTTCTCCAACTCCCACTGGATGGATGCTCCAATGCCCGAGATTCTTCAGTAGTCAATTGAACGGATGCCCTAACACCCAATGAGCTACAACTCACCCTAGCACCACCCTACCACCCTATAGAAGAATAAAAGAAGAATGGACTCTCGTACCAGGGAAAATGGTCCACTTTACAATGATATAGAATGATGTAGAAGAATAATATATACTAGACCATAACCCTGACTTTGACACAACCATCTAATGATGATCCTAGACCTCCCAACACTGCCTCTTCAGCCCTTGGCAGATAGATACTAGTACAATTTTTACAATAATGTATTTACAATGACTAAGTACAACGATACCTTTACAATGATTGTATGCAGTGCTGCCCACTTGAAGACTTCATATGATGAAATTATTGCTGCTGTTATGCACCTTGGTTGCTACTCTTGTCATGCTACCCTCTGCTGCACCTTGCTTTGATTTTTTGCCGTAGAAAGTCTGGTCCTTTGCAACCCTTGACAACACATGATCTAGCTTTTTCTTTCCTTCTAGGAGCTCGATATTGAATCTGGTGTATCTATGTTATTTCATATCTTCAATATCTGATTTTCGGTCCTATAATATTCCTTTGAGTCATCTTTCCAATGCCACAGGTCTGACCCAATTTGGATTCTTCAAGAGAGAGTTATACCTAATCTCTCACAATGCCCTAATTATGGACCGTTTCAGCAGAGCGCACTTGTACGGCGTGCCACGTGTCACTATATCTTCATTTGGCTCTGAAATTGATAGAGTGAAACATACAGAATGCACTATCCACCACTTTTTACGGAATTCCAATCCGATACTTAGAGAGAGAGTTATGACGAATTTACCAAGGTCACTTCTTTGAGATGAATTTCAGGAGCCTGCAAAAACCCTGACTTCCATAGATCATATCTCCAAAAATATTGCGCACCTTGATCTGAAATTTTTACTGCAGATTCCTCAGGATTTCAGCTTTTCCTCATGAAAATTTCAGCTTCTGAATCTTTGTAGAAACAAATTTAGAGCGAAAATTCCACGATGACCTGTTTCAGATGGCCGAATCACTTGCACAAGGAGGAAATGAAGATCACAATTTATATGAATGCTTAAGTTGAGAGGGGCTTCAACAAGTGAACGTGGGAAGGATTTTAGGAGCTTAAAAAATATTAATTATGACTTTTCAATGACCCATGCCCCAACCCCATGGGTTTTTAGCCCACTAACTAAGGGTAAAAACTTCAAACATGAATATCTCTCAAACCGTGAAGAATTACATGGCGTGCCATATATCAACGGAAACATATCGAAAATTAGAAACCATCAAAAGAATGATTGGCCTAGAGTATATTGATTTGGTAGGTTAAAATTCCCATGCAATATTGGGTTAGCCCCTAGTGCTGCTTGGGTTGACATCAATGACAACCGTTGATCAACAATCTCCCCCTTTGGCATTGATGGCAACAAAAGTAGTCCCCCTGCGATCATGACACCTCTTCCTACAAAATTATCTCCCCCTTTGACATCAATGGCAAAGGGAAACTCCCCCTGAAACACAACCATCCTGCGAAATTGTACACACTTCCACTCGCGCTGACACACAACTGTCCTGCAGACCTATACACACTTCCACTCCCCCTTTATATTCTGAAAAAGGAAAATCTAATGATAACTTGGGAGAATCCCAAGCTTGTGGCGAAGATATTCCAATGCTGGCAAATATTTAATATGTGATTCTTTTGGTGCTGCTTGGAATCTTGCTACTTGTCCAACTTCTTTCATAACATCTAGTTGGGAGGCTATTACATATATAAGACTAATAATCATAAATCTGTACAACCTTTGATCCACATCCTTAGATGAGTCATCTAAGCTCAATTTGCAACCTGTTACCATTGGAGTAAGGATGGGTTTGCAATCTTCCATTTTAAATTTCTTGAGCATTTTCTTGATGTACATGGTTTGACATATAAACATTCCTTTCTCTTGCTGAGATATTTGAAGCCCTAAGAAGTATGTCAGCTGACCAATTAAAGACATATCGAAATCACTTTGCACCTTTGTAGCAAACTTCTTACTTAATCGATCATCATTGCTACCAATTATTGTATCATCCTCTTTAGCTATTAGACATGAATTAGTTGCTTCATCTAGAACATATATGTCATTTGGAGCTCGACTTGCTGTAGCCACAATTTCACCATACACGCCCTTCCTGATTTCACATTTTGTGGAGTTGAATAGTATTGTGTGTCCTTGATCACACATTTGTCCAACACTGAGCAGATTGTGATTCATGTTTTCAACCAATAGAACATTATTGGCTAGAGAATTTTTGCTTCCGAGAGTGATAGTACCTGATCCTATAACATTTGAAGATCCATGATTTCCAAAGGACACGGTTCCATCCTTCTTCTCTTTTAGAGATAAAAAATTATTTCTATCTCCAGTCATATGCGTTGAGCAACCGCTATCAACATACCACACCTCTTTGTTCTTTTGAGCCTTGAGAGTGAGAGCACAATTATCATTCTTCTTCTTCTTCCATGTTCGTTCATTCTGTGGCTTCGAAGATTCTTCTGGAGGATTTTCAAGTCTGCAGTCTTTGGTTATGTGTCCAAAGTTTACGACATTTGTAACATTCAATATTATTTCTTAAATGTTAAAATCTATTGATGTTTCGCTGAGCCCTGGGAGGTTCATATTTGACAGATCTCCTGGAATTGTATTCGTTCCTAGGGTACGTGCGACATTCTACAGCTTTATGACCAAATTTTCCACATGAATAACAGTAGCCATAAAAAATATGTTGGTACCTGGATGGAAATTTTCTTCAAGGAATTGTCTTCCAAGGCTGTTCTTGCGAATCTTGTCCAATGAAGTCTACATGCATGTCAGATCTCATAAGTTCATTGTATTTTGTTGTAGAAGGTCCTTCTTCTTCTTCTTTGTAACCGATGCCAGTTTTGTCGTTGTAAGATCGTTGATTGTTGATGAGTTCCTCCAATGCCCTTGAGCTGTTGGCATAGTTTTGGATAGCTTTTCCTTTCTTCACTTCCTCACGCAGCGAGACTACTTCGGCTTCTAATTCTTCCCTTTCTTGGTTGCTTTCTTCCAACTTCTTTTGAAGTGTCTCTTCAATGCATTTGTGTTCTTCAACTTCAATTTTGAGACCTTGAACTTGTTCTTCAAGAGTTTTGGAATGGATCTTCTCTGCCTTGAGATCTTTTATAAGCTTGATTGCTTCCTCATAAAATTCGTCTATGGTCCATCCTTCTTCTTCGTTTTTTGATACCTCTTGCTTATTGTGCTTGGCCATAAACAATACTCTCTCATTGGCTTCTTCTTCACTATCATTGTCTTCATCGGATGATGAGCTGTCTTCTTTAGAGAGAAAGTTCCTTTTGGATCCTTGCTTGTTTAATTTCTTAAAGCCTTTCTTTCTTTTTGAGTTGCCATTACTTTTGTTTGGACATTTTGCTGCAAAATGCCCAACCTCATTACAACTGAAACATATCAATGGAATTTTACCTTTGAATTTTCCCTTACCAATTTGTAGTTTTCTCGTGAAGTAAGCATATTCTTCATCTCAAAGACCTTCTTCATCATCTCCCTTTTCTTCACACTTGCAGGTGCATGTATTTTCAATTGAAGGTTGTTTATCCTTATTGGTTTTCTTAGATGCAACGAATGCAGTTTCTAGATGCGAAGTACCCTTTTCTTCATCAAGTCTCATTTCATATGCTATGAGAACTCCATGTAATTCCTCTTTGCTGAGTTTGTCCAGATTTTCACTGTATTCTAAGACCGATACCTTTGGGTTAAATCTCCCCGGTAACGTTCTAAGAATCTTCCATATAATAGTCTTCTCGTCAATTGGCTCTCCCAATCCTTCTAGAGTATTGGTTATTTCATCAACGTATTAAAAGTATGCAACAATGTTGCAATCTTCTTTCATTCTGAGTTGCTCAAATTTTTCTCTATAGATTTGACGCTTTGCTTCTTTGACATTTGAGTCACCTGCATATATATTCTCAAGCTTGCCCCATACATTTTTGGTGGTTTTACAACCCAACACCTTATGATAAGCAGATTCAATAAGTCCACTGATAATAATATTCTTTGATTTTGCATCATTTACCAAATTCTTCTTACCTTGTTGATCTGCAGTTGATGTAAATCCATTTTGAACAGTGTCCCATACTTCGTAACCTTGCGCCAAGAGATAGATCTCCATTCTTCCTTTCCAAAGTGCATAATAATTTTCATTGAATAGAGGTACACCATTCTTGGTATGCTCCATGACCTCCTTCCAGCTACTAAACTACTATTGAAGGAACCAAGCTCTGATACCAATTGTTGGAAACACTAAGAGGGGGTGGGGGGGGGGGGTGGTGAATCAGTATTCCTTTTAATTAGAGCATTAGTTAATATTCAATTATTATCAGTGTTTGTACAATGATAGTAGAAAACAAGAGGAACACAAATGCACACATTTTTTAAGGTGGAAACCCACTCCGGGACAAAAACAACCTAATGATTTTCTAATAATTCTTTAATATTCAACTCCAATTGAAAATAAAGCTCCAACTTCCTAGAATCTAGAAAAGCATTCTTCTCCAGCTCCCACTGGATGGACGCTCCAATGCCTGAGATTCTTCAGTAGTCAACTGAATGGATGCCCCAACACCCAATGCGCTACAACTCACCCTGGCACCACCCTACCACCCTATAGAAGAATAAAAGAAGAATGGACTCCCGTACCAGGGAAAATGGTCCACTTTACGATGATATAGAATGATGTAGAAGAAGAATATATACTAGACCATAACCCCAACTTTTACACAACCCTCTAATGATGATCCTAGACCTCCCAACACTGCTTCTTTAGCCCTTGGCAGATATATACTAGTACAATTTGTACAATAATGTATTTACAATGACTAAGTACAATGATACCTTTACAATGATTGTATGCAGTGCTGCCCACTTGAAGACTTCATATGATGAACTTCTTGCTGCTGTTATACACCTTGGTTGATGCTCTTGTCATGCTACCCTTTTCTGCAGCTTGCTTTGCTTTGCTGCTGTAGAAAGTCTAGTCCTTTGCAACCCTTGACAACACATGATCTAGCTTTTTCTTTCCTTCTAGGAGCTCGATATTGAATCTGGTGTATCTTTGTTATTTCAGATCCTCAATATCTAATTTTTGGTCCTATAGTATTCCTTTGAGTCATATTTCCAATGCCATAGGTCTGACCCAATTTGGATTCTTCAAGAGAGAGTTATACCTAATCTCTCACAATGCCCTAATTATGGACTGTTTCAGTAGAGAGCACTTGTACGGCATGACACATGTCACTGTTTCTTCATTTGGCTCTAAAATTGATAGAGAGAAACATACAGACTGTGAAATATCCACCAATTTTTACGAAATTCTAATACGATACTCAGAGAGAGATTTATGACGAATTTACCAAGGTCACTTCTTTGAGATGAATTTCAGGAGCCTGCAAAAACCCTGACTTCCACAGATCATATCTCCAAAAATATTGTGCACCTTGATCTGAAATTTTTATTGCAGCTTCCTCAGGATTTCCACTTCGCCTCATAAAAATTTCAGCTTCTAAACCTTTGTATAAAAATTTTTAGAGTGAAAATTCCACGATGACCTGTTTCAGATGGCCGAATCACTTGCATAAGGAGGAAATGAAGATCACAATTTATATGAATGCTTAAGTTGAGAGGGGCTTCAACAAGTGAACGTGGGAGGGAATTTAGGAGCATAAAAAATATTAATTATGACTTTTCAATGACCCATGCCCCAACCCCATGGGGTTTTAGCCCACTAACTAGGGGTACAAACTTCAAACATGAATATCTCTCAAACCGTGAAGAATTACATGGCATGCCATATATCAATGGAAACATCTCAACAAGTAGAAGCCATAAAAATAATTATTGACCCAGAATATATTAATTTGGTAGGTAAAAATTCCCATGCAATATTGGGTTAGCCCTTGGTGCTGCTTGGGTTGACATCAATGACAACCGCTGATCAACAATATGATGGTGACAACATGTACATATTGTGATAGTGATTACGATGGTAGTGATTGAAGGTTGTGGGAGAGATTATGATTAAAGATAGTGACATAGAGTGTAGTGACATTGATTATAGATTAGGTTGGTATATTTTAAAATTTTCTTTTGATTTATTTATAAATGCTGAAAGTGGATCTAGTTTGAAAATGATATGAAATATAGGCCCACAAGGAGTTGAAGAAGGAGGTGGTTTCCTCCCCTAAGGTTGTAGCCTCAATCAAGTTCTACCCTAGAGAATTTTGGCACCCCCTCATTATTGAGGTTGATTCCTCAATATGGTTGGAGCCTACAGTAGGTTGGATCCTGCTCGTCATTGAGGTTGGTGTCTCAATTTGGTTATATATTATAGTGATCATGTGATTGCATTATTTCAAGGCTCATGCCTCAATTAGGTTATATCCATTCGCAAGTATAAACTTGCATATCTTGGTGGTGGTATCCTCTATCATGTAGTAACCCGCGAATCTATGTAATGTGTGAGGCCAGGAGAGTAACTCCATGAATGAATTGGGTTTTTTCATTAAGAGAGAACATGGATATATAGAAGGAGAGGGATACTATTGGGACTCATATCTCAATGTCTCTTTGTCTTCCTGTTAGACACAACCATGGTGGAGACAAAATATGAATGATAAACATGAATTTCATTTATTATTCACATTAATGTACATTTATAATACATTATTGTGATTGTTGGATTCATCTTCCAAGAACTCTTGGAATCCCCTTGACTGTCCAACTTCCACACCAACCCTTAGAGTATTAGGTTTCCAACATTCCCCCACTTAATCTAAAGGGGTATGTATAAGTCCAAGAAGAGAGCTATAATACAAATGTGAAAATATGCATGGCAGCACTAAGATGAATAAGATTTGTGAAATGTTGGCATAAGGTGGTGGTTTAAGGATGACCACCAACACTAGAACGCTTAGTGCAGTTCCTCTAACTCTTCCAAATATAGAAATATGTTGAGGTCATATGATAGAGGAATTTCTCATTAATGCTTTGAAGAGGGAGACCTTAAACCTGGAAAAGGGAGGCCGGAAACATGCATATAAAATGGAGAACCTCAACCTGAAAAGATAGGTCTCAACCTGCGAGGGTTTAAGGATGACCACCAACTCTAGAATGCTTAATGAAATTTATAGAGCTCTTCCAAAACTGGCAAGAAGCTAAATTCTTATGCTAGAGGAAGTGTCCCCAATTCTTTGAAAAGGGAGAAGCTCAACCTCGTATAAATGGTTTAAGGTTGACCACCAACCAAAGGCATGATTAGGGGCATGTTTGTCGCTAGTAATGACTCTCAATATAATATGGCGGGTTGTGGCTCAGGCTCGCTTGATGTGGCTTCAAATATTTTATATGACCATCACTTACCTTCGTCTCAAATACAAGGTGAGATGATGGAAAAAACTACTCTACAATACTTTTGAATACTTCAGAAGAAATTATAACATATGACTTAAATATCTTCTTCTCTCTTGAAGCCCATTGCGAAGAAGTGATCCATCCAAGGTGAATATTTATTCTTCAAGGATTCTTGTTTTTGAAGCATTTGTTTGAAGAATAAGTGTGCTAACCACAATGCCTGCATGGGTGAAGATCAAAATAGTCATCTTTGACATGGAAAACTCTCTCACAATTTTGGTATTTGATAATCTATTGTGATGGATGAAAAAGAACAATTCAATATGAATCATCGTGAATAAATCCAACTCTCTGAAATTGAATGGGCTTGCAATAGTTTGGAATATGAAAGGACACATCCTTGCCATATCTGAGACTAGTTATGTGCTTGTTATGGACAAGATCTTCCCAAGGTCTGATGATGGGCTTGGGAAGTGCAGACTGAACTTCTGCATCTACATGCAATTATGCTCTTCAACTAGGAACTAAATGTGAGTGAGCCTCAAAATTATGTTCTTGCTGCTGATGGGAGTCTGTCTCAAAATTTTGAATAGAAACAAGTTCAGAATGATGACTATTTTGTTATAGATCTTCTTGCTATGTTATGAAACCAACTCCAAAAATAGAAGGAAAGAGATATCAAAGCCTTAGAAATCAACCACTTCGAGGGGGAAAACTCCAATACATTACATAAATGAACAATTATTGGATGATACAAATGACCAAAACCTCCTTTATATATAGGAGTCCATGGGCCCACAATATAATCCTAGCTGACCTAACAATCACAATTTAAGGGCACAATAATAACAATATTGGGGTTAGAGGGGCACAACAATAACAATAATGGGGCTACACTAATAAAAAAAAGGGACTAAACTAGTAATATAGGGACCTAACGTTCCCCTCTCCTTCAAAGAGTGTTGTCCTCAATGCTTGAGTAGCTCTACGTGCTTCTGTATAAAATTCTCATCCTCCCATGTATAATCTTCAGTGGGTAAGTTCTTCCACTTGATGAGATACTCTGAAATTGATCGATTTTGTAGCTGTCGAGTTCTTGTTTCTGTGACCGCTTTAGGTTCCAATATGATTTTTCCTTCCTCATCAAGTTCTAGCAATATTGTTTGAACTAGAAGATTTTCACCTATAACCTTCTTTAAGCATGAAACATGGAAAACTGGATGTACTCGCGAAGAAGCAGGAAACTCCAATTTGTATGCCATAGTACCAATATTTTGCAACACCTTGTAAGGACCGGAGTAATTTGGCAATAATTTATTGTCCTTCTTAGCTTGCTTTAGGGACATTTTTTTGTATGGTTGCAGCCGTAAAAATACCCAGCCTCCTACATCAAAAATTCTCTCGCTACGATGTTGATCTGCCTGTTGTTTCATTCGATTTTGTGCCAAATTTAGGTTATCCTTTAAGAGTTGGAGAACTTCTTGTTGATGCTCGATGTGATCTTCCACTACTTGAACCTTACAATTTTCTGTTGAAGATGATGTGATGGACGGTGGATGATATCCATAAAGTGCCATAAATGGGGTCACTTTTGCTGCAATATGGAAGGAAATGTTATACCACCATTCAGCGAGAGGTAACCACTTGACCCATTGTGTTTTTTTATTAGATAAAAAACAATGAAGATATCCTTCCCAAAATTTATTCATTATCTCAGTTTGACCATCAGATTGAGGATGATAAGATGAGTGATGAGCTAATTGAGTACCCAAACAAGAAAATAATTCCGTCAAAAAGTTTCCAGTGAAAATGGGATCTTTGTCGCTCACAATAACCTTTGGGTTTCCATGTAGCTTTTCAATTGTGTCCATAAATGTAGTAGAAACTGTACTTGCTTTAAATGGATGAGATAATGCACAAAAGTGTTTGACAATTATTTCAGAATCACCATAAAACTTAAGATACTTGATACCAAGATCAATTGCTTTGTATAAGCCTTGGACTACTGCCTCATATTATGCAATGTTATTTGTACATTCAAATTCAAGTTTGCATGTCAGCATTGTCTTTTCACCTTTCAGATTGATTAATATACAACCAGCTCCTACGCCTTCATCAGATTTTGATCCATCAAAGTATAATGTCTAGAACAAAGTATTAATACAAGGTTTATCTATGATATTTATACACTTGAAAGAGTCTGACTGAGAAAAAATTTCAATTTGAGAATTAACTGAGTTGGTAGGGGATATATATTTTTGAGCATTGAAATTCCCCAAAAAGGATTCAACAGAGTAATTAACAAGAATTTTATTAGTAAAAGCCATGGGTTCATTCTCTTCTTCGAATTCAGTTATTGAATATTTCAAGTGCTTTTCACGGCCTACTCGGATTTGATTTGGCTTACCATTATAGGGAAGCCACATATGAGACCAATCAGTAGAAAAATAGCCATGAATCGTTTCTGACCAATATCTACTTAGGATTAGAACATAAAAGTCGGGAATATCAGCAACTAAGATATTGATTACTTGATGAACTTTAGGATTGGATTCTAGTCTAATAAGAATTGAATTCATCTCTCCTAATACGTTAAATTTTGTTCAGCCTAATTGCACAATATGTACCGCAGAATTTTGATGAGATATATTCAATTTAAGACAAATAGAATATGGCATGATGTTTGAAGAGACCCCAGAGTTGATTAAACAATTATGCACATTCTTGTTGAATACTTCAAAAGTTAACATGAAAGGTGGAGTTTGTGAATTAGATCTGTCACCAATTAAAATAGCATCACTTGTGTCTACCTTATTAGGTGAATCGCTAGGATGCTTACCAACTCCTTTAGATGCTTTGTAAGTTACAGGAGCAGGCAGGGAAGAATCAAGGACTGCATTCAACTCATTGAGTAAAATTTTCTGTTGTTGTTTCAATTTTCTCAACTCATGTAAAGAGATATTTACCTTAATCTTCTTCATATCTTCCACTATGGTATATTCAATAGTAGCAGGTACTACTAATGTTTTAGATGTATATGGATGAGTAGAAGAAGTTGGATTTTTTTGAGGAGAAGAAGTATTTTTTTAACTACTTTGTCCTTAACAACCGAGGATGTAGAATTTTGATTTTGAGGTGATTGAGGTAGGTCAGTGGAATTTTTACTTCTAGTGTTAACTGGAAGTGCCTCATGTTCATTTTCATCATCAAAGGTCGGAAGGATAAAGTTCCATAATCCATGGAATTCAACCAATTCTTCTTCTTGAGATTCTTCTGCGGATGATATTGTTTCATCATGAACCTCATCTTAATATGATTCAACATTCAAGATTACAATTGGAATTTGGGAAGCTTGATTTTTCCTAAAATATCTAAAAGGTTTCTCAGAAGAAGACTCAGCCACTTATTTCTTGATCTCAACCATATCATTTGAAATGGTTTTGAGGACCGTTTGTAATTCCTCAAGATCATAAGGATCTTTAGAGGTTTTCTTTTTAGATTCATCCTTAAATGAAACCTTCTTAGTTTTTGTATCCTCTTGTGCAGTTTTCTTCTCTAGAGCAAGTATCCTTTATTCTACAAAAAGAGATTCTTTCATGTTTCCTACCAATGTAGCCATAGTGGCTCTATCTACAAAAATAGAAATATTAGAAGGAAAAGATGATATGTGCCATTCTATTTGTACATCTACTCCAGGGGTATATGTGGTTGGGATCTTGTTGATAAATTTATTGAATCTGGAATTGAAGTCTTTGATCTTTTCGCCTGTGTTTTCTTTAAGATTAGAAATATCATTGATAAGGGTAGTAGTAGTGCGATCATCACCAAATTTAGTAAGGAATTGTTCTTAAAAAAATGTCCCAGCTAGTAATAGTGCCTGATGGTAGTGAGAAATACCATGATGCAGATGATCCTGGAAAAGTATAGGGAAATAATATAACTACATAATATTCCTTAGTAACTTCATTAAGTTTTGTGGAAAACATAAAGTTATGGAGATGTTCTTCTGCAGGTAAACCATCATCCATATTATACTTAGGTAACCAGCTTTTAGGATGCTTAGGTAAAGGATGAATAGGACCTGGCAATTGAACCGCTCTAGGATTTTGCCAAGGTATGGCTGCCATTATATGAAGTGGAGGATTGGTTTGTCCTAAAGGAGGATTTGGAGTAGAATATTAGTTCCAGGAGTGGTTGATGGTGAAGAAGAAATGACTATGGAACTGATATTAATTGAAGTAGCAGTTGTAGACTAAGAAGAAGAAGAAGAAGAAGGAATACGAATCAATGAATAATTTTTTTGAGAATATGTAAAAGAAGGAGGAATAAATGATGGTATTGGAGGGGTAGAAGAAGATTGAATATTGCTAGTTGATGATTGAGTTTCATATACCATAGTTTTCCTATGATGATAATTAATATGAAATTCAAAAGGGATTAATCTGAGCTTCTCACTCCTAGATTGAGTTAATACATCGGTGCCTTCACATATTGAAGTAACACTTTCTTCTGAGGCTTCAAAAAGTACAAGTTTTTCTGCCGAAATTGAAAATTATTCCAATTTATCTATCAATATTTGTACTTCTGGTGATTGTGGAGTACATCCTAAAGAGATTTCTTTATGAACAAAACTAGGAGACTTGGGGGTAGATTGGACAACTTATGATTTATGAGTAGGATATTTTGAACCAAGACTAGAAGTTGTGGACTTGGAGGGAGAATGAATCTTTAGATGGTATTTGCTGTTTTTATTAAGCTTTGGTGCCATTCATAGTTAGATTCCCTCCTTCTAACGCCAAAAATTTTGACGCCCCAAAAATCAATGCAACAACATCTGGGAAACCACTTGGTCGAGGACTTAAAAACCATCTCTTTTATGTTTGGAATGGTGGCCCCGACTGGATTTATGGGACCAATTTCCCAATTTGATATAGTTGGGGTGAATTTATGGATTTATCACTACGTGTAACTTTGATAGATGTAAATATTAGAAATATTTCAATAAACAATATATCTATGTATCTATTTATATATCTCGGGATAGAATCTATTCTCTATGTGATCTACAGAAATGACTTTTTAGCGGATGCAAATAAAGATCATACATTCACTAAAATATATGAAAACATTTTGAGATAATTGATTTAATTAAGAAGTTAATTAAATCAATTTAATAAAATTATATTTCAACTTTCAAATGCCTGAATTGCATATGTATAAAAATGATAACAGTACAACATGTTCATAAGTGAATTGATGTCAAACTGTATTCAAAAAAATACATAAAACAAAAAAACATAAAATAAATGAATATTTATCATCTCAAGCAAAAATATAACACATAAGATAAAAGTACCATATATATGTTCACCCTGCTCATTTGAGAAATAGTGCCTAGTCCAGCCTTTTCTATTCAAAAAAATTTAAGAGTACAAAAGTGCAACATCTGTAAAGTCTTCCTTTCAAAATTTCAGGACCCTTTCTTAAAATACATGAAGGGGTTTAAATATAAAAATAATAAGTATTAAAATAGTTGTTACAATAAAATATGAGGAGGTTTAAAACAACCCTCCTTAAATTAAGTAAAATTAAAACAAAAATAGAAATTAAAGGGATGACTAGCTCGAGGACTGTCCTCCTATCGTTTTTTCCATTTGCTCCTTGAGTTGAGGATATGAAGCATAGGATTAACCTCTAGAGGTTGGCTTGGCATAATGTGCATCTGTCTAGTGAAAACAACATCAGATAGTGGAGGAAGCATGTATGAAGATGTATCTGTGACACAACACAGTAGAAGCTACTGGCTGTGAGGTTTTACTAAATATCTCCAATATTTTTCAAATCCAAATTTTCCATCTTCATAATATGTTCTTCTTTTACCTTTGAAACTTCTTTCTACTGCCTTATTAATTATTTTACTAAAGGCAATGCACTAGGAGGACATCTGTCAATAAGATTTGCAGCGATGAGATTCTGGTAGATAGTTTCCACATTGTTAGTGGAAATGTCCTTCGCTCTACAAATTTATCTTTTTGCATGCTTCAACTGTATATTCCAATCTGTGAATAATATTTCTTTCTTTGAATCCCTGATACTGGGATGGTCAGCCTTTCGGCCATCAACAGAATCCTACCAGGTGACAAAATGGGAAACCTTGTCATCTATATCATCAAAACTAAGTCTCATATCTAAAATGTGATTCAAAAGTGAATCAATCTGTTCACATAACTCAAGAATACTTGTTAATTTATGATAGAAAAAAACCTGATGTTGTGCCAATAAGGTGTTTAGTTCTAGGGCCTCTTTTCTGAACTCATCAATTTTTGGGTTATCTTTTACTTTCTCAATGAAGAGCTATAATTGGTGAATTAGATTATCCTTGGAACTAATATCATTATGGTACTGAATTTTTAATTGATCCATGCTCTTTTGGAGCTGTGTGATTTGCACCTGTAACTGTTGACTGACACTTTTCTTCTCCACTTGTAACTCTAGTTCAAGTTGGATGATTTTCTCATCCTTTTTTTCATCAACTGATAAAATTTTGAGGCTTTGTCAATGGTTGCATAAGATTAAAATATTGCGAACTGTGATAGGCGAGTGAGATTCCATGAAGGATCTATCTATGTGTCTTTCCAAACAACGTCCATTGATATATCTTCTTAGATAAGGGTCTGTGATTTCTTTATTATTCTTCTTTTCTTATGTCTGATAATAACCGACTTGTGTTTAGGACTATAGAAAATGTCCAAAGGAGGAATCTCTTCAATGTTAAGAATAATTTCGGTGGTGGGGAAGGTCGGGATGAATTCTACTCTTTCTGTGCTTACTACTTTGTTAGAGGGCCCAACATTAAATGAGTCCTGACTTGTAGTAAGAGGAGTATGTATAGTTTGTTTCTCATCAATAAATATAGCTCCTTGTTCTTCCTGGAGGTTTAGATAAAAATACTTTCAAACATCCTTTAGATTGCTCGAGAAATCCAGATCCATTGTTTGAACTTAAGCTAATTTATCCTGGTCTGTTGTATTAAGGACTTCAATATCCTTAATTGTTGATTCACTTTCTTTCTTAGCTAATTGTTCAGAAACATCCAACATTTTGAGTGGAAGTGGTTCCAATCTCTTATTCCTATATTTCTTAAACTTCAGTAAATGTTTTTGGTGGAGGCGTAAGGTTCCCAATTTTTGAACTATAGAATAATTGTCAACAGACTCAAATAAGTCATCAAAATCATCATCTTCGTTCACAAAAGGTCTAATTTTCACTTGTGTAGTGAAATTATTAGCAAATTTAATTGGGTCATGCTGCCTGTTTGAAATTATAAATAACTTCAAACACTCAATCTGACCAATCTCTACAACAACATGTTTGTAATTATCCCATCCATAAACGTCGAAACTAATTGGAAAAGAAGGCCATAATGCTTTCTTGGCCTCTTTCAGAAACTTGGTTAGGCCATTTCCAATAGTCTGATATCCAACTTCTCTCACAAGAAGCTTTTCAGGAACATACAGGGGCAAGACATGAGGTCGAGCTAAGCTCCCAAATACGCGGATGTAGGTGAATAACTCTTCACCAAACCATTTCCCTATAGAAGAAAATTTGGCTTGGGCCTATTTCAAAAGTCTGGGGGTTTTCTCATTAAAAACAACTTTAAATAGGGTGAGAATGACTCCATGGAAAATTTTGTAAAAATGGTTCTCATACTTAGATTCTCAAAAAATACTATGAAATATATGCATAGGTACATGGAATTGGGTAGTCCGTTTTCAACCCAGGTAAGACACACATCCATAATATAGCCCCTCATATAGAATGGGGGAAAAATTTTAGAAGAGATGGAGAAATTTTTTCTATATTATAAAATTTGAGTGGCAATATTATTTGATAGAATATTTCCCCAATCCATAACATAGGCATCTGCAAATTCTTCCATAAGGGGAACCCATTCTACTTAAAATCGGGTTGTGTCCGATTGACCAAAAAGCCTTGACATCATCGCAGAGACATAGCAATAGGGACTTGCAAGGGACTCAGTATAGTACATACCCTTTTCTTCATTATTGTGATTTTTAGGATTGCTTATCCATTTCTTTATTGTGGTTGATTTGAGTTCATTTTATTTTCCGAAATGTGCAAGGAATTCTTTATCATAGACCTTATTGAGGTCTGGAACATGGTACATCTGCTTTA
Organism: Pinus albicaulis; assembly: GCA_034641835.2. Taxonomy (NCBI): domain Eukaryota; kingdom Viridiplantae; phylum Streptophyta; class Pinopsida; order Pinales; family Pinaceae; genus Pinus; species Pinus albicaulis. The sequence continues at coordinate 936,532,777 of CM076579.1, read as the reverse complement.
GGACTCCAACTTTAAAGGAACCAATCATTGTTCCTCTACTCGTAAGAAATTTCCTATCCCTGATATTGATATTGTCAGTGATCCATCTTACCATACCAGTATATGATAATATTTTAGGCCGTGCTGCAATTCGATGTAGAAAATATTTAGCCACATCTCCAATTGTAGCTTTGGAGGAATTGGGAGCATCAAGAGTTTCCTTTATTTGGATTTTGTGTGGTTTTTCATCTTCAAGTAGCTTATGCATGGATTCCCATGAAGAGGATCCACTTTTAGGCCACACATAGTATCTGTAAATAGAGGCAACATCTCTGTTCTTTCAGATGTAGTGGGTGCAGGTTTAACAATGGTCGTATGCTTCTTTGATTTCTTGAGAGCTTTAGACATCTCCAAAGAATTCTGCTTATTTGAGCTTGCCTGTAAATAAGTAAGAAAGGATAAGCGGAAAGAGGGAAATTTTGTTTTTTACATGCATAAGTATCATAGAAGCTTTTGAACATATGAGACTTCACACACTGATAAGATATGAATTGAATGCTTCTTACAGTAAAATGATTATGAAGGTATGGGAAACAAAACCACTGATTTATGGCATAAATGGTTAATATCAGTAGTTGTGCCCATAAAATCATTTCCGTATTTAAAACAAGATCCACTGCGTCACGAAATTGCTCGTGTGAAAATCCACATTTAATAATGATCATCTTAAATTTTTCTGCCGATTGCGATATTGCAATTGCAATTTCAGCGAAAACAAATAGAGTGGGAAATGTTTAGTTTTTTGAGAGTGTGATATGCAATGTGCAATGTAATTTATCACATTGGTGAACATGGTCGGGGGAAAAGAGTGATTATGATTGCAGGGATGCGATGTGATAGAATATATCACATTGGGGAAATATGAGATATGAAAATAAGATCGTCGAGGAAAGTTTTGCGAAATGTGAAATGAAATATGTGACGACTTACATGGTGGAAGTGGGTCCCGCAGCTTCCCTTATAGAATTTTCTTTGAAATCTAGCTTTTTCCTTTATAAAATTGCTTTTTCTTATTCACATCGGATTGCAATATTTTATAAGTATCCTTTTTAAGAGCTATATATGCTTCATTTTGGTTTTACGATTTGCGATAATGCGATCTTTATCCGCTTAAGTGATTTTAAGGCCAAAATTTAAGGTTTTATCCCTTTTTATCCGTATCTCTATCTTAAGAATTATTCTAAGGGTTTTATTTGTTTTAACTCTACAAATTAAAAAGGGTCCCCATTATTTTGTAAGGTAACTATTTTCTAAAATAATGGGGGGTTGTTGATTAGCACAATAAGACTCTAAAAGATAACATCCAACATGAGGTTCACCTTTGGGAACCTGATACATTGGAGAAGGCATTCAGGTTGGTAAGAAAAATTTGAAAGAAAAATTATGGCGACAAGGAAGCCTACCACTAAAAACTATAAATATGGAAGTGTTGCTACTCCTATACTTCCACAACCTATAAGGTTGACACCACAACAATTGGAAGAAAAAAGAGAAAAAGGGATTTGTTATAGGAGTGATAGAAAATACACTAAAGGTCATAAGTGTGCTGAGAAGAAATTATTTTACATAGATTGTGAAGAGGAGGAAGAAAGGGAACAAGAAACTTCAAAAGAAAAGGATATACACCAAGAACCAACCCTAGAGGAAGAAGAAATGAATCCGACGATATCCTGTAATGCATTGGGATGAATTACCACTCCTCAAACTCTCAAGATAGAAGGACATATCAAGAAGAGAAATCTAATAGTACTTATTGATTCAGGTAGTACCCATAATTTTATTCATTGTAAGGTAGCCAAGGAATTTAATTTCTTCCTATACCCAGTGCCAGAGTGTCAAGTGATGGTGGAAAATGGAAAAACTATAAATTACTCTGGAAAGTTCCATAATATCAAGCTAACCATGGGGGAATATGTATTGAATAGTCAAATGCTTTCCATTGTAATGGGTGGTGTTGATGTTGAACTAGGAGTACAATGGTTACAATCTTTGGGGATGATAGCTTTAAATTTTCAAAAACTTTTCTTGAATTTTTTCTTAGAAGGAAATGAAGTTGAATTACGGGGTATCACAGGGAAGCTGAGAAAGATAATAATATCTAATTTCATGACAAAGGTATTGAAGAAATAACAACGAGGCGTAATTGCACAATTATGCTCACTAGAAGTTCTAACATCAAAATCATCTATTTCTCTAGATCTCCAAAAAATCTTGGACAATCATTCCAAGGTGTTTGAAACCCCCAAAGGACTCCCACCTATTCGTTATCATGATCATGCTATTCATTTGATTCCGAGAAGTGTTCCTCGAAAAATCAGCCCTTACATATATCCTTATATCCAAAAGAGAGAAATTGAACGTGTTGTTGCTCCTAGAGACAGCCTAGAGTTGTGATAGACCAGTGCCTAGGACATCTTATATAGAAAGGAGCATATGGTATAACTGAGGAAGTTATCAGTAAAAAATCTCTCATGCTATCTCTTGTAAAACAAGGAATACTAATCTGAATGGGACCAAGACCTTCAGAAATTGACACAGAGGAAGGAATACTGCAGAGGCAATATGCAAAACTCCAATATAAAAGCAACAGACAATTCAGGGACAACTTACTGTAAAGAGGGCCGATTCAGAAATACATCACATAAATAAATTATCAGAAGATGTATGTAGTGAATGAAATAATGAGGATATATTAGTTAACATTGAGCTGATATCCAGATACACAATACCACCATGCATGGGCTTACCAATCTAAGAATCCATACATAATAATAGCATTTTAAAACACCCTCCCAAAGAAACTAATATAGCAGAAATAGGCTTTAGATGAATAGTGGAACAGAGTATCATGCATGAGCCATATTTAAAGCGCTTGACTAATCCAAGCATGGGTATCAACTAGGATAAATCCATACCAAAAATTAGTGAGCCACTCGCATTCCAAAACATGATACAGGAAAGATGGATGAAATGAAATGATTTATTTAAATAACACAAAAGAGAAAGTTACAGACTGTGAAATACCAAAGACTGTGAATCCTCGTGATGATGGAACCTCCTCACCAAACCCTATGGGCTCGAGCCTTCTCTGCATAAGAGTCTTGCCAAAATGTATACAAAAAAGCCTTTTACCGCATAATTTTCTCGATAAAATTTGGAACCTTAAATCATTCGTTCTCCTAGGAGCTATAGGAGAACACGAAAGCTAAAAAGTGAGTAGGTGATAAACATTTAACTGCCTCATTAAACAAATGGCGAGACGTGCACGCCATACTACCGCTTCGGGAAGGACTTCTTGTGTCGTCAGTTTGTACTTTGTGGCCTGCTAAAAATTTAAATGCAGGCTCAGTGGAATTTTTGAAACACGGCCAGCAAGAAAATCACATAAACATTTCATCCTTTCAGGAAAGAAAATGGTACCGATAAGAAAGCCTGGTATTTTATCCGCGAGGGGTACCCTTCGCCTTCTAACTCTAATATGGCTACATCTTTAGTGGCCGAACTTGAATTCTTGACTTTCCACGATATTTCTCACGGCCTCCACACATCTTCATCCAAGCAACTCCATGCCTTTGGAATGTCCCCAGTGCTCCAGATTTTAACCCTTCTTCTTTAATGGAAGTCTTGTCAATTTTCCTTCCCAGGCCTTTCTTCATAATTTAGCTCTGAAAAATGGTCCTTTGACGTGCTCTCTATCATAGTAATAGAGACTGTGAATCATGATAGTTTTCCGCCGCTGTAAACCTGCAAAACCCGCAAACTCATCAAGAAAACAAGTGCATGGGGGCGGCGATGCAGTGGCGATGACTGTGTAGCAATGCGGCATGATGAAATGGCAGAAGTATGCGGGGTGGCGATGAAAAATGCAGTGGAATAATGGTGGACGGACTGGGTAGAGGTTTTTAACGTAAAACAATGAAAATTTGACTTATGACTGGAATATATAACGAGAGGAGGAAACATGTGACACACACGTGGAACGGGTGACGTGGAAGGAGACCGAGTCAATGGCGGAGCATGCAAATGATCTGGACCGTTCGATCTCAAGAGGAGATCGATGGTGAACTGCGTCGGAGGGTGATGGACTGTGGGCCAAGGGCACTGTACACTTGGATTAGCCCCCGTGCATCTCCGTAGTGCGATGACCGTTGGATGAAGAGCCCCAGATCGAATGGTGGATATGAATATCGCGTCGCGTCAAATGCCAAAAAATAACGTGCGATGGAGAGCGGTTTTTGAGCCGTACGCGAGGACACGCGGCGCACGATGTATGGAATCGCTCAGAATTGAAAAATACCGCCTGCCTCAGAAAGGCGGTGCGATACAAACCGAGCGGGTTTTGCAGAGTAAGCGGGTGTGGGGACCACCGGGACAGATACAATACGGGCTGTTGATTTTACGGTTTGATCGGACGGAAGTCCGGTGGGCTATGGGCGTGACGGAGATGAACGAACGCCATCCGATCTATATAGATTGATGGCTCATAATGCACTCGATATACATTTGATAAATGCCTTTCGGGCTGGCGCCTAGTCTAGCGCCTGGGTTACGTGGAGGAAAGTTTTAAAGGGCTAGGGACGAAGGTGCTAGGCCTTATATATTTTTCAAATGTGGAATTTTGGCCTTTTATAATGTAATGTGGGGATATAGGAAGGTCACGATAAGATGAAAATGGATTTCTTAGGGTAAACCGAGGGGTTCTAAAAAGGGTTAAGAAGGATTGCTTGTCAAAAATTTAATGGGAGGTTGACATTATCAACATTGGCTCCATCTGGGGACGACACGTTCATCCCTGGACGTGTCGAGAACTTCGCAGACCACCTGATAATCTTCTTGTGTGAACTCTGCTCCGTAGCACTTCTACTGTTCTTTTCCATAATTCATCACGACACCCACATTATAAACAAGGATGAAAACAAACTAATATACAGTATACTACATCAGGCTATCTCTGCCTGTATTAGGACTGGAAGTAAGGTTTAAGAAACTGACCATTCACAGGGGCATCAAGCAAGTCACCATGTAAATTTTCCAACTTGAAAGTATTTTTACCTCCTTCTTCCACAATTTTGAAAGGACCAAACCAAAGTTGGTCGAATTTACCATGTTTTCCTTTTTCAGCCCTCCGGATATCCCACCTGAGTACTAAATCACCAATCTGTAGATTCCTGTATTTAGCATGCTGATCAAAAAGGTATTTCATCTTCTCCTGATACTCTGTCAGCCTTTGATTCACTCGGTTCTGCGTTTCTTCCAATTCCACCAGCTGGTTTATTCGCCTGGTCATATCATCAGGCTCTTCTCGACTTTCCTGCATGAATCAGGCTACTGGTAGGGCTAACTGTATAGGGAATACTGCTGCCTTCCCATGTACTAATTCATATGGGGATTTCCCAGTTTCTCTCTTGTTGGTGATTCTATTGGCCCACAGATCAAACTTTAACTGGGAATCCCAATTTTCTGGTTTTCATTTATAGTCTTCTTCAATGCCCTCACCAGGGTTTTATTGGAAGACACTGCCAAGCCATTTACATGTGGATAATCGGCTGTAGAGTGACTTAGTGTGATGTTATACTGCTGATAGAAGCTTACAAACTTTGTAGACTTGAAGGCCCGTGCATTATCAGTTATTATTCTGGCAGGGGAGCCAAATCTGTATATGATGTTTTCTTCCATGAACCTTATTATCACAGTATCTGTGGCGTTCCTTGCAGGTATGGCTTCCACCCATTTTGTGAGATAATCAGTGGCAATTAAAATCCACTTATGCTGACCAATCGATGGAGGACGTATTTCACCTATAAAATCGATTCCCCATTGTCGGAATGGTTCATCCACGTGTACGGGAATCATGGGCAGAGGTGCCAGCTTCTGTCTTTCAACAAATTTCTGACACTTCTCACAAGCTCTAACCCGGGCAAAAACATCCCCAAAAAGCTTGGGCCAATAGAAGCCAGCCTTCAAGATTTTGTGAGTAGTGGCCCTCCAGCTGTAGTGACCCCCACAGATTCCTTCATGAAATTCAGCTATAATACTTTCTACCTCATCCTCTGTGAGACACAGGAGTAAGATACCTGAGGGATATCGCCAGTATAGCCAGCCATTGGCGACTATGTACTTCTGTGATTTCAATCTTAGTGTTTTGTATTTAGCTTTATCACAGCTTGGAGGGCAGCTGAGTGTGAGGAGATATTCTACTATCTATTTGTGCCACTGACTGGTGAGGTACTTTATATGTGTTTCTAGAGTAGCTACTCCAATTCCCTGTCGCTCTTCTTTTTCCTCAGATACCTCACTTGCTATTATGGACAAATTTATACCCAAAGCTTGATAGTTTGATTTAGACAGGATCTTGGCCAACCCTTGTCCTTTGATCAGCTTAGTAGGGCGGATATCTAAGTCATATTCCTGTATCTTGGCAATCCACTTCCCCATTTTTCCTTCACTATCCCCTTGAATAAGAATATATTTTACAGTAGTTGTAGGCACAAATGCAGTGATATGGGACTGTAAGATATATACGCGGAATGCTTTAAGGGATTTCACTAGGGCGTATGCTTGCTTTTCTAATATGTTGTACTTTAATTCTGCATCACGGAGCACCTGACTGAAGAAAGCTATGGGCTGCTCATACCCCTTCTCATTTTTTTGCAATAAAAATCCTGCTATTGTATGAGGTGATGCAAAAGAAAAGATCATGAAAGGTTTAGCATAATCTGATCCAACTAGCACAGGGGCTTCTGCAAAAGCATTTTTTATCCTGGTAAATGCCTCTCGTGATTCCTGGGACCATTAAACTTCATTATTCTTTTTCAGCATGTCAGTTATATGTCTAACTATTTCAGCATAGTTAGGGATAAACCTTCTCAGGAAATTGATGCGCCCTAGGAATATTTGTACCTCTTTCTTATTTTTGGGAAAAGAAATACCATTTATAACCTCTACCCTCTTAGGATCTATCTTCACCCCATCTTTATTCACAATGTGTCCCAAAAGTTTACCTTCTTCTAAAGCAAATAAAGACTTCTGAGGGTTTAGAGAGAGACCATACCTTCTACATTTCTCAAAGGTTCTACGCAGATGTTCAATATGCTCAGTATCACTCTTTGAAAATACAGTGATATCATCAAGGTAGACTACCAAAAATTTATCTTGCTCCCCAACAAAAGCAATGTCCATGGCTCTCTAAAAAGTGGCCCCTGCATTAATCAATCCAAAAGGCATCCTGGCGTACATAAATGTACCCCATGGTGTGGTGAAAGAAGTCTTCTTTTGATCTTCTGGAAGTACAACTACCTGGTTATAACCCGAGAATCCATCCATCATTGACATCCTAGAAGCTCCAACCACCTTGTGCAGGATGTGATCCATCTTAGGCAGTGGATAGTTATCCTTTAAGGATGCTCTGTTTAAATTTATGAAATCCACACACAGCCTTATTTCTCCCTTCTTCTTTCGGACAGGGACCAGGTTTGCCACCCATTCAGAGTACCTCAATGGCACAATTATTTTGGCCTTTAACAGCTTTCTGATTTCCTTCTCAATAGAGGGAAGCAGCAAGGGATTTATTTGTCTGAGCTTCTGCTTATGAGGCTTTGCATCTCCCTTAAGTGGAATTTTGTGCTGCATTATATTGATATAAAAAATTTTCAAGTCCTGATAGGACCATGCAAACACATCTTTGTAAGATTGAAATAATTTCTGATATAGCTCTTTATATTCTCCTGGGATCTTCTTGGACAATTTTACGATTTTGGGGTCAGCCTCAGTACCAAGATTCAGGTCTTCTATCTGATTTTCCTCTACCACTTTGCCCGGCTGCAGTGGGACATCATTATTGTCAAATAATATTTCTAGAGGCACCAACCCTCTAGGTATAATGTTTCCCTTTAACTGCAACACTTTATTACCTGCCACTTTCTTCTCCCAATTTCTTTCTGAAGCATCTTCAGATTCAACCTCTTATTCAGCATCAATCTCCATATTGGAGAATTCCCCTACGGTTTCCAGGAATATCTTAATCTGTTCTTCATCTTCAAATACCTGCCAGTGCTTAATATTATCTGGGATTGATGGTCGATAACGTACCTCAACTTCATATCTTAAAAGAGGGTTCTGAGGTGGTCGAAATGTACTCGCAGCCACAGCAAGGGAATCAACCATCCTATTCTGTTCTCGGGGCATGAACTGGATATTGAATGCCAAGAAGAAATTCTATACCATGTCCCAAACTTCATTCCTATAAGCCCTCAGCCGAGGATGCTTGGTCTGACACTGATTCCTGACTTGCCTAACCACCAGTTCTGAATCTCCCAAAACCTTTAAACTTTGTATGTTCATGTTCCTGGATGTCTGCAATCCCAACAGAAGTGATTCATATTCAACCACATTATTTGTAGCTTCATATTCTAGCTTGAAAGACAATGGAACCCATTTTCCTGTAGGAGAAATAAAAAATATTCCAGCCCCATTACCTTCTCTTGAATTTGTGCCATCAAAATGAAGTGTCTAGATTCCTTTTTCATGGCTCTCTGAGGGCTGCTCAGTCTTGATCTGGCAGAAGGATGGTTCATGAGAATAATCTTGATCTTCTTCCAGCATCAAGCATGAGAAATCTCCTTCTTTACTGTAGACTGGTGAATTTACAGAGTTGTCAGCCTTAGTCACCATCTTGACAAATCTAGTTTCCCTGTATAGCCTCCTCTCTTGGCTACCAAAAACTGGGATAGTGGCATTCGTTAAATCCAACTTAATTGCCCCACCAATATTTGTTCCCCAGGACCTTGACAGTAACATGCCAAAGCGAGCTGGGATGTCAGCCACCACGATGTCCATTACCACACTTTTTGCTTGGATTTGGGCCGAATTGACCACCAAATCCTTGATCATCCCCAAGCATTTAAATCTTTTGGAATCAAAGGAATAGAGGTCTTTGTATGGGTGGGTGATTTGTAATCCTATTTGTTCCATGACTGACAAAGGTATTAGATTATGGGAAGCTCCAGAATCTAACCTGCAGTTATGCAATAATAGGTCATGAATCACTAGAGACACATAAAAGGGAGGAGTAGTAGCATCTAATTCCTCAACATGTTGACCAAAGACAACCATGGGTATTTCTTCTTGAAGGTTGAGACTATCTGGGGTGAGTGCAGCTTTTGGAGGGACCATAAAAGAGGTGACTTGGGAATGATATGCCGGTTGTTTCAACAGTTTGGTTAGGGGGACTGGGATTTTGACTTTCTCAAGTTCCTTTTGCAAACTGAAAGCAGAAGAAGATTTTCCTATTACGACCTCTTTTGACTCTTTATTTTCAACTGGGGGTTTGACTTCTTTTTACATGGACTTGGTATTAGGGGGAATGACTACTTTGGAAGAGGAAGGAATTTTATCATTAGACTGCAAAGGTTTGTTTAGAGGGCCCTTACCTTTGTCTGTGACTTCTAGCATCGTAGACTCCTTATGAGAAGGTGCTTCCTTCTGGGGTAGCTCTTCTTCTTGATCTTGAGTATGAGTCCTCTTTCTAGAAGATCTGAGATCATATCTTCTATTGAATTGTGCTTGCATGAAGTCAGTAAACTGTTTACAATAATGATCAATTTCTGTGTCTTCTGTGTCTCTGGCCCTTTCTTCTTCCTGCAATGGGCACTCAACTCCATCATTCCCTTGCAAAGGGAATTCTTCTCCATCACTATTTAAAAAGGCAAGATTTGCATCCTCTAGTCCATAGGCAGTGTCTTCAGTAGAATCATCTACTGGAACTTCTAGGTACAATGGGTGTGGTATCTGATCCTGTTGCTCCTTTGCTTCCCTTGGCAATATTTGTAGGGGTGGTTTCCTGTACTGAGTATCATAACCTCTGTTTTGAGCATTGTGGAAATTCTTGGGGGCTGAATTCTTGGTCTCCAATTCAAGCTTGACCAGTTTACCAGAAAGGTTCTTGATCATTCTTCTCATTTCTTCAATTCTGTCATTGGCTGAGTCTCTGTCTCGGTAGGAGGTAGATACCTCCTCTTTTCCCCTTCTTTTGGTATCTTGTTCAAATTTTCCCTTTGATTTGACAGTGGAGGCAAAGTTTGCTTCCAACTCTAGTGCATCTAACTGAGCATCTCCAGAGTAGTAGGTTTTCTTTCTCTGAGAGAGAAACCAAATTCTGAATCAAAGGCTGCTACAAAAACAACTCTAGCAGCAGTTTGATGTGGTTTCATATCAACAAGAAGACTCAAATACAATTTACTAAATCTTTTGATAAATTCTGATACCCCTTCATTATGTCTTTTCTTGAGTGTATTAAACTCAGTAAGACAATGTCCATGGTCTTTCTTCTCTCCCCATTTTCTGAGAAAAGTATCTTCCATTATTTCCTAAGTGGTAATAGAACGACCTGTCAATGTCTTAAACCATTTTCGAGCTTCACCATCAAGAGATTGGACAAAAAGCCGTAAGACCACATCTAAATGTTCCACATTAAAATTCTCTGAAAAAGCATAGAAGAGCTCAAGATGTTTTTGAGCATCAATCTCATTTTCCCCATTGAATCGGGGTAAAATCTTCAAATAATCCTGTGGAAAATCATTCAACACTTGGGGTAGTGCCAGAGGGGCATATTTATTTAGCAAGAAGCCAGGAACATTTGCCATTAGAGGGGGTGGAGGTAGTGCAATAGTTTGATGAGTAAGAGGAGGAGGAGGAGGTGGAAATGGAGTATGAATAATAATAGGAATGTAATGATCAACAGGCTGAGGTGTTGAGGGGAATAATGATCTGTTAACATCAGATACTTCAGTGACTTATTTAACCTCTTCAACCTCAGGAGTAGGGTGAAAACTATCTTTATTTCTGATACCTCCTCGGGGTGGGCTATCTGAATAGTAATAATCAGTATCTCCCACAGCGGAGTTTGGATTTGGCACTTGAGCTTCTTGAGAAGAAGAGGATGGAAAGTCTTCTATAGACAATTCAGGGATTTCAGAGTGGACTGGTTTTCTTTCCCTCCAATTTCTTCTATGTATGATCTTTTCAGGGTCAGACACTGAAGGTGTCTTTGGCTTAGACGTATCTGACCTCAGGTGTGGCTTACGAGGAGCCAGGACTACAAATAGATTTATCAGATGACAAATGTGGAGTCACCAAGGTGAGGGATCTACAACTCTCAACTCTCCATACTCACCTACTTGAATAGTGAATTAGGTTCTGTCGAGGCCCAGGGATTTTAATTTTCTCAACTTCGGTCCCTGGCAACGGTGCCAAAAATATGTTTTCGCTCCTAGAGACAGCCTAGAGTTTTTATAGACCAGTGCCTAGGACATCTTATATAGCAAGGAGCATATGGTATAATTGAGGAAGTTATCAGTAAAAAATCTCTCATGCTATCTCTTGTAAAACAAGGAATACTAATCTGAATGGGACCAAGACCTTCAGAAACTGACGCAGAGGAAGGAATACTGCAGAGGCAATATGCAAAACTCCAATATAAAAGCAACAGACAATTCAGAGACAACTTACTGTAAAGAGGGCCGATTCAGAAATACATCACAGAAATAAATTATCAGAAGATGTATGTAGTGAATGAAATAATGAGGAGATATTAGTTAACATTGAGCTAATATCCAGATACACAATACCACCATGCATGGGCTTACCAATCTAAGAATCCATACATAATAATAGCATTTTAAAAACACCCTCCCAAAGAAACTAATATAGCAGAAATACGGTTTAGATGAATAGTGGAACATAGTATCATGCATGAGCCATATTTAAAGCACTTGACTAATCCAAGCATAGGTATCAACTAGGATAAATCCATACCAAAAATCAGTGAGCCACTCGCATTCCAAAACATGATACAGGAAAGATGGATGAAATGAAATGATTTATTTAAATAACACAAAAGAGAAAGTTACAGACTGTGAAATACCAAAGACCAGAATCCTCTTTGACAGATGGAACTCCTCCTCACTGAAACCCTATGGGCTCTGAGCCTTCATACAAGATTTCTACAAAATGTTTAAAAAAATCCTTTTACTGCATAATTTTCTGATAAAATTTGGAACCTTAAATCATCTGTTCTTTGGGAGCTTTATAGGAGAACACGAAAGCTCGAAAAAGGGAGTAGGTGATGAACATTTAATTGTCTCATTAAAAAAAAATGGCAGAGACGTGCACGCCCATACTGCTCGATGAATTTGTAATGCTGTTTGTACTTTTTGGCCTACTAACTGAAATAAATGCACTGAGTAGAAATCTCTCCAGGAACACGGAAAAGTAGTAAAATCACATAAACATTCCATCCTTTCCTGAAAGAAAATGGTGCTGATAAGAAAGCCTTGAGGTATTTTATCTGCGAGGGGTACCTTCTACCTTCTAACTCTGAATTATAGTTTAAGATCTTTAGTGCTGAACGTTGAATTCTTGATCCTTCACTGATATTTATCTGCTGCTCCATTAATATCTTCATCTGTGAAATTGGCGCCTTGAATGTCCCTGCAGGGTTTGACAGATTTTAACCCTGCTTCTTTAATGGAAGTCTTGTCGATTTTCCTTCCCAAGCCTTTCTTCATAATTCAGCTCTGAAAAATGGTCCTTTGACGTGCTCTCTATCATAGTAATAGAGACTGTGAATCATGATAGTTTTCCGCTGCTGTAAACTTGCAAAACCCGAAAACTCGTCAAGAAAACAAGTGGATGGGGAAGGCGATGCAGTGGGTATGACTGTGTAGCAATGTGGCATGATGAAATGGCGGAAGTATGTAGGGTGGCGATGAAAAATGCAGTGGAATAATGGTGGTCGGATTGGGCAGAGGTTTTTAATGTAAGACAATGAAAATTTGACTTATGACTGGAATATATAACGGGAGGAGGAAACATGCAACACACATGTGGAATGGGTGACGTGGAAGGAGACCGAGTCAACGGCGGAGCATGCAAATGATCTGGACCATTCGATCTCAAGAGGAGATCGACGACTGAAACTGCATCGGAGGGTAATGGACTGTGGGCCAGGGGCACTGTACACTTGGATTAACCCCCGTGCATCTCTGTAGTGCGATGACCATTAGATGAAGAGCCCCAGATCGAATGGTGGATATGAATATCACACCGCGTCAAATGCCGAAAAATAACGCACGATGGAGAGAAGTTTTTGAGCCGTACGCGGGGACATGCGGCGCACGTTGTATGGAATCACTCCGAATTGAGAAATACCGCCTGCCTCCGAAAGGCGGTGCGATAGAAACCGAGCGGGTTTTGCAGAGTGAGCGGGTGTGGGGACCACCGGGACAGATAGACTCCGGGCCGTTGATTTTATGGTTTGATCGGACGGTAGTCCGGCGGGCTATGGGCGTGACGGAGATGAACGAACGTCGTCTGATCTGTATAGATTGACGGCTCATAATGCACTCGATATACATTTGATAAACGCCTTTCGGGCTGGCACTTGGTCTAGCGCCTAGGTTACGTGGAGGAAAATATTTAAAGGGCTAGGGCCGAAGGGGCTAGGCCTTATATATTTTTCAAACGTGGACTTTCGGCCTTTTATGATGTAAAGTGGGGATATAGGAAGGTCACGATAAGCCAAAAACATATTTCTCAGGGCAAACCGAGGGGTTCTTAAAAGGGTTAAGCGGGATTTCTTGTCAAAAATTTAACGGGAGGTTGAAATTATCAACATTGGATCCATCTGGGGACGACACGTTCATCCCTGGACGTGTCGAGAACTTCGCAGACCACCTCATAATCTTCTTGTGTGAACTTTGCTCCGCAGCAGTTCTATTGTTCTTTTCCATAATTCATCACGACACCCACATTATAAACAAGGTTGAAAACAAACTAATATACAGTATACTACATCAGGCTATCTCTGCTTGTATTAGGACTGGAAGTAAGGTTTAAGAAACTTACCATTCACAGGGGCATTGAGCAAGTCACCCTGTAAATTTTCCAACTTGAAAGTATTGTTACCTCCTTCTTCCACAATTTTGAAAGGACCAAACCAAAGTGGGTCGAATTTACTATGTTCTCCTTTTTCAGCCCTCCGGATATCCCACCTGAGTACTAAATCACCAATCTGCAAATTCTCATCCTTGGCATGCTGATCAAAAAGGTATTTCATCTTCTCCCCGACACTGGCTGCCCTTGATTCACCCGTTCGCATTTCTTCCAATTCCACTAGCCGGTTTATTTACCCGGTCATATCATCGTTCTTCTCGACTTCCTTCTCTGCATGAACTCTGCCACCGTAGGAAGCTTTTCAATCGTATAGGAATACCGCTCCTCCCGTATACTAATTCACATAGGGATTTCCTAGTCTTTTTCCTCGTTAGTGATTCCCATTGCCTACGTAGCCGAATTTCACCTGGGAGTCCCAATTTTTTCTGGTTTTCATTTATGAAGTCTTCTTAAACGTTCACCGTCGTTTTATCGAAGATCATTGCTTCGATTTCATGTGATAATATCGTAGAGTGACTTAGTGTGATGTTATACCGATGTAAGCTTACAAACTTTGGGACTCAGCGTCCGTGCATTACTGGCTATTATTCTCGCGTAAGCAAACAATCCGGACATGATGTTTTCTTCCATGAACCTTATTATCACAGTATCTGTGGCGTTCCTTGCAGGTATGGCTTCCACCCATTTTGTGAGATAATCAGTGGCAATTAAAATCCACTTATGCTGACCAATCGATGGAGGACGTATTTCACCTATAAAATCGATTCCCCATTGTCGGAATGGTTCATCCACGTGTACGGGAATCATGGGCAGGTGCGCTTGTCTTTCGCAAAATTTCTCGACACTTCTCACAAGTTTCAACTCGGGCAAAAAAACAAACTCAAAAATTTTGGGCCAATAGGGAAGCCACCGTATTTTTGCAGAGCAAAGGGTCTTCCGACCGTAGGTGACCTCCACAGATTCCTTCATGAAATTCAGCTATAATACTCTCTACCTCATCCTCTGTGAGACACAAGAGTAGGATGCCTTAGGGATCTCGCCAGTATAGCCGGCCATTGGCGACTATGTACTTTTGTGATTTCAATCTTAGCGTTCTGTATTTAGCTTTATCACAGCTTGGAGGGAAACTGAGTGTGAGGAGATATTATACTATCTCTTTGTACCACTGACTGGTGAGGTACTTTATATGTGTTTCTCGAGTAGCTACTCCAATTCCCTATCGCTCTTATTTCTCCTTAGATACATCACTTGCTATTATGGAAAAATTTATACCTAAAGCTTGATAGTTTGATTCAGATAGGATCTTGGCCAACCCTTGTCCTTTGATCAGCTTAGTAGGATGGATGTCTAAGTCATACTCCTGTATCTTGGCAATCCACTTCCCCCTTTTTCCTTCACTATCCCCCTGAATAAGAATATCTTTTACAGTAGTTGCAGGAACAAATGTAGTGATATGAGACTGTAAGATATATACGCGGAATGCTTTGAGGGATTTCACTAGGGTGTATGCTTGCTTTTCCAATATGTTATACTTTAATTCTGCATCACAGAGCACCTGACTGAATAAAGCTATGGGCTGCTCGTACCCTTCCTCATTTTTCTACAATAAGACTCCTGCTATTGTATGAGGTGATGCAAAAGAAAATATCATGAAAGTTTTATCATAATCTGGTCCAGCTAGCACAGGGGCTTCTGCAAAAGCATTTTTTATCCTGGTAAATGCCTCTCGTGATTCCTGGGACCATTTAACTTCATTATTCTTTTTCAGCATGTCAGTTATATGTCTAACTATTTCAGCATAGTTAGGGATAAACCTTCTCAGGAAATTGATGTGCCCTAGGAATACTTGTACCTCTTTCTTATTTCTGGGAAAAGAAATACCATTTATAACCTCTACCCTCTTAGGATCTATCTTCACCCCATCTTTATTCACAATGTGTCCCAAAATTTTACCTTCTTCTAAAGCAAATAAAGACTTCTGAGGGTTTAGAGAGAGACCATACCTTCTACATTTCTCAAAGGTTCTACGTAGATGTTTAATATGCTCAGTATCACTCTTTGAAAATACAGTGATATCATCAAGGTAGACTACCAGAAATTTATCTTGCTCCCCAACAAAAGCAATGTCCATCGCTCTCTAAAAAGTGGCCCCTGCATTAATCAATCCAAAAGGCATCCTGGCATACATAAATGTACCCCATGGTGTGGTGAAAGAAGTCTTCTTTTGATCTTATGGAAGTACAACTACCTGGTTATAACCTGAGAATCCATCCATCATTGACATCCTAGAAGCTCCAACCACCTTTTGCAGGATGTGATCGATCTTAGGCAGTGGATAGTTATCCTTTAAGGATGCTCTGTTTAAATTTTTGAAATCCACACACAACCTTATTTCTCCGTTATTATTTCGGACAACGACCAAGTTTGCCACCCATTCAGATTACCTCAATGGCACAATTATTTTGGCCTTTAACAACTTCCTGATTTCCTTCTCAATAGAGGGAAGCAGCAAGGGATTTATTTGTCTAAGCTTCTGCTTATGAGGCTTTGCATCTCCTTTAAGTGGAATTTTGTGCTGCATTATATTGATATAAAAAATTTTCAAGTCCTGATAGGACCATGCAAACACATCTTTGTAAGATTGAAATAATTTTTGATATAGCTCTTTATATTTTCCTGGGATCTTCTTGGACAATTTTACGATTTTGGGGTCAGCCTCAGTACCAAGATTCAGGTCTTCTACTTGATTTTCCTCTACCACTTTGCCCGGCTGTAGTGGGACATCATTCTTGTCAAATAATCTTTCTAGAGGCACCAACCCTCTAGGTATAATGTTTCCCTTTAACTGCAAAAATATATTACCTGCCACTTTCTTCTCCCAATTTCTTTCTGAAGTATCTTCAGACTCAACCTCTTCTTTAGCATCAATCTCCATATTGGAGAATTCCCCTGCTGTTTCCAGGAATATCTTCATCTGTTCTTCATCTTCAAATACCTGCCAGTGCTTAATATTATCTGGGATTGATGGTCGATAACGTACCTCAACTTCATATCTTAAAAGAGGGTTCTGAGGTGGTCGAAATGTATTAGAAGCCACAGCAAGGGAATCAACCATCCTATTCTATTCTCAGGGCATGAACTGGATATTGAATGCCAAGAAATTCTCTACCATGTCCCAAACTTCATTCCTATAAGCCCTCAGCCGAGGATGCTTGGTCTGACACCGATTCCTGACTTGCCTAACCACCAGTTCTGAATATCCCAAAACCTTTAAACTGGTATGTTCATGTTCCTGGCTGTCTGCAATCCCAACAGAAGTGCTTCATATTCAGCCACATTATTTGTAGCTTCATATTCTAGCTTGAAATACAATGGAACCCATTTTTCTGTAGGAGAAATCAATAATATTCCAGCCCCATTACCTTCTCTTGAATTTGCGCCATCAAAATGAAGTGTCCAGATTCCTGTTTCATGGCTCTCTGAGGGCTACTCAGTCTTGATCTGGCAGAAGGATGGTTCATGAGAATAATCTTGATCTTCTTCCAGCATCAAGCATGAGAATTCTCCTTCTTTACTGTAGACTGGTGAATTTACAGAGTTGTCAGCCTTAGTCACCATCTTGACAAATCTAGTTTCCGTGTACAACCTCCTCTCTTGGCTACCAAAAAATGGGATAGTGGCATATGTTAAATCCAAATTAATTGACCCACCAATATTTGTTCCCGAGGACCTTGACAGTAACATGGCAAAGCGAGCTGTGATGTCAGCCACCACGATGTCCATTACCACACTTTTTGCTAGGATTTGGGCCAAATTGACCACCAAATCCTTGATCATCCCCAAGCATTTAACTCTTTTGGAATCAAATGAATAGAGGTCTTTGTATGGGCGGGTGATTTGTAATCCTAGTTGTTCCATGACTGACAAAGGTAGTAGATTATGGGAAGCTCCAGAATCTAACATGTAGTTATGCAATAGCAGGTCATGAATTAGTAGAGACACATAAAAGGGAGGAGTAGCAACATCTAATTCCTCAACATGTGGACCAAAGACAACCATGGGTCTTTCTTCTTGAAGATTGAGACTATCTGGGGTGAGTGTAGCTTCTGGAGGGACCATAAAAGAGGTGACTTGGGACTGATATGCAGGTTGTTTCAACAGTTTGGTTAGGGGGACTGGGATTTTAAATTTCTCAAGTTCCTTTTGCAAACTAAAAGCAGGAGAATATTTTCCTATTACGACCTATTTTCACTCTTTATTTTCAGCTGGGGGTTTGACTTCTTTTGACACGGACTTGGTATTAGGGGGAATGAATACTTTGGAAGAGGAAGGAATTTGATCATTAGACTGCAAAGGTTTGTTTAGAGGGCCCTTACCTTTGTCTGTGACTTCTAGCATCGTAGACTCCTTCTGAGAAGGTGCTTCCTTCTGGGGTAGCTCTTCTTCTTGATCTTGAGTACGAGTCCTCTTTCTAGAAGATCTGAGATCATATCTTCTATTGAATTGTGCTTGCATGAAGTCAGTAAACTGTTTACAATAATGATCAATTTCTGCATCTTCTGTGTCTCTAGCCCTTTCTTCTTCCTGCAATGGGCACTCAACTCCATCATTCCCTTGCAAAGGGAATTCTTCTCCATCACTATTTGAAAAGGCAAGATTTGCATCCTCCAGTCCATAGGCAGTGTCTTCAGTAGAATCATCTACTAGAACTTCTAGGTACAATGGGTGTGGTATCTAATCCCGTTGCTCCTTTTCTTCCCTTGGCAATATTTGTAGGGGTGGTTTCTTGTACTAAGTATTGTAACCTCTGTTTTGAGCATTGTGGGAATTCTTGGGGGCTGAATTCTTGGTCTCCAATTCAAGCTTGACCAGTTTACCAGAAAGGTTCTTGATCATTCTGCTCATTTCTTCAATTCTGTCATTGGCTGTGTCTCTGTCTTGGTAGGAGGTAGATACCTCCTCTTTTCCCCTTCTTCTGGTATCTTGTTCAGATTTTCCCTTTGATTTGCCAGTGGAGGCAAATTTTGCTTCCAACTCTAGTGCATCTGACTGAGCATCATCCAGAGTAGCAGGTTTTCTTTCTCTGAGAGAGAAACCAAATTCTGAATCAAAGGCTGCTACAAAAACAACTCTAGCAGCAGTTTGATGTGGTTTCATATCAATATGAAGACTCAAATACAATTTATTAAATATTTTGATAAATTCTGATACCCCTTCATTATGTCTTTTGTTGAGTGTATTAAACTCAGTAAGACAATGTCCATGGTCTTTCTTCTCTCCCCACTTTCTGAGAAAAGTATCTTCCATTATTTCCCAAGTGGTAATAGAACGACCTGTCAATGTCTTAAACCATTTTCGAGCTTCACCATCAAGAGATTGGACAAAAAGCCATAATACGACATCTAAATGTTCCACATTAAAATTATTTGCAAAAGCACAGAAGACCTCAAGATGTTTTTGAGCATCAATCTCATTTTCCCCATTGAATCGGGGTAAAATCTTCAAATAATCCTGTGGCAAATCATTCAACACTTGGGGTAGTTCCAGAGGGGCATATTTATTTAGCAAGAAGCCTGGAACATTTTCCATTGGAGGGGGTGGAGGTAGTGCAATAGTTTGATGAGTAAGAGGAGGAGGAGGAGGTGGAAGTGGAGTATGAATAATAATAGGAATGTAATGATCAGCAGGCTGAGGTGTTGAGGGGAATAATGGTCTGTTAACAACATATACTTCAGTGACTTCTTTAACCTCTTCAACCTCAGGAGTAGGGTGAAAACTATCTTTATTTCTGATACCTCCTCGGGGTGGGCTATCTGAATAGTAATAATCAGGATCTCCCACAGTGGAGTCTGGATCTGGCACTTGATCTTCTTGAGAAGAAGAGGATGGAAAGTCTTCTATAGACAATTCAGGGATTTCAGAGTGGACTGATTTTCTTTCTCTCCAATTTCTTCTATGTATGATATTTTCAGGGTCAGACACTGAAGGTGTCTTTGGCTTAGATGTATCTGACCTCATGTGTGGCTTACGAGGAGCCAAGACTGCAAATAGATTTATCAAATGACAAATGTGGAGTCGCCAAGGTTAGGGAACTACAATTCTCAACTCTCCTACTCACCTACTTGAAGAGTGAATTAGGTTCTATCGAGGCCCAGGGATTTTAATTTTCTCAACTTCGATCCCCGGCAACGACGCCAAAAATATGTTGTCGCTCCTAGAGACAGCCTAGAGTTGTGATAGACCAGTGCCTAGGACATCTTATATAGCAAGGAGCATATGGTATAACTGAGGAAGTTATCAGTAAAAAATCTCTCATGCTATCTCTTGTAAAACAAGGAATACTAATCTGAATGGGACCAAGACCTTCAGAAACTGACACAGAGGAAGGAATACTGCAGAGGAAATATGAAAAACTCCAATATAAAAGCAACAGACAATTCAGAGACAGCTTACTTTAAAGAGGTCCGATTCATAAATACATCACAGAAATAAATTATCAGAAGATGTATGTAGTGAATGAAATAATGAGGAGATATTAGTTAACATTGAGCTGATATCCAGATACACAATACCACCATGCATGGGCTTACCAATCTAATAATCCATACATAATAATAGCGTTTTAAAAACACCCTCCCAAAGAAACTAATATAGCAGAAATAGGCTTTAGATGAATAGTGGAACAGAGTATCATGCATGAGCCATATTTAAAGCGCTTGAATAATCCAAGCATGGGTATCAACTAGGATAAATCCATACCAAAAATCAGTGAGCCACTCGCATTCCAGAAAATGATACAAGAAAGATGGATGAAATGAAATGATTTATTTAAATAACACAAAAGAGAAAGTTACAGACTGTGAAATACCAAAGACCAGAATCCTGTTTGACAGATGGAACTCCTCCTCACTGAAACCCTATGGGCTCTGAGCCTTCATACAAGAGTTCTACAAAATGTGTACAAAAAGCCTTTCACTGCATAATTTTCTGATAAAATTTGGAACCTTAAATCATCTGTTCTTTGGGAGCTTTATAGGAGAACAAGAAAGCTCGAAAAAGGGAGTAGGTGATGAACATTTAATTGTCTCATTAAAACAAAATGGCGGAGACGTGCACGCCCATACTGCTCGATGACTTTGTAATGCTGTTTGTACTTTGTGGCCTGCTAACTGAAATAAATGCACTGGGTAGAAATCTCTCCAGGAACACGGAAAAGAAGTAAAATCACATAAACATTCCATCCTTTCGTGAAAGAAAATGGTGCTGATAAGAAAGCCTTGAGGTATTTTATCCGCGAGGGGTACCTTCTACCTTCTAACTCTGAATTATGGTTTAAGATCTTTAGTGCTGAACGTTGAATTCTTGATCCTTCACTGATATTTCTCTGCTGCTCCATTAATATCTTCATCTGCGAAATCGGCGCCTTGAATGTCCTTGCAGGGTTTGACAGATTTTAACCCTGCTTCTTTAATGGAAGTCTTGTCGATTTTCCTTCCCAAGCCTTTCTTCATAATTTAGCTCTGAAAAATGGTCCTTTGATGTGCTCTCTATCACAGTAATAGAGACTGTGAATCATGATAGTTTTCTGCCGCTGTAAACCTGCAAAACCCACAAACTCGTCAAGAAAACAAGTGCATGGGGACGACGATGCAGTGGGGATGACTGTGTAGCAATGAGGCATGATGAAATGGTGGAAGTATGCGGGGTGGCGATGAAAAATGCAGTGGAATAATGGTGGACAGACTGGGCAGAGGTTTTTAACGTAAAACAATGAAAATTTGACTTATGAATGGAATATATAATGGGAGGAGGAAACATGCGACGCACACATGGAACGGGTGACGTGGAGGGAGACCGAGTCAATGGCGGAGCATGCAAATGGTCTGGACCATTCGATCTTAAGAGGAGATCGACGGTTGAAACTGCATCGGGGGGTGATGGACTGTGGGCCAGGGGCACTGTACACTTGGATTAACCCCCGTGCATCTCCGTAGTGCGATGAACATTGGATGAAGAGCCCCAGATCGAATAATGGATATGAATATTGCGTCGCGTCAAATGCCGAACAATAACGCTCGATGGAGAGTTGTTTTTGAGCCGTATGCAGGGAAACACGACGCATGATGTATGTAATCGCTCCGAATTGAGAAATACCGCTTGCCTCCGAAAGGCAGTGCGATAGAAACTGGGTGGGTTTTTCACAGTGAGCGGGTGTGGGGACCACCGGGACAGATAGACTCCGGGCCGTTGATTTTATGGTTTGATAGGATGGTAGTCCGGCGGGCTACGGGCATGACGGAGATGAACGAACGCCGTCCGATCTGTATAGATTGACGGCTCATAATGCGCTTGATATATATTTGATAAACGCCTTTCGGGCTGGCTAGGGACGAAGGGGCTATGCCTTATATATTTTTCAAACGTGGACTTTCGGCCTTTTATAATGTAATGTGGGGATATAGGAAGGTCACAATAAGCCGAAAACGGATTTCTCGGGGCAAACCGAGGGGTTCTAAAAAGGGTTAAGCAAGATTGCTTGTCAAAAATTTAATGGGAGGTTGACATTATCAACAGAACGTATGATTGTAGAAATGCTAGAGGCTGGTATATTTCAACCTAGTCAAAGTTCTTTCTCTGCTCCAATAGTATTGGTGCACAAGAAGGACAGATCACGGCACATGTGTCCGGATTATAGGGAGATCAATAAGCTCACTATTAAATATAAATTTCCCATTCCTATTATTGGTGAATTATTGGATGAATTACATGTAGAAATTTGTTTCACCAAGTTGGATCTCCGCTCTCGATATCATCAAATTAGAATGAAAACTGAAGAAATTTCGAAAACGACATTTCAAACTCATGAGGGTCATTGTGAATTTTTGGTCATGCCTTTTTTCCTTACCAATGCACCTTCTACATTTCAAGGGTTGATGAATTCCATTTTCAAACCCTTCCTTAGAAAATTTGTGTTAGTATTTTTTGATTATATACTAATCTTCAACGGGTCTTGGAAGGATCATGTTCAACATGTTGATAGGGTGCTCAAAAAATTGGAGGAGAAACAATTATATGAAAAAACCTCCAAATGTTTTTTTGGAGTACAAGAGATGGAATATATGGGTCATATTGTATCTCAGGAGGGTGTTAAGGTAGACCCTAAAAAAATTCAAGCCATTAAGGAATGGAATGTCCTTACAACCATAAAGTAGTTGCGAGGATTTCTTGGGTTAACATGGTATTATCACAAGTTTGTTAAAAATTATGGGAGGATAGAAGCACCTCTAACAACATTATTGAAGAAAGATGAATTTTCATGGACTCCTAAAGAAACTAAGGCCTTTGAACATCTTAAAGAGGAAATGTGCCAAGCACCGGTCTTAACTACACTAGACTTCACAAAAACCTTTATTGTGGAATGTGATGCCTCAGGAAATGGAATTGGTGTTTTTTCAAGGCAAGAAGGGAGACCCATTGCTTTTGAAATTCGTTCAATCAAACGAAAGTATTTGCAGAAAAATATTTATGAGAAGGAAATGTTGGAAATACTACATGCGCTAAAGAAATGGAGACCTTACCTAATGGGAAGACACTTCAAGATAAAAATTGATCATGATAGTCTTAAATACTTTTTGGAACAAAGACTATATTCATAAGAGAAACAAAAATGGGTCACAAAGATGTTGGTTTATGACTTTGAAGTCATATACAAAAAAGGGAAGCTAAATGTTGTTGCAGATGCACTCTCAAGAAGGGTGAGGATGAGGAACCATTGCATTGTGCCATTTCTATTACCCAACCAGATTGGATAACTGAACAAGGGAGGAATGGAAGAATGATGAAGAAGTATGGACACACATTCAAAATTTGCAGCAATATCCCAGTACATCTGATACATTTTGTTGGAAAAAATGATTCCTTATGGTACAAAGATTGCTTATATCTTTGTAAGAATTCCCAACTTAAACAAAATATTATTTTGGAATTGCACACCTCTCCCTTAGGAGGACACTCGAGATTTTTAAAATCTTACCACAGGGTGAAGAAATATTTTTTTTGGGATGAAATTAAATCTGATATTCAAAATTTTGTGGTGGAATGTTTTTTTTGCCAGCAAAATAAATTTGAGACAATTAATACCCCGGGTCTGCTACAACCTTTATCCATTCCAAGTTAATGTTGGGAGGATGTTTCAATGTATTTTATCACAAGTTTACGTAAGTCTGAAGGAAATAGTGTCATCATGGTGGCAGTTGATATATTTACCAAGTATGCACACTTTGTGCATTATCTCATCCATTTAAAGCGAGTACAGTTGCTACTGCATTTATGCAAACAATTCAAAAGCTACATGGAAACCCAAAGATTATTGTAAGTGATAGAGATCCCATTTTCACTAGAAAAATTTGGATGGAATTATTTTCCTGTTTGGGTACTCAACTAGGTCATAGCTCATTTTATCATCCTCAATCCGATGGGAAAACTGAAATAATGAACAAATGTTTTGAAGGATATATTCATTTCTTTGTATCTGATAAAAAAAGACAATGGATCAATTGGTTACCTCTGGCTGAATGGTGGTATAACACTTCCTTCTACACTGCAGAAAAAATGACCCCATTTATGGAACTTTATGGATATCATCCATTATCCATCACATCATCTTTAAGAGAAAATTCTAAGGTTCAAGATGTTAGGATGAATTCTAATCGCAAGCATACGAGAAAAACTCACTTTAGTTGTGTATAAAAACTAACCCTAACATCAAAGATGACTGCCAATTTCTTTAGATCTGCAGTTAGTTGACCAAGACAAATGCTACAAAATCCAGATCTATGCAGTTAAAGACATTAAGCTGTAAATAAAAGCAAGAGTTTCTCCATGCATCCAATAGACAAGACAATAATATTTTTAAAGAATTTTTGTATTTATGACACCTAGGAAAGGAACATATAAATAAGTTACCAGTCCCCTTCAATGGGATGGGTTATTGTATGTCCTCAGCTCTTCAAATTTAAGATCCTTCTCTCTTGATGGTAGAAAACCCAGACAAAAATGGAACTCAAGGGGAGTTCACAAGCAAAAAGATAGAAAAATATGACAATGATGGAGGATCAAATTCAGACCAAAAGTATAGATCTAGAGTGATCTTTAGGAAACAAAAGGTAGTGAGTGAATGGAAAAACCCTTCTATTTATAACAAAATATTGAGTTAGTATAGATATTGGTGCATAATTAAAATATTGTTAACCAAATATAGATCCAACTTTTATGGAATATTTTATTATATTTGTTGGAGGGAAAAAAAAATTGAATTTGGTTAAATCCCTTTATTTGTAAATAATAAATAAATAATGATTTATTTATTATTTTAAGGATGTGGTTGAGTAGTAATTAAATAAATAATGATTTATTCAATTATTTATAAATGATTTAGTCAAATTTAACAAGAAATATTATTTAAATAAGGTTTAAATAATTATTCCTAGAAAATAATAAGATAAATAATGATTTATCTAATTAATTTTCCCGTTTTGGGTTAAATATGACCAAGAATATTAATTAAACTGTTTTTTAACTAATTATTCCTTGAGGACAATGAAACAAATAAGGATTTATTCAATATTTCCTCATGGGGTTTCCTATTTAGACCATAAACAACTTAATAAATTATGGATTACTAAGTTATTTTTCATAGTGAAAGCAAGGGTAAAATTGGTCTTACATGGTGTACTTTGGTCCATCTAATAGTAACAGGTTAGATGACCAAAAATTGGTGTAACATATTCCCCCCCAAAGTATGAGCGTTAGGATATAATCGTATGACTGAAGTACGTTGTAATAACTAAATCACTAGATGCCAAAGGGGAAGTCAGAGAGAGATAAATATAAGGCAGACCAAAGTGCTAGAGGAAAAGACCTTGAGGAGGCGAGACTTACAGGTGCAACAAGTCTCTTTTATGAGTGAGTACCTGTGCTACAAGAGGCGGGGGAGGCATACCTATGCTCACCGAGACAAAGTAAAATGAATAATGCATCTAGTAAACAAGGGACTGAACTATATAGTACATGCTAGCATGATCATGAACCAGATAAAAACATGATAATGAATCCCACACACATATTGTGCCTGGGATAAAAACCAAGACTTATACAATAATATTTGAGTACATGAGATATAAGTACAACCAAAGAGGCCCTATAAATAGGGGAGGGCTCTAAAAATCTAAATGACACATGCAAAATAAAGAGGAGCTGCAAGCAGCTAAGGCTGGAACCATCAAATCTATGGGGCTGCATTGAAGGCTATCATGAAGAGGTCATCTGGGAATGTGGGGGACTACCTGAAGGGCCACCGCCTCATGAGGTCTGAAACATCTCACACACACCTGGGGATCACTGGTACAATCTGTTGTATCAATGAACCATCAAGTATACGGATCTCGATCATGCCGTAAGGAGATGGAACTGAGAAACAATCAAGTCAAAGGGAAATAAGGAGTCCCTTTGCTTGATCCGAGGCACCAAACAAGAGTGGAAGTTGGAACCAAGTTACACCACCCTCTAGACCTTTCTTCTGGAATGAATGAGCTGATGTCGATAGAAGGAGGTCTACCATAGGTGAGGCAATAAGGGATCCTCAACTAAGGCGTGAGAGATAATAGTAGAGTGACTGACATAATGACACCAGGGATGATGATGGAATGGGGGGTATTGTGTAGCGGGCTGACGACTTCCCTTGTTAGAGCATGAAGGGCATGGATGACCTGGCAGCAACTGACACAATATCAAAGGGGATAGGGATAGTAGGACTAAAGGCCATAATGTGCGACACGAGAGAGGAACCAAGAAATTATGGATGGAGGACTATAGCAGGATAAAAAGGGATTCGGGATAGACTCCATGGATGCAATGATGACTCAACGCGGATGCTCTAAACAAGGGCAACTTGATGATGCTGCCATATAGAAAGGGTCCAATGGGGACCATGAAAACATGAGTACAAGATGGTTACTCATGACGAAATTTGACACAAGCATGGACAAGTATGGAGGCAAAGTGGTGCCCCAAGTACAAGTGTTGCAAGTGAAGAAATTCGATTTTGAGGAGTGGTGAAGTGACCCTTCTTGGACAAAACGTGTCCAGGTGGAGTATCAAATCACAAAAAACTAAAGGATACCCATTTGAGAGCTTGGTGAGAGCTTTCCAATGGTACGTACATGTCCAGGCATTTTCCCTCCGAATTGACTCATTTGAAAGTGTAGTTGTGGTGAATGTAAAGAGGAGAAAAGACCCTAAATCTTGTAGCGATCGTAGCGGATAAGTCGACCATTGGAATCGAGATCTATCAGTTGCAAGTAAGAGGCCTAACCCTACTCTTTCATTTAAGGGGATCAAAATTTTATTTTAGGCACCTAGAGCTCATGAACAGGCCAGGTCACACTTTTTTGGGTTTGTTTTGTGACTTGGGTAGAAGGTACTGGGCAGAAAACTATGACCTATCCTAGGAAATGACCTGAGAAGTGCGACCTATTAGAGAAAGGGGATTTTGGTGGTATTTTTGGCTAAGAGTTGGGACTTTTATGGTTGAGGGGCATAGGTTCCCCTAGGCATGTTATGGTTATGCCAAAATGTATTTAGAAAGAGGGAATCTAAACACATTTTTATGATGTGGTGTGCCATTTGTTTTCGTTATGGTTATGTAGTTCGAGAAAGGGAATGGAGGATTACCAATCTCTGTGGGTACTGCATATATGAAGCAAATGGAATTAAGTTTCTAGGTTGGCATACATGATGTAACTATCCCAAAGAGTGGATTTGGAGATAATGAACTGGTTCTCTCCTAGAAAACCCATAGGTTGGTCAACAACAATGTCTAGGGGACTGGGTTGCTGATGTAAGATGAAGGAATGATGAGGGGTATCATCCCTAGAGTGATTTGAAGTGATATGGGGCTCTAGAGGTTCTTCTGAATGGGGAAGAATAATGGTACTAGAGTTGACACGACCAGATACACTAGGAGAGTTGTGGAGAATTTCTTCTCCTGGACTCTCAAATATGGGTGCCTCCTTACCCAAACATTGGGTGTCAATGTAATGGCCACAAGGTGTATGTGGTTCGAATGCATGTGTTTGATGTAAGGGGGGATAGATAAAGTCAGGGGTGGTGACTACTTCCATAATGTCGTCATCATAATAGAGGATGGGGTGACTGGTGGAAGAAGGACCACGTGGTGTGGCGAAGCTACTTGACTCATCATCATGAGAAGAAAGGTTCACATGCGCATCGTCACAGAGGGTGATCGAAAAAAAAGTAGATGAAGGATCCACTGATGTTGAGCCCAAGGTGATCACTCAAGGGAGGTCAAGTGAAATAAAAGGGGAAGTCCCAGGGGGTTCTTCCACCGTGGATCTCATAGATGATGACAGGTAGTGGACATTGGCCAAAGACTCTGTCATTTTGACATCCAGAGGGGGAGTTTCTATTGGATTGGATGTATCCTCTAGTTCTACTAAAGAAAAACACGTAAATAAGGGAGAAGTGGACTCATTGCACTTGGCCTTGAATTCGTGAACTGCTGCTAGAGAGGTGTGGAAGTCCTCGAGGCAGGGACAGAGGAGAGTATAGTGGCCATGGAAATCACACAAAGCACAAGGATTATTTGTGCATAAAGACTTGATTTTTGGAACTGAATCGGGTATAGTGACATATGCCTCTGGGATATAAGACTCTGAAAACGCTTTGTTAACCATGGGCTTGAGACGAGGCAATTCAGGACAATTATGGGTGGCATGACCGACAACACCACACAAAGCACATTGGAGGGTATCGCTTGGATGCTAAGGAGGAGTAGGGTTTGTCGGGGCAGCCTTGTCTTTAGTTATCTTCTTCTGAGTTTTTCCCCTCTCACTCGAAGCTTTCGTAACAGGAGTAGGTTCCTGTTGAGGTGGCTGAGGCATGGTAGCAAAGGGAGGGGTCACAGGGACCAGTTGAACCAGGGTCAAAGCAAGGTAAGGTTTGGGCTAAACAGGCGGGGTAGTGGCTGGGGGATCAATGTAAAAAACTGGGATCCCTAGGGTCAATTTAGGAAGGGATAAGGTAGCCATGACGAGTTTTGAAAACACTCCTGGAGGGGGAGCTAGGAAGGGTATTTGACCAGAGGGGTAACGGCCAGGCGGGACAGCTCCGAGATGGTTAAGGCCAGGAGAAACCATGGCGGGAGGGTAGAGAGGATCATGGATACCAGCTGCAGATGAGGGGCCTTGAGTAGGGAGTCCTGAAGGTTGGGTCGAAGTGCTAGAAGCAGGTTGCAGAGGGCGGTGCTGCTAACTAGTCGAAGCAGGCTGCTTGAGGGAAGACCGAGACGATTGCATCATGCCAATGTTCGATAAGCTAGGATCAAAGATAGGAAGAGGAAGACCAGGGAAAGAACCAAGAAAAGAGGAGTATTTGTAGACTCCGGGTGAGACAATGGTCAAAGGTTCGACGATTTTCTTATTGGCCACTGAAGAGATGATGGACTCAGGGGAGGTCTAAGACTTTGATTTGTAATATGTTAACTGGTCAATGGTGACTATCTTTCTGTTATGAGGAAAGGACATATTTCGGTGAACCATATATGGGATAGCAGACATCGCATAGGTGTAGCTACAACCCAATAGAATGTTGTAATCTAAGGGGGCATCACTGACTTCTACGTCAACACAAACAGTCTTTCTCGCAAGAGTAATAGGACAATTGCAGAACAGGCCAATGGTTTGGGAAGAGTGGCCATCCCACGCTCGGAGGGTGATAGTGGAAGGGGCCAAATCAAGCGATCCGAGTTGCTTCCAAACCGAAGAAAACATCGTGCAGGTGGATGCCCCTTCATCAAAGATACAATGGGACACGTTGGCATTCCGGATCTTGATGGGGATTTGGAAGGCGATGAAAGCAGGAAGGGGAGGATGCTCTAACCGGTCAACATCAAAGATAATAAAATGACCATATGAAGGATTCACAACGCCCATGGTAGTTATTAGAGCTTTTCATTGTGAAGGGCACAACTGGAGGAGTTCCAGCATTGAGATGGCAGTAGGGGATTGCGCCAAATCATCTAATATACTATACAAATGGGTAGCTTTGCTAGAAGTAGTGTTTTGGGCATAATGGTCCCTTGGGGATCTTGGAATGAACCTCTGCCTTAGGCTGAGGGATCTGTAAAGGACCATTAGTTGTCGAAAGAGGCTTTGTGGAACCCAAAGAAGGGGGCTCGGGGGCAGACATAGCGGGAGGCTTGTTGTACTGATGGGAACGAGTCTAAAGATTGAGGTCAATGGTAATGGGTTGGTTAGATTTCACCATGAGAATATGGTAATCAGAGGTACCAGATGGAGGAGGTTGAGTGGCCACTTGACCTTCAGGGTGTTGGGTAGCCATGAATCCTTGCTGGGGGAAAGGAATTGTAAACGCAGCTGGCTGGATAGGTGCAGCATTGGGAGGAACTGAAGGGGAGGCTTGCTATCCATGTGATGCTGCTTGAGTCTCCCACATCTGATGCATCTAAGGTAAAAGAGGACAATCATGGGTGTAGTGACCATAGACACCGCAACAAGAAGAAGGCTTATTCATGTGAATAGGCCTGTCCTACTTGGGCTGAGTTCATTGTTGTTGGTTAGCAGTGTTAGGTGCATTCCCTTGGGGATTAGGTCCTGGATTACCTGGGGCAGATTGATTTTGGGTGCCTTTCCTCTTATTTTTGGAAATAGGAGGATTATTCGTTGCATACAACTTCCCCTGGGGGGGCAGTGGATTATGTTGCAAGGGTTGAGAAGGTAAGGGAGGCGGGGGTGCTAATGATGGAGGAGTTGGAGCACCAGGCTGCGGATATGGATAATAAGGAGGTTGGGTAACATTGTGGTAAACAGGTTGGGAAAAAGGAGGAGGCATATCGTATCCTGGATATATTCTATCGGGAGGGGGAAAAGTGCTGGAGGAGCTGGCCCCTCCCTTAGGGAAACCATATCCCATGGGAGGATGAGTGTACGGATGAGAAAGGGATCCAATGATACCGTCAGCGGCATGGGATGCCCCTAGTGCGTTGGAGCCACCGGGTCTAGGGAGATTAGGTAAGATGGTATAAACATAACCAGACGGTGCGTAGATTAGGTCATATTTTAACGAAATCTGGAGAGAAAATTCTTCGGTCTGAGGGAAATGAGATGCGACATCTTTGCCGATAGGAGGCAAAAGGGATCTGAGAAACCAATCCATGTAGACATGGTCTTCAAAGGTAGGGGCTCGACATAGGCTATTTCTTCTCTGCCATTCTTGGACATGATCGGATAGGCGGGTGGCAAATGATTAACGGAAAGAGGTCAAAAGTTCAGTACCAGTGTCATAATGAAGGGGAAGCTGGAAGTAAGACAGAAAATCCCGAGCAAGAGTCATAAAGTAGTATGAGAGGAGGATGCCTAGTCAACATACCACTTGGAAACTTCTTCGGTAAGCGTACGTTAGGCCAACCGAAGACGTACACAGTCATCGGTGATGGATTTAGATGAACACCACATACGGAAAGATCGAACATGGTTTGTAGGATCTTCTCTAGCAAGACCTTCAAACTTGGGGATCTTGGAAGGGAGCTTGTTTGGCATCGCAGGCCAACTAGGGTCATGGTGTATGGGGTAATTGATCAACTAGTTAAAATTGGGAAGACTGAGGCCAACCATATAAGGGAGCAACTGGGATAGTTCCTATTGCGGTCCCACTAGTAGTATTCCCAACATTAGGGCTGAGGCTACCACCAGCATTAGGTCCTGAACCAGACATGGTGAAGGTGACAGGGGGAGAACCGAGGATGGAACCAGAAGGGGAACCCAATGAACCAGAAGCAGAGTCGGAATGAGGACTCGGTGGAGGACTAACTCGAATCCTATGCGAAGAGTAAGTTTTCCTAACAGAAACTAAGGAGGAGTGCTCAATAACTGTAAATAAATTTGCAAATAATAGTAAATTAAACTGAATATAACATAAAATAAATAGCTAAAGATGTTGATATTCAACAAGATGATGAGCTTAGTGAAAATCAATCACCTTCACTAAGTGGGCCCACAGGCTATTTTTAGGTGTAAGTCTATTTTTAGACTATGTCTATTTTTAGACATGGTGATCATATTTCAGAAGTTGCAAGATGCTATTTGTGGATGGTTGGTCAAGTTGGAAAAATATATGAAATTCTATTTTAAGAATATTGGGCGAAGTCTATTTATAGATCGTTGATCTAAAAATAGAAGTGTCGATTATTATTAGCTTTTAATAATAATCCGGAAATAAATATAAATTTATTCTCTTGGAGCACTTAATTTCAGTGTACAGATTTGTCAAATCAGTGGGCTGAAGGAATTACACAATTCCTAGGGTTTACTTGTGGTTCATGCATGGAGGAATCAGTTAGAACTAAAGTGGCAAAGTTATGACAGAGTTGGTAGAGCAGTTCATGGAGTTGTTATTCAGTTTAACTCAGTTAATGGAGTTAAACTTAGTTGAGCTAGTTGTATCTAGTCTAACTAAATGATACACTAGTGAGAGTGGAGTGAATTAATTAGTTAATTAATTCACAAATAATAACTCATTAATCAATTGAACAATACAACAATTAACTACAGTGCATGTCAGTTCCAGTGGAGACCCAGTGGAGAGATAGGTGAAAGGGCAAGATGGACTATATGCATTGATTGCACCACACACACATTGGAGATACCAATGAGGATTGCGCAGTGCAATCAAGGTAGATTCGAATTCATTTAGGGGTCTTCTTCAGCAGGGATTGCGCAGTGGAGGCAGGCTATCAGGTGGTAAGAAATTGGTACATGGATTTGCAGATTTCTTCTGATTAGTGTGCAATGATTGATTGTAATGAGAGATTGATGTACTTTCCATGATACATAATATATGATAGTTGGGGTTTTCAGCTTCAGGCTTTCTCGTTAAACAATTGTGTTATGTGCGATTGTTTTTATTGCTTCATGTGTTTGCAATTGATTTTAATTTCTGCAAAATATTAACAGTGGAAGGATTTTGTATTTATAAAGAAGATAAATATTGTTAGATCAGGATAATCTGGATATATACATGCATCTTGTATATAATTTCTACAAAATATGCATCAATTTAAACCCAAGGAGGTGACCTTCTCAACAACTAGTCTGTGGGTGGGAAAAAATCTAGTCAAAACACACCAAAATAACCAATGGATCTAAATTTGGGAGGGAAAATGATCTAAAGGTTAGATATGCTAAAAATAGGTGCAGAAAATAGCAAAAAAATAGAGGGAGAAGTGCTGCAAATGAGGTGGCGAAAGGCTACAACGTGAAGGGAAATGGAGGGGACCCTGGAGGAGGACCAAAAAAAACTGAAAAGAGGTGTTTTCGATGGATGAATAACCAATCTGAAATGGATCTGATTGTACAGGATCAGATCTGAAAAAAGGCTGAACACACTGAAATTTCAGACAAACTGCTTTAGGTAAACTCCTCCTAGAAAGGTGGAATCATATTGAAGCCCAAGGGGCCTAGGTTCCCACTTTGATGAGTAAAAAAAAAAAAAAATACAGGTCCAAAACGGGCGGAGATGGAGGTCAGAAAACCCTAAATAGTAGCCCAGACAAACCCAGAAAAATCTGAGAAAAATTCCCGCAAAAGGTACATTTCGCAGTTTCTGACCTAGTTTCTGTAGAGGTTGCAGGTTTGAGGTTGTTTTCTATGTCCTAGAGGTTCAGGTCTCAGGTTTTGGCCCAAAATGTGTGACCTGCACTTCTGGCACTCTTGGGAGAAGGTTTCAGAAAAAAGTGTCGTCTCAGCTGCGGCTTATGCCTATCACCTGCGCAATAGGTCCGGAAACACATGAAAGTTAGAATTTTTTACTATTTTAAGGTTTTATAGGTTAAAAACAACATCAAGAAAAGGAAAAAAAGAAGCTAAATAAAAATCCTAGGGTTTGAAGCAACTGTTCATGCAGGGATCTAAAAAACGATAGAGGTTGTAATCGTAAACCCTTGTGGAGTCGCCAGTTGTTAGGATGAATTCTAATCGCAAGCATACGGAAAAAGCTCACTTTAGTTGTGCATGAAAAACAACCCTAACATCAAAGATGACTGCCAATTTCTTTAGATCCACAGTTAGTTGACCAAGACAAATGCTACAAAATCCAAATCTATGCAGTTAAGGACATTAAGAAGTAAATAAAAGCAAGAGTTGCTCCATGCATCCAATAGACAAGACAATAATATTTTTAATTTTTTTTTGTATTTATGACACCTGGGAAGGGAACATAGAAATATGTTACCAGTCCCCCTCAATGGGATGGGTTCTTGTATGTCCTTAGTGCTTCAAATCTAAGATCCTTCTCTCTTGATGGTGTAGAAAAACCAGACAAAAATGGAACTCAAGGGGAGTTCACAAGCAAAAAGATAGAAAAATATGACAATGATGGAGGATCAAAATCAGACCAAAAGTATAGATCCAAATTGATATTTAGGCAAAAAAAGGTAGTGAGTGAATGG
Organism: Pinus albicaulis; assembly: GCA_034641835.2. Lineage (NCBI taxonomy): Eukaryota > Viridiplantae > Streptophyta > Pinopsida > Pinales > Pinaceae > Pinus > Pinus albicaulis. The sequence goes on along the minus strand of CM076579.1, from coordinate 936,498,246 downwards.
AAAAACCCTTCTATTTATAACAAAATATTAAGTTAGTCTAGATATTGGTGCATAATTAAAATATTGTTAACCAAATCTAGATCCAACTTTTATGGAATATTTTATTATATTTGTTGGAGGGAAAAAGAATTTGAATTTGGTCAAATCCCTTTATTTGTAAATAATAAATAAATAATGATTTATTTATTATTTTAAGGATGTGGTTGAGTAATAATTAAATAAATAATGATTTATTTATTATTTTAAGGATGTGGTTTAGTAATAATTAAATAAATAATGATTTATTCAATTATTTATAAATGATTTAGTCAAATTTAACAAGACATATTATTTAAATAAGGTTTAAATAATTATACCTAGAAAATAATAAGACAAATAATGATTTATCTAATTAATTTTCCTGTTTTGGGTTAAATATGACCAAGAATATTAATTAAATTTCTGTTTAACTAATTATTCCTTGAGGAAAATCAAACAAATAAGGATTTATTCAATATTTCCTCATGGGGTTTCCTGTTTAGACCATAAACAACTTAATAAATTATGGATTACTAAGTTATTTTTCATAGTGAAAGGAAGGGTAAAATTGGTCTTACATGGTGTACTTTGGTTCATCTAATAGTAATAGGTTAGATGACCAAAAATTGGCGTAACACAAGCAGTGGAAGATCACATCAAGCATCAGCAACAAGTTCTCCAACTCTTAAATGATAACCTAAATTTGGCACAAAATTGAATGAAACAACATGAAGATCAACATCATAGCGAGATAAGTTTTAATGTAGGTGACTGGGTATTTTTACGGCTACAACCATACAAAAAAAATGTCCCTCAAGCAAGCTAAGAAGGATAATAAATTATCGCCAAAGTACTATGGTCCTTACAAGGTGTTGCAAAATATTGGTACCATGGCATACAAATTGGAGCTTCCTCCATCTTCTCGAGAGCACCAAATTTTCCATGTTTCATGCTTAAATAAGGTTATAAGCGACAAAATTCTTGTTCAAACAATGTTTCCAGAACTTGATGAGGAAGGAAAAATCGTATTGGTACATAAAGAATTCATGGAAACAAGAACTCGACAGCTACAAAATTGATCAATTTCAGAGTATATCATCAAGTGGAACAACTTACCCACTGAAGATTCCACATGGGAGGATGAGAAATTTATACAAAAGCATCCAGAACTACTGAAGCATTGAGGAAAACACTTTTTTGGAGGAGAGGGGCATGTTAGGGCCCTATATTACTAGTGTATTCCCTTATTGTTGTTGGTTTAGCCCCCTTATTATTATTGTTTTACTCCTGTAGATCCCTGTTATTATTGTGCCCCATAATAGCCCACTATTGTTATTGTTATGCCCTTATATTATTATTGTTAGGTCGCCTAGGATTATATTGTGACTCCATGGACTCCTATATATAGAAAGGGGTTTTTTTCATTTGAATCATCTAATAATTTTTCATTTATGTAATGTAAACGAGGTTTCCCCCTCGAAGTGTATGATTTCTCTAAGACGTTGATATCTCTTTTCTTCTATTTTGTGAGCCGGTTTCATAACATTGTATGAGACATATGGTGGTGGGATTGTATACCTTAGTGATGGCTCTCCTCTAAACATAGTTGGTAATTATAGATTCTTGATCATATTTCTTTATGGAGGAGTAAATGGTATCATTAGATTTTTTCATATTGCAAGTTTGACACAAAACTCGCTATTGGTAAAAAACAATTAATGATGTAGGTGTGAAATTTATTTATAATGTGAAAGGGTCTAGGATGGTCGAAGAAAATATGGTGCTTAGTAATGGTGTTTTTGTGATAATTTTATTTTTAGCTTGATGCATTCCCTATATAGTGAAATAGCTCTTTGTTTTCTACAATGGAGATATCTATAGAATCTACATATTTGTAATCAGAACATCCTAAACAAGCTATTTGCTTCATAAAGTAAGTTAACAACATAAAATACAATTTTATAACATGAAATAATAGGCTATATGGGTGAAAGGACCTATAAGGCTTGAAAAGCAAAAATATTGTTAATAAATTGAATGGTTTTTTCTCTTGAATTTGATTTTTGTGACCATTGCATATATGGAAAATAGAATATTGTTTTGTTTTATTGTAGTTCTTGTAAATATTTTGGTTGGTTGACTTAATACATTTGGACATATTTCGTCCACTTAAAGTTTCTTCAATTTATAAGTCTTTGTATTATGTCTCATTCATTCATTATTATTCTAAAAGGACATGGGTTATTTTCTTAGAACTAAATACAAGTTTTTTTAGTTGGTTTAAGGAATTTAAATCTCTCTTGTAAAATTTGACAGGTAGGATGATGAAGGTGTTGACGATTGATAATGGAGGTGAGTTTTTTTTTGAAAATTTTGATAATTTGAGTAAGGATAATAGCATTGAATTACATAAGACAACTCCAGATACCCTTTAGTATAGTGGAGTTTGAAAAAAAAATGAATAGAACATTATTGGAGGGAGTTAGGAGTATAATTAGTGGCGTCAACTTAGAGAATGAACTATGGACTAATGTAGTTGCTACTACATGTTGCTTGATTAAAGAGTCACCACATAGAATCTTGTAGATAAGAATCTAATGGAGGTCCATATGAATGAGAATCCTCACTTCAACATATTTGTATTTTTTTTGAGGCATATGCTCATGTACAGAAGGAAGAGTGGTTGAAGTTGGATAACAAGGCATCATTGGTGTTGTTGTGAAAGGTTACAAGATTTGGATATTCTGGCTAAAAATGATTTTTGTAGCAAGAATGTTATTTTCAAGGAATCTAATCCTTCTTCCATAATGGTGAAAATAGAAGAGCATGATAATAAATCAATGGTTTAGCTTCCACCCAAGACTAAAAAGGTTGAACTAGAAAATGAGTAAGATGATGGACCTCATGAGGAGGAGGGTTCAAAGATTTTAGAAGAGGAGGAAGAAAATCCACATTAATATTTAAATAGGTTCATTTAGAAAAGAAGGAAATTAGGTATAAGTTTATTCTATCTAATTTTATATGTATATTTATTTATTTTCTAACATTTATCAACATATAACTAGGAAAGTGGAAATTCTAAATGGAAGAAAAGAATCCTACAGACTAGAGATTATCCATTGACAAGGAAATACACACGCTTAAAAATTAAGACACATAGGACTTGGTAACATTTATTGATGGATGAAACCCCATTGGATGTAATTGGGTTTTCAAAAACAAGATTAGTTTAGATGACAATTTTGAAAAACACTAGGCAAGGTTGGTTGTGAAAGGACATTTCCAAGTTAAGGAGATAGATTTTCATGAGATATGTTCCTCAGTTGCTAAGTTAAAATCTATTAGGCTACTATTATTTGTAATAATATTTTATTTATAGATAGAATACATTGATGCAAACATATAATTCCTATATGGTGACTTGAAGGATGAGATCTATATGACATGACCAAAGAACTATGTTAATAAAGATAAAGAGATCATGGTATGAAAATTAAAGAAGTATTTATATGGTCTCAAATAGTCTCCTAGAATGTGATACAAAAAGTTTTATTATTGTGTGTTAGGATTGGGATTTATGAGGTTCAAATCATATCATTTTGTGCATTTCAAACTTAATTTTATTGATTTACTTGTTATGACTCTACATGTAGATGATTTGTTATTCTTTTGAAATAATTGGGATGTGATTTGTGATTTGAAGTCTCAACTTTCAATACAATTTGATATGAAAGACTTGGGGGCTTAAAAACATACCTTAATAATGGAGATAAAAAAAGATAGATAAAATAAAAATATTTTATTGAACTAGAGTAAATATATAAATTCTATGCTCTAGAGTTTTTGCGTGGTAGATTGGAGATAGTTGAGTGTTCTAATTTATCCAAGAACTAAAATTTTGGTTGAGAAATGTCATACAATATCCACAAAGATAGAAGATATGGATTTTTTCCCTTACACTATTGTATTTAGTAGTTTGAGATATGCTAAGGTATTTACTAGACTAGACATTTTCCAAATTGTGGGTATCTCTAGACAATTCATGGCTAATTCTAAACAAGAATATTAGACTATGGTGAAGAGAGTCTTCAAAAAATTTTCAAGGTACTTCTAGATATTCCATTTTCTATGATAGTGATGTTTTCGGGGACCCAAAATCAATGGATATATAGGTTTATGTGGATTATTATTGGGTGGAGGATGTAGATAAAGAAGATATATGAGAAAATGCATGTTTTGATTGTTTGGTGGAGTAGAAGGTTGGATGAGTAAGAAACAACTTAATACATAGGTAGGGTACATAACAACTACTAATATATATATAAGAAGGCGATTTATATTATGAAAGAATGTTTATAATTAGGGATAAGTTGGAAAGCCATTACAGTTCAATCTGATAGTAACATTGTAATTTTCTAGCTAAGAACTCAACCTTTATTGCAAATACAAAGCATGTGTTTATTCAATAATATTTTGGTATGGACATGGTAGAGGATAGAAAGATGATACTCAAGAAATATGACATTTTGTAGAATGATGCAGATGCATTGGTAAAACTAGTGAACATAAGTAAATTTAAGTGGTTTTGTGAGTCTATGAGACTTATGACCCCTAGAAATAAGCTTTTAGTTTGATGAATTGTATCTTATATTCTTGAAAGGTATATGAAAAGTGGAAAATTTTTCAGACAAGTGTCTCATATATACTTAAAATCATGTGGTTGAATAGTGAATAAATGTAGAGTAGTGTTCGGGAATAAATGTAGAGTGGTGGAAGGGAATAAATGTAGATAAATGAGAGAGAAAAACTATTGATTATTGGTAGGGAATAAATGGAAATCACTAGCATGAAATAAATGTTAAGTAGCAATAGTTGGCCAATTAATTTCTAGTGATTTCTAGCATGTGGAATTGGAGAAACCATAAATGGTTTATGGTTTCTGCTATGCCTATTTATTGAGTGCAAGGGTTGGAGAAAAAAGGAGTGTGTGATTTTTAACTTACTATTATGCTACTGAAATTTCTCCCTTATGCTACCACTAAACATTGTTATTAAAATATTGAAGAATATATTGTATTATAACCATTTAGTTCTTGAATAATACCACAAGTGTGCTTTAGAGTGTGGGGTTTTTCTCCCATAATGGTTATCCAAAAGAAATTATTGTTTAATAGTTGTATGTTTTTTTGTTGTTTATTACTGCAACTATGTTTATTTATTTTCCATATCCTTCTCTCATTTATTAGTGTAGGAAGAATATTTTTCACCTCTACTTCCTTTAATTTAGTATCATATCTTGATCACCTTGGACCCAAGGTGTTAGGGACATGTATTTTTAATATTCACATTGGTGGGATCTCATGAAAAAGGAAATATTGTAGTAAGGAAATGAGAATTTGTAGATTAGAAATAGTGAGGTTTATTGGAATTGACATTGAGCTATAAAATCTAATTGATAATGGGATTGAAATTATGAGAGAATCTACATTAGAAATAGTGATTTTTAATGGCATTGAATTGATCTATGGAAGCTCAAGTTAGAGCTTCTTCTCATATATGACCTATGGGTTGTAGTATCAAACCTAAAGAAAATAATGAAGATTTATTTTCTAATTAAAATATATGTGCACTAGAAGTTTGGTGGTGGTTCATCTCCAGGCCATGAGATGGAATGAGAAATTGGTGCATATAATATCAAGTAAGTAGGCTGACATGTAAAATCCATCATTCCACTTTCACATATTAGATGATAACCTTTTGTACGTTCTTTAAAAGGCTCATGGCCTAGTTAAAATTCCTTTTAAGTGACTTGACCAATTACCAACACCCACCCCATTTTAAGGTTAGTCACACCTCTCTTGCCATAAATTTAAGTAAATAGTGCAATAATCAACCTGTAAGATGGGTGAAACTATGTGTTTTGGTAGTGTTGGTGTCCCGTGTTTTGACAGTTTGGCAAATCAAAAGAAAAGGAAACATCAGATTCAATCTTTAGAGTTCCAGGATCTATTCCTCCTGTTCTCAGAGAGGGATCTCTCAAATATTTGTTTGCAAAGGTTTATCTTGTGTGCTTTGAGTATGGATTTTAGACTAGTTATAAAGTGCAGATGTTTGTTTGGTTGGATTGAGTTTAATACAACGGAACATGAAAGGTCTAAGAAAGATAGACAGAAAGAGGAAATATCTGGTTCATTGGGCAATGGAGTCAAAATAAGGTCATGACAAACTCTTCAAGAGATATGGGATATCAAAGGGCAAATCTAACTTGGCCACAAGATCCTTTTGTTTTTGGAATGAAGTGAACATTAATGATTTGGAAAGAGAAGTTTTATTCTCAACGAAGGGAACTTGAAGAACATAACTTAACAATAAAGAAATATTTGATAGACAGGGCTAACCATAAATTCTACAAACATTTTTTAAGCAAATAATGACTTCAAGACAACTTTTAAAATGAAATCTAAGATTCAGGGAACACCCTATTTCCTCAAAGATTTTATTTTAAAGGACTTAGAAAACATAAAAGATTCACTGATAATTGCAGTCATAGAAGAGGGAACACCTAAATAACATCTATGCTTACAACTATAAAGACCTTCAAAACAATTTTTCAAGCAATGGCAAAGGGCAAGATCAAAACCGACCTCTCTGATTAACTTAAAGCAATGGTACTTCAAAGGGAGACTTCAATAACAACTTTCAAGTGATGGCAGACAAGCAGGGAAAACCATAAATCATGCTGAAACCAACTATTTGAGCTATCATAGAAATAAACAAGCATAAAGATTAAAGAGAAAGTTTAAAGCCTCTAAAATACTTCAGCAGAAGAAAACATAAAACAATGAAGGATGAACAGATCTAAGGTGCTTCCAAGAGTCATTTCTTAGTCTAAAACTTTCAACCTAATGTAGTAAGAATTTATGGAACATAATGATAACAGGGGGAAAAACATAGAACAATTCAGAATACTTCACCAACAGCCAAGCTCATGGATCCAATGATAGAGCCTTCTCAAGAACAGACATGCAACAACATCATCAAGACATCCGAGACTTCAGTTTGTTCTTCAACTTCAACAGTTTTGTATATATATTTCAGAGAGTTTCAAAGTTACAACTTGTGATCAAACAACAACCAACAACCAACCAACACTCACTCATCTTCTGCTGTAGTATATATAGAAGGATGAAGAGGTGAGATCTGATAAAAGATCTCAATTACAATTAATACAGAATTAAATGGTTCATGGGCCCTTGAGGGGTTCAATGAGGAGATTCACATACATATCCTCTGTATTAAATGATTTTCATAATGATTTCAAGCTCGGTAGGAGTTTTGTTGACCTTTGAGGCACTGTGCGGTGTTGAAGTAACTCTGCAGATATTCTTTGCATTGAATTTCCTGTCAGAAATAACTTCTTCGGCTGTGTTGAGGCAAAATATCTAATCCTGATCAATAAATTCAGCTCCTGATTGAATACTTTGAGGCACAGGTGGCGTCGTGGTAGCTAGAGGGATCAATTTTCCTCAATTTGTGGCAGCGGAGGGTTTCCTGTCGGTGAAACCCTTTAGATTTGTTTTGAATTCTGTTTTAACCTGGGGATTAGGTTTATAATGATCATTTTGGGCCATAATCCTCGTAAACAGTCCATTAATCCTCTGCTCTGATAGTTTCCTGGTCTTCAGCGCTGATACTCTTTTTCTGCGCTTAATCCATGTTTTCTTGCTATTGCGCAGGGCTTCATAGGGTCTGTGATGCATCAGTGGTTCATGAAACATTGATAGCTGTGAAGTTTGAACCCGACGGTCGATTTCCTTTGGTAAATAGAAAGCAAGAGAGTCATCACCCTCTTCTTTCGAATCGTTTTCGAGCATAGAAAAAAGAACATTAAGCCCTGCAAAATATAAACAAAATATTATAAAATCCATGCATTTACTGGTTAACTGCTGCAGAGGCATATGGAGAGAGCGTGGCCGTTGGATGGAATCATCCAACGGTCCAGATTTATCGGGAGTGATCATGGAATGGACGGAGGAGAGATTAAGTCCGAGCTATCGATCTGCAGAGATCGACGGTCGAGATTGGGCGATGGAAAGTCAGCGGTGGGGAATCGTTGACCGGGCAACGGAATCGGGCAATGAAATATGGACCGTCGATCTGCAGATCAGATCGATGGCAGAGGTTGTTTTGCTGCTGCACGAAGGCTGGTTTATCGCGCGGGCACTTTGGTTAACCATCAGACACTTTCGAAGAGAGATGGTCGTTGGATGAGGGGGCCCAGATCGGACGGCGGAGATTTATTTCGCTGGGCGTCCTGGTCCGGTCTTTAACGCGCGATGGACGACGGTTGCGCAGTGGTTTTCAAAACGTACAAGGGACATGCATCACACAGCGTATGGAATCGCCGGCCAATGGAAGAAAACAGCTTTTGGCCCAAAGGCGGTAAGAAATATACCACGCGGTTTAGGAAAACAACGCACGGTTGGGGGGGGGGGTGTCCACAGGGAGGCGTGTCCCGCACCGTCCGATCTGCGGAGCAGATTGATGGTCGAGATCGCTCCATAATTCATACGGGCGGAAAACTTTGGAAAAAATATTTTAAACCCAAAAAACACGAAATAACAAAGGTTTTCAATGTTTTGGGTGGAGGAATATTATTTTGAAAGGATAAGCGCCTGGCGGGTCTAGCAATTGGTTCTGGCGCTCGGGTTTATGGACGGAAAAGGGTTAGGGATTTAGCCCGAGGGGGCTTAAGTCCAGAACATAGAAAATATGTATTTTCTATGGATTTTTAATGTTTTTCCAAGGAAATGAAGGTTCCGATAAGGCTAAGAATGGGTCTTAGACCTTATGAAATGGTTTTTATGAAATGGAAAGGGAAGAAAACATGAATTTATAGGATTTTCATGGGAGATGGAGAGATAGAAAAGGAGGTTAGTTTGGGAAGGAGGAAATGGAAAATGGGGTTTGCAGTAGTGTTTTGGCTTTGGAAATCAGCAGGATTTCTGAGTTCTAAAAGGAAACAGTAGTGAATATTATCCAAGGATAGGATATTTATCAAAAGTCTTCAAGTATCAGCAATTTTGGTAATGAAATTGTTTCTTGAAGGCTATCCAACATCATTTAGCCACCATCTGATATGACAGAATTTTATGGTTGGCTAACAGGTAGACCCCTTTTGATTTCTTTGTGAAGGTTTTTATTTCTTCCCACCAATTGTGTAATAGGTCCTCGAGTAGGGCATATAAATTTGGGGATATTATCTTGTATATTTTGTATATTTTTTAGTGTCTTTAAGCACCTGATTCCTCCTTATTTTCACCAACCATAAAGAAAGTAACAAATATATTTTGGTCAAGTAGCCATTTCACCAAATCCTAGCATGTGAGGATGCTTGATATTGTTTCTATTATTATAGGCCATTTTATCACATCTAGTAAATAGGCCTACAAATTGGATCAATAAATATCCATTAACATGTTGTCTTGATCCCTGTACAAATACCTAAGCATGACCTCTCCAAAAGCTCTGATTTTTTGGGACAAATTTCTCAAAAAATTTCTTTGTAGCCCCAACACACCATTCCTCTTTGGCCACATGCATTCAATGCATGTTTCTTCCTTGTACACATGCATTGGTCATCATATTTTTCTCCCTTCTGCAGGTGTTGATGATTCTAGAAATTTAGGAAACTTAAAAATAATTCTGAAGCTTCCTCTTCTATAAGCTTCCAAGGTTGTTTAACTATTTACCATGGATAAAGAGATAAAATATTCTCTGATCCCATCTTGGATACTTAACCTATTATCCCTTGAGCTCATCCTCCCATTATATGTGGATCTCAATCCCATTATGGTAAATCCTAAACTACCATACTTCTCCTATAAATTTACTGACATCCATAATATCAAGGTTGGATTTTGGAGATTGATAGTGCCCTTATGTCGTTTCCTTGAACCTAAAGGAGCCATCATATTCATGCATTAGATTTGATATTGAGGTGTGCCTTGTGACAAGGATGGACAAGTCAACCTGGGGAGACATCTACAAAGTCAATGCCTATTTATGGTTGTAAACTCTCTCCTATATTTGTCAATACAAAGAGTATATTGTTTTCCTAAATGTTTTGTGTTATGTTTTCACTCATGTATTTCAATGCCATGCTAATTCATTGAATAGAGATTTTAGATTATGCTAAATGGATGTTGTGGATCCTTTTCTTGTTTTAGTTGCGTGTGCAGGTTCTAATTATAGCACTTGGAGATTGCAAGCAAGGAGGAAAGGAAGGCTTGCTACAAGTTATAGGTAGGCTTATTTTCCATAATCTAATTTCTCTAAGGAAAAATTCATGATTTTTGTCTTCTGTTGTTTTAGATCAGGCCACTAGGTCTAGGGAATTCACCTTTGTTCACAATCGTAAATTTCGAATAAAAAATTGGCGATTCTTCATATTAAAATTGGTGACACCCTTTATCATTTTGGTATCGATACGATTTTTAGATGGTTCCTCACTCATGAGGAGGTCAAGGAAGCTATAAATGAATGCCATGCTGGGGCATGTGGTGGACTTATGTCCAGTTATTCCACCGCACAAAATATTTTGTGTGCTGGCTACTTTTCGCTTAGTATGTTTCGCGAATGCATCGTTTCGGTCCAAAAGTGTCATGCTTTCTAGATATATGATTGTAAAACATGTGCTCCACTTAATCCTTTACATCCTGTTATCCTCGTTGGACCCTTTGCGAAATGGGGTGTTGATGTAGAAATTACACCAATGGATTCAATTTGATCATGTAATATACTAAAGCAAGATACTGAATCCTTCTACAATATTTGCGGAAAATAAACACGATCACACAATCACACAAAGTAAGAGAAAGATGAAAATCAAGTGCACAAAACATATATTTTCCCTGGGGAAATATTGCTGCTAAAAACCCCTATATCTTTATTGTATAATCAACCAAGGAATCATATTGAAACAATACAATGCACTCTTCTCACAAGAGTCTACTGCACTCTACCAACTATCTCACACTGATCAGGATAAAATGGACCAACACTTAGCTAATTTCCTGCCTCTTCTCAGTCTGCCTTGCTTATGAAATACTAAGAACAATCGATCCCTATTAATTAGGAAATTTAACCTTCCAAAACTGCGTAATACATCATGTGCAATCCTATGGTTGTCTAATTGCGCACCAACAATTTACTAATAATACAATTGATAGATAACATCCCTTTAACCTCTGTCTCAACTGGGTCTTCATTAGAGCTAACATGAACGTAGATATTAATAGTAAATCATCAATCACTTGACAGATCACTCCATGTGAATTAAATCTAATTTAATTCACTTGACCTATCACTAGTGCAACAATCAGTTACAACTAGTTAGATTGACTTTAACTCACTTAATTGAGTTAATTGATTTCTCATGCATTAAATTAATACAATAACTGCAACTTGGACACTAAAACAAATGGAATCACTCTACATGCCTCACCAACCACCCTCAACTCGAATTTCATGAGCTAACTAAGTCTATCACACCCAATTAACTATTACAAGTGATTATGAGGTAAGATTACAATTTATTTTCCAATTTAATTAAGGGAAAATTAAATTAGACACACATTCTTGTTGACTTTTCAACACTCCCTCTCAACAATAAAGGGATTATCAGCTACCCTGATTCTACCTCTATGGTATTCGAAGTTTCCCTTGGCGAACTCCTTCGTCAGAATATCTGCATCCTGATCCTCTGTGGGAATGTACTAAAGTAACATAATGTGTCTCTGAACACAATATCTAATATGGTGGTACTAGATGTCAATATGCTTGGACTTTTCATGGAATATTGGATTAACCAAGAGTTTTATGCAACTTTGGTTGTCACAATGTATCACCATCGGATCCATCTGATGACCAAAAAAGCCAAAAAGTATCTTCCTCATCTTGATGGCCTCACATACTGCTTGACTGGCTGCCATGTACTCTGCCTCAGCTGAACTAAGTGCAAATGATCTCTGCTCCCTGTTGTACCAAGAAACTACTATCGATCATATGCTGAAGATCCCTCCTAATGTGCTCTTCCTGTCTGATGGAAAACCTACCCAATCATCATCCGTGAAGCCTTGAAGCTTCACTCCCTATGTCTATCTATACCATAATACACACTCTGCAGTGCCCCTGAGATATCTCAAGACATGCTTCCCTGCCTTCCAAAAGAGCTTGGCCAGCTTAACCATATCTTGACTAAGCTAGTTAACAGCGTAGCATATGTATGGTCGTGTGTTCACCAAGTACATTAGTGAACCCACAAGCTACCTGTAAACAATAGTGTCCACTACCTCACCTAAAGTAGCATCCTCCTTCCTCTAGTTTCCTGCAAGAGGAGTCTCCATGGGTTTACAGCTCTGGAACTTCTTCATAATCTATTTGGCATACTTGCCTTGAGAAAAAAATAGCTCCCCATCCTGCTACCATATCTCCAAACCAAGGAAATAGTGAAGGAGTCCCATGTCCTTAATCTAAAACTCTCTTGCAAGATCTTATTTGCAAGAAGTTATGAGTTGCTCATCACATGTTAGAATAATATCATCTACATAAAGTACAATAATCATAAGCTTACCATCAACCACAATTTGGTACAGGTTCACATCCGCTTCACTCTTCGTGAAGCCCAACCCGGTTAAATAGCTGTCAATCTCGGTGTATCAAGCACGAGGTGCTTGCCTCAGCCCATATAGTGTTCTCTTGAGTCTGCACATATGCGACTCCCTGTCAAAGGTATAAAAACCTTTTGGTTGCTCAATGTACACTTCTTCCTCAATAACTCCATTGAGAAATTCAGAATTTACATCCATCTGATGTATCTTCCACCCCATCTGCGCTGAGAGTGCAAGGATAGATCTAATCAATGAGTACTTTGCAACCGGTGCAAAAGTCTCCTCATAGTCATTCCCCTCAACTTATGAGAATCCTCGGGCTACAAATATAGCCTTGTACTTCTCCACACTCCCATTTAATTCCTTCTTCACCTTATAGATCCATCTAGATCCAACCACTGACTTCTCGACTAGTCTTGGGACAACTTCCCATGCAATTTTCCTGACGATGGAGTCATACTCCTCAACCATGGCACCAATCCAAGTTGTTTGCTGCACTGCTTCCTTAAAATAGGTTGGTTTTGTCACAATACAGTTGCTCATAAGAGCCATGCATCCAGTATACCTGTCTGGTGACTGTCTCTATCTGCACTGAGATGTAGGTGCTCCTACATGTTTTTCCGCATCAAGTCTCAATCTGTCAGCCTCTGTGGTGCGCCTCCTACCGTGTCTGGTGGATGGATCTGCATGAGTGGTTTCTTCCACTCCATGATCATCTGCCTATGGCTGATCCACATCTTGAGGTTCATCCTGTGGAACCAAGAGTTCTTCATCTGCGTGCAAATCAAGCTCCATCTTAAGGGACAATCACATGGATTTCTCCTCATCAAATTTTACATCTTGTCTGACAACTGTCATCCTGATGTTTGACAATTACACCCGATAGTTGTGGGGAGTATCAATGTACCCCAAAAATATCCCAATCTCTGCAGTTGGTTCTAGCTTCTTTCTAAGATATTTGGTCACATGGTAATAGAAAAATGAGCCACAAATTTTAAAATATGAAACATCAGCTTTCTAACGAGAAAAAGCCTCTTGTGGTGTAATCATGCCAAGTATCTGATGAGGACTACGGTTCTGCACAAATACCATTGTTTTGGATGCCTCTACCCACAGATGCAACGATAGGACTTGATCATGTAACATAGCTCGTGTCATACCCACAATTGTTTTGTTCTTTATTTCTGCAACCCCATTTTGTTGTGGGTTATGAGGCACAATCAACTCTCTCTTAATTCCTTCTTTTATATAGAATTTCTTGAATTAGTTGGAGATGTATACACCACCATTGTTGGTCCTTAGAGCCTTCACCTGCTTCCCTGTATCTTTCTCAACCAGTGCTTTGAACTCACAAAATTTTGAGAACGTCTGATCTTTCTTCTGCATGAAGTAGATCCAACAATTTTTAGAAAAATCATCAACAAAAATCACATAGTACCCTTAATTTGTTGTAGAAGCTGTAGAGAATGGTCCAGACGCATCTGAGTGAACTATCTCAAGGATTTCTGTCGCTTATTTCTCCTTCTCATGAAAAGTAGCCTTTGTATTCTTCCCCATGGTACATCCCTTGCATGTGTCTATCTACGTAAGAGTACCCTTTGGAAGCCTCGTAGAAATATGGCACATGATGTTCAAGGCACTGTGGTGTAGATGGCCCAATCTCCTATGCCATAAATCACTCTCGTCCTGACTCACCACTCTGCCTTCTTTACTCATCAATGTTGCGCAACCATCTACATCAAGTTTGTACAGGTTCTTCACATGAACCCCAATCTTCTTAACCTATCCCGTGGCTTTGTGACGAAGGAATGCTTTCCCTTCACTGAAAACCACATCATATCTTATATCCTCCAACATAGCAACTGAAAATAAATTCTTTTTCAAGCCTGGTACATGCATGACATCTTTTAATAAGAAAGGTTTACCTGATTGTCTCTGGAAAGCAACTATACCAATATCGATAGCACTATACCTCCCGTCATCACCCATCTCAATGTGCATATGAAGATCCTTCTCCTCCAAGATATTAAAGAGTTCTTTGTCTCCTGTCATGTGGAAATATGCACCACTATCCAAGTACCACACTAATCCCATCACACTAGAAACCATGAATGAGATGAGTGAGAAGTCCAACAAGAACTGTGAAGCCAAAGAATCATCTATTGTAGGTCCTGAAGCCTTATTGTTGTTCTTATTCTTTTGTGGACAATTAGTGGCATAATTTCCATGCACGTGACAGTGAAAACATTTTACTCTAGACATGTCACGCTTCTTTCCTTCTTTGGTGCTCTTAGATTTGTAATAGGATTTATTTCCCTTCCCCTTCTTTTCCTTACAAGCCAAGGCGTAATTTTCCTCATCATCTGTCTTGGATGAGGATCCATCCCTGGTATTCCACCTAAATTGTTCTTGTACCAAATCCAAACAAATTTGCTCCCAATCTGGTAGGTTCTCCCTCCCATTAACAGAGTCCTGATAACTATGCCAACTCTTGGGAATGCTTAGAAGTGCTAGGCTCACCAAGTCATCATTCGCTACAGTAATCTCGACACTTCCAAGCTCATCTCGGCATTGGATGAACTTGGTCAAGTATTTCAGAATAGTATCTCC
Organism: Pinus albicaulis; assembly: GCA_034641835.2. NCBI lineage: Eukaryota > Viridiplantae > Streptophyta > Pinopsida > Pinales > Pinaceae > Pinus > Pinus albicaulis. The sequence goes on along the minus strand of CM076579.1, from coordinate 936,482,947 downwards.
TTTCTCCATTTTGATTTTCTTGAGCTTGTCCTTCAGTGCCAATTTTCTATGGTCACTACTGTTTTGAAATAGATCTATCAAGGCCTTCCACATTGCATATGGAGTTTCCTTTCCATGGATAATTGAGACAATGTGATCTCGAACTCGCTCTAATAATATCCTCCTCTCCTTTGCAACCTTCTTTTGCCAAGCATCAAGAAGAGTGGTGTATGCTGCTACGAGCCTTGGAATATCAACGTCGATAAATTATTTCAACCTGTTGCCCTCCATAAGTGCCTCCATTCTATATTTTCATGAATATAATTAGAACTGACCTCGAGTGAATATTCCAATATTAATCCATTGAAATCCATCTTAAGCCTCCTGTCACACCAAATAATATTTTTGAAAATTCAAATGTTGTTCAACACAAACTCAATTATTCTCCACTATAGTGGTTTATGTCGCTCTGATACCATGTATAAATTACACCAACTGATTCAATCCTATCATGTAATATAATAAAACAAGATACCAAATCCTTTTACAATATTTGTGGAAAATAAACATGATCACATAATCACACCAAGTAAGAGAAAGAAGCAAATCAATTGCACAACACAGGTATTTTTCCCAAGGAAAGCTTGCGGCTCAAAATGCATCTATCTTTATTGTATAATCAACCAAGGAATCATATTGAAATAATAAAACACACCCTTCTCACAAGAGTCTGCTGAACTCTACCAACTGTCTCACAATGATCCAGACAAAATTGACTAACACTTAGCTAATTTACTACCTCTTCTAATCCTACCTTGCTTGCACAATTCTAAGAAAAATTTATCCCTATTAATTAGGAAATTCAACCTTCCAAAACTACGCAATACATCATGGGAAATCCTATGGTTTTCTAATTGTGAGCCAGAAATTTACTAATAATACAAATGATAGATAGCATCCCTTTAACCTATGTCTCAACTGGGTTTTCATCAGAACTGACATGCATGAAACTATTAATAGTAAATAATCAGTCACTTGACAGATCACTGCATGTGAATTAAATATGATTTAATTCACTTGACCTCTCACTAGTGGAACAATCAGTTACAAATAGTTAAACTGACTTTAAATCACTTAATTGAGTTAATCTATTTCTCATGCATTAAACTAATACAGTAACTGCAACTTGGCCTCTAAGAAAAATATAATCACTCTACATGCCTCACCAACCACCCTCAACTCGAATTTGATGAGCTAACTAAGTATATCACACTTAGTTAACTATTACAAGTTATTATGAGATAAGATTACAATTTATTGTCCAATTTAATTAAGGGAAAATTAAATTAGACACACATTTCTTGTTGAATTTTCAACAATTGAAATTATGACAAGTAACTTTCACTGAGCTGGGGGCCATGGCTACATCATTGTGGCAGTATAATATTTTACCAAGTGGGTTGAGGCAATGGATACATATAATACCACTAACAAAACAACTGCTCTCTCTCTATTCAATCATGTCATTTTAAGGTTTGGTGTACCATAAGCTACTGTTTCAGACCATGAGAAGAATTTACAAAATCACATGACATCTGAGCTTACTTCTAAGTTGGTCCTTCACCATGAAATCTCAACTCTCTCTTACCCACAAGAAAATGGGAAAGTAGAAGCTATCAATAAATTTTTGAAAATAATGCTACAACACATGATAGGGATCTAAAAATCATATTGAAACCTGATACTTTATGAAAATTTGTGGGCATATCGAACCTTTGTCCATACTACTACCAAATTCACACCATTTCATTTGGTGTATGGTCTGGAAGAAATTCTTCCTATCGAGTGTGACATTCCATCTCTGAAACTTGTTGTCAAGCTCCTCTGCAAAAATTCTGTAGAATAAAAGTGTCTTTTTCATATCACATGCTTAGATGAAACCCAATGTGATGCCACAATGTCCAATGAGGCACACAAGAAACACATTAAGGTGAAATATGACAAGAATGTTATGCCTCATGCCTTCTCGAAAGGTGAACTTGTCCTGTCGTATGATCAGGAATCTGATAAAATATTGTTTGGGAAGTTCGAGGTAATGTGTCTAGGCTGATACATAGTTAAATTTTTTCTTGGAAAAGGGGATTACATGCTTATTAATTTTGATGGAGTTCTCTTGGCACAACCTACAAATGGGTTTTACCTCAAAAAATACTATGCTTAATTATTTTTTTTGTGTATTCATTGTGTACATATTTTGTATAGGTGTGTTGAGTGTGTTTGCAATGTGTTTCCTTCAAAGCTTCCTACCATATCTGTTAATCTTGCTTTACATTTGGTTTGCATATGTCGGCATCCCTTCAACCATATGTTGGTTATGCTGATGGTGCTAATTGTAGTACTTAGATCATTTCATCTATGCTCCGAGTTGCGAGTTAGTGAGTTTATAAGGGATTTCCATCAATCACTCTACCAATAACATCATTGAGTATAACGCAATTGTCGAGTTGTTGTCCGATGCTATTTATTATGGAATATTTCGTATATTAGTCAGAATTTACTCACAACTTGTAGTACTGCATTTAACTAATGTCTATATAGTGAGAAGTCCAACTATGCTTCGTATGTTTTTAAGGGTTCTCCTTCTGGAAATACATTTTGATTATATCCAATATCAACACATTCCTAGAATTTTAAACACATTAACAGACTCATTGGAAAATCATGTTTTAGACATACATTTGGGTCACATGTAAATTAAATTTAATCCACATCACATACATTGAACAAGATAATAGGGAAAATAGGAAACACCGATAGATAGATAGTTGTATATAAAAGTTTGGTTTTACAAAAATATGTGTCTGAGATACATATGGCCACACAAAATCTCATATAAAAAATGTATGTATTCAAAATATGGCTCTAAGGCCTCTTAGTTTACTAGTCTTGATGGTTTTCATGGTAACAAACAACTGCACGAGCAACTTTGCACAGAAAATTACTAATGCGCTCAGGCACTCCAATGGTCTAAATTTGTACACTAATAGGGATTTGATTAACCTTAGTCTCTGGTGTGCTATGGGTCAATCCCTCAATGTTGCACCCAATCTATGCAAGTTTCTCAACTACGTTGAGATCCTGCATCTCCTCTCGTGCTCCTGCAACAACTTCTACTCCAATCTGCGCATGTAGTGGTAGTGGTGTAGAAATTATATACAAGATGCATGTATATATCCAGATTCTCCTGATCTAACAATATTTATCTTCTTGATAAATACAGAATCCTTCCACTATTAATATTTTATGGAAATTAAAATCAATTGCAAACACATGAAGCAATAAAAACAATCACACATAACACAGTTGTTTAACCGGAAAGCCTGAAGTTGAAAACCCCAAATATCATATATTATGTATCATGGAGATCATGTAACAATCTCATACAAAACTTAGTACATCAAGCTCTCAGTACAATCAATCATTACACACTAATTAGAAGAAATCTGCAAAACCATGCACCGATTTCTTTCCACCTGATAGCCTACCTCCACTGCGCAATCCCTACTGAAGAGAGCTCTGAATGAATTCGAATTACCCTTTCCTTGACTGCGCAATCCTCATTGGCAACTCCAATGTGTCTGTGGTGCAATCAATGCATCACTATAGTCACAAAAGATAGTCCATCTTGCCCTTTCACCTATCTCTCCGCTAGGTCTCCACTGGAACTGACATGCACTGTAGTTAACTGATGTATTGTTCAGTTGATTAATGAGTTAGTATTTGTGAATTAATTAACTAATTAATTCACTCCACTCCCACTAGTGTATCATTCAGTTAGACTAGATACAACTAGCTCAACTGAGTTTAACTCCATTAACTGAGTTAAACTTAATAACAACTCCATGAACTACTCTTCCAACTCTGTCATAACTTTGCCACTTCAGTTCTAGCTGAGTCCTCCATGCATGAACCACTAGTAAACCCTAGGAATTGTGTAATTCCTTCAGCCCACTGATTTTCCAAATCTGTACATTGAAATAAAGTGCTCCAAGAGAATAAGTTGTTGTTTATTGTCGGATTATTATTAAGAGCTAATAATAATCGACACTTCTATTTTTAGATCAACGATATATAAATAGACTTCACCCAATATTCTAAAAATAGAATTTCATCTATTTTTACAACTTGAAAACCATCCACAAATAGCATCCTGCAGCTTCTGAAATATGATCACCATGTCTAAAAATAGACATAGTCTAAAAATATACTTACACCTAAAAATAACCTGTGGGCCCACTTAGTGGAGGTGAATGATTTTCACTAAACTCATCATCTTGTTGAATCTCAACATTCCCTCTCAACAAGATAGGGATTATCCTTCACCCCGATCCTGCCTTTATGGTATTCAAATTTGATCCTGGTGAGCGCCTTCATCAGAATATCTGCATCCTGATCTTCCGTAGGAATGTACTGAAGCAACATGATCTTCCACTGCACACAATCTCTGATATGATGATACTGAATATCAATATGTTTAGATCTATCATGAAACACAGGATTAATCAAGAGTTTAATGAAACTCTGATTATCACAATGTATCACTGTATGATCTAAATGTGAACCGAAAAAACCGACTAGGATCTCCCTCATCCAGATAGCATCACATGCAGCTTGACTTGCTACCATGTATTTTTCTTCCACTAAACTGAGTGCCACGGATCTTTGTTTCCTGCTGTACCAAGAAACTGTTGTAGATCTGATATTAAAAACCCCTCCTGATGTGCTCTTTCTGTCTATTGGGCCACCTGGCCAATCTGCATCCGTGAAGCCATGCAACTTCACCTCATCCATCTGTCTATACCGTAAGCCATACTCAGATGTGCCCCTGAGATACCTCAGGACATGCTTGCATGCCTTCCAAAAGAGCTTGGTAGGCTTAACCATTGCTTGTGAAAGCTGGTTCACTGAAAAGCATATGTCCGGTCTTGTATTAAATAGATACATGAGCGAACCCACCAACTTTCGATAAATAGTGGCATCCACTACCTCTACCAATGTAGCATCATCTTTCCTCCAATTTACTGGAAGAGGAGTGTCGATAGGCTTGAAACCTTGCATGTGAAACAGTATATCCCGGGCATACTTTCCTTGAGACACAAACAGTTCACCTTCCCGCTGCCATATTTCCGATCTAAGGAAATAATGAAGGAGGCCCAAATCCTTCATCTCAAACTCCTTTGAAAGATCTGCCTTGCATGAGTGTATCAACTGCTCATCACCCATTAGTATTAAATCATCAACATAAAGAAAAATGATTAAAAACTTACCCTCCACCACAATTTGGTACAGGTTTGCATCCGCCTCACTCTTGGTGAAGCCAAGTCCAGTGAAATAGCTGTCGATCCATGTGTACCAAGCACGAGATGCTTGTTTCAACCCATAAAACGCTCCTTTGAGTCTGCACACATGCGACTCGCTACTGAAGATCTCAAATCCTTCAGGCTGCTCAATGTACACCTCTTCCTCAATGATCCCATTAAGGAGCACAGTCTTCACATCCATCTGATGAATGTGCCAACCCATGCGCTGAGAGAGCAAGGATGGTCCTTATGGAAGAATATCGTGTGACAGGTGCAAAATTTTCTTCATAATCAATCCCCTTGATCTGTGAGAAGACCCGAGCAACAAATCTTGCCTTATACTTCTCATCTCCCATCAGCATCTTGCTTTACCTTGTAGATCCATCTTGATCCTACAAATTATTTACCAATTGACCTTGGAACAATCTCCCAAGAATTGTTTTTGACAATGAAGTCATACTCCTCCACCATGGCATCTACCCATGTGGGCTCCTGCATTGCTTCTTCAAAATAAGATGGCTTTGTCACGATACACTTGCTCATAAGAGCCATGTATCCAGTAAATTGGTCAAATGACTGTCTCTGTCTGCACTGTGATGTAGGGACTCCTACATTCTATGCCGCATCAAGCTTTAGTCTCTCAGATTCTGTGGTATTATTTCTGCCTTGTAGGATATTTGGTTCTGCATGAGTGGACTCCTCCACTCCATGAATCTCCTCCTGTGTTTGATCCACATCTAGAGGCTCATCTTTGGGAATAAGAAGTTCCTCCTCTGCATGCAAGTGTAGCTCCCTCTCAAGTGACAACTTCATGGCTTTCACCTCATTAAATTTTATATCCCGTCGCACTACAGTCATCTGACTGTCTGGAAAATACACACGATAATTATGTGGTGTTTTTGTGTAACCCACAAATATCCCAACTTCTGCAGTCGACTCTAGCTTCTTCCTAGCGTCCTTTGTCACATGAATGTAGATAGATGAGCCAAAAATCTTCAAATGAGAAATATTAGGGTTCTTACCAGTAAAAGCTTCTTCAGGTGTACTCATGCCAAGTACTCTATGAGGACAACGATTTTTCACATAAACCACAATATTGCATGCTTTCACCCACAAGTGCATCGGTACGCCCTGGTCATGCAACATCACTCGTGCAACACCCACGATCGCTCTATTCTTCCTCTTCGCAACCCCATTCTGTTGTGGGTTATGAGACGCTATGAGTTCTCTTTGAATTTCTTCTTTTCTACAGAAGTCTTTGAATTCGCCGCGATGTATTCACCACCATTATCACTTTTTAGAGCCTTCACTTGATTCCCCGACTCCTTCTCCACCAATGCTTTAAACTCACAGAACTTTGATAATGTTTCTCTCTTCTTCTGCATGAAGAAGATCTAGCATATACAAGAATTGTCATCAAAAAATATAACATAATACCTGTGTTTTTCTGTTTAATCAACCGATAAATGTCCACACACATCTGTGTGAATTCTCTCCAGGATCACCGAAGCACGATTCTCTTTCTCATGAAAGGTGGTCTTCAAAAACTTACCCATAGTACATCCCTTGCATTGATCTTACTGCGCAAGAGTACCCTTGGGAAGTCTAGTAGAAATATGCTACAAAATCTTCAAAGCACCATGGTGAAGATGGCCCAATCTCCTGTGCCATAATTCGCCCTCATCCCGGCTCACCACTTCTTCTTCTTTTCCCATCATTGCAGTGCAGCCATATACCTCCAGTTTGTAGATATTCTTAACTTGAATCCATATCCTCTTGGTTTGACCCGTTGTTTTATGTCGCAGGAAAGCTTTTCCATCGCTAAAACCAACATCATAACCTTTGTCTTCCAACATTGCAACTGAGACCAAGTTCTTCTTCAGACTTGGAACATGCATAACATTTTTCAACAGAAATGGATTACCTGACTCCCTCTCAAAGGTAATGGTCCCAATTCCATTCGCACTATATTGACCATCATCGCCCATCTCTATATGCATTTGGAGATCCTTCTCCTCCAAGTCACTAAACAACTCCTTGTCTCCCATCATATGGAAAGACACACCACTATCAAGATACCACACCGATCCCATATAGCTTGAAACCAAGCATGTGATAAAAAGAGAAATCAAGTTCAAATTGTGAGGCTAAGGCCTCTCCAGCTACAGCTCCAACATCCTTCTTGTTCTTCTTCTTCTGTGGGAAGTTAGTGGCGAAATGCCCATGTTCGTGACAGTGAAAACACTTCACCTTGGACAAATCCTGCTTCTTTCCTTTAGCTTCGGATTTTGAAGAAAATTTCTTCCCCTTCCCTTTCCTTGCTTTGGCAGCCAAAGTGAAATTCTCTTCATCTTCATTCTTCGATGAAGAGCCATCCCTGGTACTTCACCTTGTCTCCTCCTGCACAAGATCCGACCAAAGTCGCTCCCATCCCGACAGTTTCTCTCGTCCATTTAAAAATTCTTCGTAGCTATGCCAACTCTTCGGAAGCCCAAGGAGAGCCAAGATCACCAAGTATTCATCATAAAAAATAATCTCCACACTTCCCAGTTCATCCCTACAGTGGACAAACTTCATGAGATATTTTGGAATATTTTTGCCCTTCTCCATTTTTATTTTTCTGAGCTTATCTTTCAGCGCCAACTTCCTTTGGTCACTGCTGCTTTGGAAAAAATCTGTAAAATCCTTCCACATTGAAAATGGAGTGGCTTTCCCGTGAAGGATGGACGCAATATGGTCCTTCACACCTTCCAACAAAATTCTTCTTGTCTTTGCTATCTTCTTTTGCCATGCATCAAGTAATGCAGCATCGCTAGATCCTGGCTTAGGAACATTGTTATCGATGAACTCCTTCAGTCCATTATCCTCCAACACCATCTCCATCCTATCCTTCCAAGCTATGCAATTCAATCTGCCATTAAGGGCATACTCCAATCACAACCCATTGAAAGACATTTCAATGTATACTCAACTGTCGCACCAAGAATTTTATGAAGCAAATTTGAACTGTCCACCAACACAAACTCAACAATTCTTCACAATTGGAATCTTCAAGATTTAACACTGCTCTGATACCATGTAGAAATTATATACAAGATGTATTTATATATCCATATTCTCCTGATCTTACAATATTTATCTTCTTGCTAAATACAAAATCCTTCCACTGTTAATATTTTGCGGAAATTAAAATCAATTGCAAACACATGAAGCGATAAAAACAATCGCACATAAACCAGTTGTTTAACGGGAAAGCCTGAAGCTGAAAACCCCAACTATCATATATTATGTATCATGGAGATCATGTAAAAATCTCATACAAAGCTTAGTACATCAAGCTCTCAGTACAATCAATCATTACACACTAATCAGAAGAAATTTGCAAATCCATGCACCGATTTCTTGCCACCTGATAGCCTGCCTCCACTGTGAAATCCATGCTGAAGAAGAGCTCTGAATGAATTCGAATTACTCTTGCCTTGACTGCGCAATCCTCATTGGAAACTCCAATGTGTGTGTGGTGCAATCAATGCATCACTATAGTAACAATAGATAGTCCATCTTGCCCTTTCACCTATCTCTCCACTGGGTCTCCACTGGAACTTGCATGCACTGTAGTTAACTGTTGTATTGTTCAGTTGATTAATGAGTTATTATTTGTGAATTAATTAACTAATTAATTCACTCCACTCTCACTAGTGTATCATTCAGTTAGACTAGATACAACTAGCTCAACTGAGTTTAACTCCATTAATTGAGTTAAACTGAATAATAACTCCATGAACTATTCTTCCAACTCTGTCATAATTTTTCCACTTCAATTCTAACTGAGTCCTCCATGCATGAACCACCAGTAAACCCTAGGAATTGCGTAATTCCTTCAGCCCACTGATTTTCCAAATCTGTACACTGAAATAAAGTGCTCCAAGACAATAAGTTGTTGTTTATTGTCGGATTATTACTAAGAGCTAATAATAATCGACACTTATATTTTTAGATCGGCGATCTATAAATAGACTTCGCCCAATATTCTAAAAATAGAATTTCATCTATTTTTCCAAGTTGACCAACCATCCAAAAATAACATCCTGCAACTTCTGAAATATGATCACCATGTCTAAAAATAGACTTACACCTAAAAATAGCCTGCGGGCCCACTTAGTGAAGGTGACTGATTTTCACTAAGCTCATCATCTTGTTGAATCTCAACAAGTGGTTCTCCAAGACGCTAAAGATAGGATGAACCCACTAGTCGAAAAAGTGTAATATTTGCATTTAAAATCGATAGTTAATCTTAGATACATGGAAATAACAAAAAAATTGTAAAACCCAAAAATAAATAAAAAACATTCAAAATGATTTTTTTTTACCTATGTTACCCCATTCCATGCCTTTACATAGCACGAAATTTGTGTCTTTGCGAAAGTACATTCTGGCATATGGGTAGTATTCAATCATAATGAGATACATTCACGACCATATAAATAAAATAGGTGTGAAGCTCATGGAAGAAGGACATGTATGTATGGACATGAGATCTACCTATCACCTCATCTATGTATCTCTAGGATCAGGAAGCTCAAAAGATATATGTTGAGGAAGGCATAATATAATCCTCTCCAAGGAAAATGATATCAAGATGGAACCATATCCAATTTTTTTCAATCGTCCATCTCTTGCCTTAGAAAGTTGTTCCTTCATGTTTGCTAACACCCCCTCACTCCAATTGAACATTTTTTGTTCTATGCATTCTAATGCATATTGAATTTGGGATTTGTTATCCAAATGTAGAGTAGCACAACTAGCCAATATAGCTATTATAAAAAGGATTTTCCTAAGAGGCAAATGGACCACATCCTTAATCTCAATTTTCCCATATTATTTTGGTTGGGAACGAGGTCTACAGTGTGAAATAATATAATATTTGATAGTCTCTCCACGCCTTATTGAACTAGATAATGAGATAGGATCTCCTTTCCTTGATAAAAGTATCAAGAAATAAATTTTGTCCACTTGTATGTTGAGCGAAGCATTGTGATTGAAAATCCCATGCTCTGACTAGATACTCAATTCCAGTTGTGCTTTCATGCCAGGAAGCCAAAATAACTTGAGAAGTCCACAATTTATCAATGCTTGAATAGTTGTTGGATCATTGGCAACATCCATGTCTTGGTTTTCATTTTCTCTTTCTCGCCATATAAAAGCCATTTTATTTCTGATGGATACCTGTTTGGTCAATTTAGTGTGTCCTAAATTGCTGCATTTAATTTGTCAATCCGGGATTCGTAAGCTGATGAAGTGCGGCGCACTATATGTGCAAGATAACCTATTTCTTAACTTTTTGTCGTTTTTGGTTTTCTAAGGTGAGATGGAAATTCTAAAATAAAAGCAAGTATGGTTATGTTTGTTCAAGGAAACGATATCCTCTATAATGATTTACCAACTTGAAACTTAAAAAGGAATTTGAAACTTACAATGACAAAACTTGAAAGAAAATGAAAATGTGTTGCTGAAATGAAAAGGTGCTGCTAGTCTAATAAATCAAAACAGTGAACTAGTGAGCATGAAACCAAACTATTCTTGCTGCTGTCTAAACACAAAATAAATTATGCTGAAAGAAATCCAAAAGTTGCAATAAAGTAAATCTAAATCAATTTACATCAACTTGTCTTCTGTTCCCTCATCATTAGTCCAGCTATGAATTTCGGAAGTAACCATAAACAACTTGAGTAACTGATATCTAACTTGCAGAAAATAAACTAATATCAAACCATACATTCATAATTCAATCCCTCGCCATCAGTCCAGCTGTGGCTTTTGGAGGCAACTGAAGATGTCATGCACAATCTAATATATCTAAATTTGCGGAAAGGAAACTAATACCAAACTACACATTTCATAATACAATCCCTCACCATCAGTCCAGCTGTGGCTTTCGGAGGCAACTGAAGATGTTATGAGCAGTTTAATATATCTAAATTTGCAGAAAGGAAACTAATACTAAACTACACATTTCATAATACAATCCCTCACAATCAGTCCAGCTGTGGCTTTCGGAGGCAACTGAAGATGTTATGAGCAGTTTAATATATCTAAATTTAACTACTGAAGCAAATAAGCAAAACTGAAATGAACAAAGAAATACCGAAATTAAACAGAAACTAAGAAAAACAAATTAGCAGCAGAACAATGTTAATTCCATGTCATTAGTCAAAAAGCTATGAAAATGCCCGGGCTGCCTATCTATAACCTGAAACAAGAACACTGATCAGTGATTAACAACATAAAACATGAAAGACAGAAGTAAAATGGAAAGTATGAAAAACAGAAATGAAGCATATATACTATGAAAGATGCAATGTATAAACATGTGAATGGATTATGGCATAATGAGCTTTAAGGAAATAAAACAAGAACTATACAATAATTCACAGAACCTTGGCAAGTGCAGGGGCCCTCTACACCAGCCTTGGCAACAATCTTCAAGTATGAATTAAGTCTGGAAACAGAGTCTTCTTATATTAAAATGCAGTCATAACAGTAAGGTGGTATTACGGCACAAGTGTAGCGTAATTATATTACAGAGCAGACTAATAAAAGATAATAGAGACTAATCGAGACTAACTCCATATGCGTATGCAAACGCATTATTTATAACAAGAGAAACATAACTAATTCCTAAAGTTTATGCTGGTGGAGAACACGTAGACCATTACGTCCACGGATCTAGGATCATGGCCATGTTGGAAAGTAAATCTATGAGGAGTGGATGCTTGAATTCGGCTATGGAGCCATGTACAGATGTCGACTTGTCCTCCGCAACTCAGAAACGGCCATATGAACCTTCACGTGACACGAAACAGAGTCCTGTCACCGTGAGACTCTATGGTTGACTTCCATTTGGACGCCTTTGACTGCAGCTTCTTTAGATGAGTTTGCTCGAACCAATAGGACACGAACCATGTCCACATCATTTATGACTTGCCCATGTGGCTCGTTTTTCCTGTAGGCACCTGTAACATAGAGTTTCACAAAATGGCTGCGGAAAGTTGCAGCAGCTGCGGAAAGTGGCAAGATTCCGCAGCTAAATGAACAAAATCTAAATCAAACAGCAGACACAAAAATATAGTTAAAAACCATGTTAGATGCTATTTTGCAATTAACATACAATGATATTGACAACTTGGGAGGTTCAGGTGAGTGAAAAAGGTATAGAAAAGTGTATGGAAAAGATGCAGAATTGAGACTCAACATACCCCCACTGTGAAGGTGTTGCATGTCCTCATGCAACCAAAATTTTGATAATTCTTCCTCAGTTCATATGCCTTGACACTTCAGCCAGCATGTTTAATCCTCTCCTCCTCTTCCTTGGTGCTGCCAACATTCTGGGTTTCTTCATTAAGCACCTAAATTTGATATTAACCAGTGCTCTGCTCAACTTCTGGCATTTCCTTTTCAATTTCTTGTTCTTCTTCTTCCATATTCCCAGATGTAGCATGGTATTATCATGGATGATTTTGTCCAGTTTTCCTTGTTCTTTCAATGTCTCATTTTCATTTTTGATGTGTCGATTTAAAAGCTCTAGCTCAAAAACTTCCTGTTTTAGTGATTGGACTAAATCATCTTGTACTGTGTGAGGCTGGATGGACGAAGTACTGGGACCTGTAGTTGCCTTTTCCAAAGATTCTATATATTCATATACTTCCTACTGCTTGGGGTCTATTTCAGGTGTCATTTTTATTGGGCTGTCCCCAAAATGCCGTGAAGGAGATTTATCTTCAAAATCTGGCTGAGAAGGGCTCACATCAACATCTTGCTGAGAATGGGATGGACTATGGTCAATGTCTGACTGAGAATGAAATGAACCAGGTTCACTAACTGACTGAGATGGACTATGGTCAGCTGGGGACTGTTCAGATGTCTCCTCTCCCAAATCAATGAAATGAGGACCCTTCATTTGTGTTTTCCTCAATTTCCCCTTAATTCTGCTGCTTCTTCTCACACGTTGTGGTACACTATCCTTTTGTTTTTGTTTTCCTTTCTCTGTCTTCTTGGCCATAGATGACTGTTTTTGAAGATAAACTAATCTTTCAGATAACATTTGATGATCTTCTTCTTCAGAAGAAGGGGTTTGATGTATAGCCTCAATAGTTTTTCTCTCTTTTGGTGTTATTGGCTTCTTACCCTTGATTTCTTTCTTCTTCCTCTTTGACATTCTCTCTTCCCTATCAGTTCTTTCAATTGTAGCAGTAGGAGTATCTTGAATTTCATCAATTGTTCTTTTTCTCCTACTTCTTCTTGCTGTGCTACCTTCAGGAATTTTCTGAGTAGGAGTAATTTGGGTTTCATAATTTATTCTTTTTCTTCTACTCCTTATTGTTGTACTACCTTCAGGAATTTCCTGAGGTTCCTCAAAGAAATTTCTAACCAGAAATTGTTCCCATGTGTCTTTCTTTTCCTTTAACTCCTTTTCAATCAAAATTTTTACAAGGCCGTGGTGATATAAATGTGGTTCTACATCTCCTAAATGTTTCTGAACAGTCACGGACATTTTCTTCAAACTATTGAATAGAAAATATGGGAGATTGAGAGTTTGATTATCTAGAAAATTCATCAGTAACCTGGTATGGTACATATACATGGACCCAAAACGGCCTTCACATGTAATGAATTTCTGAACAACTAGCAGCAAAGTAGCCCATTCCTCTTTCAATGCATGCACAGGAATTACTCTTTTAAAAATAGTTATGTCCATACCTTGGTTTCGTAAGATTGTTCTCCATGCTTCATCACTGATGCTTTTATTTTTAAACCAACGCTCACCCTCCTGAAGAAGTTCCGTGGCTGTTGCTATAGATGCTTCATTGACCGCAAACTTAAGGTCTCCAATCTCTACTTCCAAGCCATTAAATGACCTTGCGAATGCTTTTGTAACTTCTTTATGATAACCTCTGAATTTCTGGATAAACCGCAGACAATTTTCTTTCTTCAATATATCCCTTACTTGCGGATATCCCTCCATAAAATTAGGTCCTTCTGGTTCTGCTCTTAGCAATTTACCCATTTTCTTTCTGCTCTTCACAAATTTGCCTGCGTGAGGGTTTAATGGAAATAGAATGGCTGAATGCACGGAGATGAGCACAATGACTGTGGGTAAATGTCAGAGAGTGGTATACAAACTATAGTGTAGTAGAGAACGAAATGGAGTGAACAGAACATAGAGGGGTTTTCGTGAGCACAACAGAGATACGGCTGTGAGGTTAACAGAATATAACACATCCGGCAGTGTTTTGAATTTTGGTGGCTGCACAATAAATATGAGCACGTTTAAACAACGGCTATAGATTTATGCGGCTATAAGAGTCTGTGGTCAAATCAAATACGTCTCATTATCACCGGTGGAATATTGGAACATGAGTGAAGATCGGGGGTTTAATGATGGAACCGTTTGGGAATGAATGCGAGAGGATAATATGGAGATCGTGAAAGGTTACGGAATTGTCAATATAATCATTGCACATAATGGATGAAGCTTATGGTTCAGAACTATATAAAAATGTGTTTTTCAATGCTATTTGAAATAAATTTTATTCATACCTTTGGAATCTTTTCCTTTTCCTTTGGTCTTCAACTAGTTGCTCTTTATTGGTGTCTTGAATGCTCCATGTCTTCATTTTTGATCCTCTCACCTGCATTTTATTTCATGATTATAAAAATAAAATCTGACTGTACATTCTTTTGAAAATAGAGTTGTAGCTGCGAAATCTGCTTCTGGCTGCGGAAACTGGAGTCAGCTGCGGAAACAGATGTCAGCTGCGGAAACTGACACAACTATTACTTGAATGAATGGAGATGAACAGATGACAAATGACCAGATGGAAATGGTCATGAAAAAGATTTTTATTGATGAAATGGATAAAATGAAGTGGAATGGAGTGAAATGAAGTGAAATGAAATGGAATGAAGTGGAATGAAATGGAGTGAATGGTCACAAAATTTGTGAAATGAAAGA
The DNA here is from genome assembly GCA_034641835.2 of Pinus albicaulis. Lineage (NCBI taxonomy): Eukaryota > Viridiplantae > Streptophyta > Pinopsida > Pinales > Pinaceae > Pinus > Pinus albicaulis. The sequence goes on along the minus strand of CM076579.1, from coordinate 936,467,596 downwards.
GAGATTTTTTTTTTTTGGAAAATATAGAGTGTCAGGTGTTCCTGATTTTCACCCTATATTTTCTGTATAAGACTGCCAATCAGTGATTGGTTTTCAAGCTTATACTATTTTTATTTTTATTTTTTTTAACTAAAAAGAACAAAAGCTAGGCTGGTGGAGAAGAAGAATTCTTCTGTACCAACCTGATTGCAGAACTTTCTTGAAACATTTTGACAAAATCCTCTTTTGAGAGTGGCTTATGATAAACTTTCAATCTATGTCCATTCACAATAAGAGGAGTTTGAAACTCATCAATGGTCTTGATTCTTACCGCTCCATTGCTAAAGATCTTGTCAATCTCATATGGCCCAAGCCAATGAGTCTGAAATTTTCCATGAAAATATTTAAACTTGGAATCAAATAACAATGCCCAATCTCCTTCTTGAAACTTCTTCTCTTTGATGTACTTGTCATGCCATTTAGCTCTTTGATATTGAACTAGATCGGTTCTTAAAATTGCTTCTTGTCTGATCTCATCTAGCTCATTCAACTGCTCCATTCTATGCTTTTGGGCTTCTGATAAGTCCATCCCCAACTGAACTGCTATCTTGAAGGTCTTGACTTGGAACTCAATGGGGAGCAAAACTTCTTTCCCATAAACAAGTTCATAGGGAGAATGTCCTGTTGTATTTCTCCATGTAGTTCTGTAGGCCCACAAGGCTTCAGGAAGCCTTTCTGCCAAATCTCTTCTATGTAGATGAACAGTTTTGGTGATGATACTTTCAAGAACTTTGTTTGTGGACTCCACTTGACCATTTGCTTGCGGATGGTAAGGAGTAGATTTTCTGTGCTTGATTTTGTATTCTTCCATCAACTTCTCCACCAAATTAGATGTGAATTGGCTCCCCTGATCTGTCACAATTTCTCTTGGAACACCAAAGCGAGTAAAAATATCCTCATAAAGAAAATGAACAACTGAATTTTCAGTAGCAGATACTAATGCTTTAGCTTCTACCCATATAGTAACATAATCAGTACAAACCAATATATACTTCTTTTGCTTAGATGGTGGATTAATAGGTCCAATGAAATCTAAAGCCCATTTTTCAAAGGGTTCAATGAGTACTTGTGGTTGCAATGGCATTTCATTTGAAAGGGTAGGTTTCCCTACTCTTTGGCAGCTGTCACACCTTTTGACATATTGTTTTGCATCTTTGAAGAGGGAAGGCCAACAATATCCTAAAGAGAGGATTTTGTAGGCTGTCCTTTTGTCAGCAAAGTGTCCACCACATGGTTCATCATGACATGCCTTGAGGATATCAGGCATTTCATCTTCCCTGACACATCTTCTGATCACAAGATCTGGCCCTATTTTAAACAATTCGTTAGAAATCCATGAATATTTTTAACTCTCCTGAATAATTTTTCGTTTTTCACTTGGAAATAAATGTGAAGGTAGTTTCCCTGTAACCAAATAGTTAGCAATATCTGCATACCAAGGAGTCTTAATAGTTACTGCAAACAAGTATTCATCAGGAAACTTATCCTCTACGGGAGAATCTTCTTTAGTATTCTGAATCCTAGACAAGAAATCAGCTACTGTATTTTGTTTTCCTGGTCTATCCAACACAGTAATATTGAATTCTTGCAAAAGTAAGAGCCATCTTGTCACTCTGCCATTAGTAACGGGTTTGTTCATTAAATATCTAATTGCAGAATGGTCAGTATGAATAAAAGTTTCATAGCCTGTTATGTAATGTCTAAACTTATTAATTGCATGAACAATAGCTAAAAACTCTTTTTCAGTCACAGTATAATTCAACTCTGTGGGAGTCAAATTTTTACTGGTATAATAAATGGCATAAGGAACTAAATCTTTTTGACCCAACACAGCTCCTAGAGCTGTATCTGAAGCATCCATAGAAATATGGAAAGGGAGTTTCCAATTTGGTCCTCTCAAGATAGGTGCTTCAGATATTCTTGTTTTCAAATTTTCAAAAGCTGATTGACAATCAAGATTCCATTTAAATTCACAGTCTTTTGTAAGCAATTTGAAGAGTGGAGATGCAATTTTAGTGAAGTTTTCTATAAATCTTCTATAGTAACCAGTAAATCCTAGAAAACTTCTAACATCTCTTTGACAATTTGGAATAGGTAACTTGGAGATGACTTGAACTTTTGATCTATCAACCTTAATCCCATCTCCTGAAATATGATGTCCTAAAACAATCCCTTTAGTAAACATCATAAAGCATTTTTCATGGCTTAATGAAAGGTTTGTTTCTTTACATCTTATAAGGAATTTTTCCAAATTTTCTAATGCCTCTTCAAATGAATTACCATAAAATGTAAAATCATCCATATAAACCTCTACACAATCATGGATTAGATCAGAAAAAATTCCTAGTACTGCTCTTTGGAATGTTGCGGGTGCATTACATAACCCAAAAGGAAGCACTGATAGGCAAAAGTTCCCCATGGACAAGTAAATGTGGTCTTATCTTGATCTTCAGGTGCTACCTGAATTTGATTATAGCCACTAAAACCATCAAAAAATGAAAAGTACTTTTTACCTGCTAATGTATCTAATACTTGATCGATAAAAGGCAAAGGAAAGTGATCCTTCAAAGTTGCTTTGTTCAATTCCCTGTAATCAATGCATACTCTCCATTTACCATTCTTTTTAGGTACTATAACCAAAGGAGAAACCCATCGGCTATCTGAAATTGGATAAATGAAGTTTACATTGAGAAGCTTTTGGAGCTCTTCTTTCACTATCTCCCTAAGATTTGGATTCATCCTTCTTTGAGGTTGTCTGATTGGTCTACTGTTTTCCTCAATATAAATATGATGGATGCAAGTCTTAGGATCAATACCTTTCATGTCAGTATACTCCCATGCAAATGCAGTAGAATGTTTTTGCAAGATTTTGGTTAGTTCTTCTTGTTGTGACTTTTTCAAATGTTTGTTGATATTCAATGTTTTCCCTGGAAAAATCTCAATGGTAGAACTACCAAACTCTTCCATAGAGTAAAGAGACATTTGTCTTGATGATAAATATTCTATGTCAGATTCCAACTGAAATTGTGTGGGGTCATATTCTGAAGATGTCTCAAAATTTTATAATGTGTTCAGAATTTGACTATCCTCACTAATTTCAGAAATGGTAAAGACAGGTTGTATAGTGTCCTCATCATCAACCCATTCATTGTCTCCTACTTCTGTGATTGCTTTTGCTGGAGGATACAAATTGAATTTCTTTGTCGAATTACGATTAGAAATGTACATATCCCCAGATCTACAACTAATAAAAGCATCGGCTGTGGCTAGCCAAGGTCTTCCTAAGATAAGTGGGTGCCCTCCTAGATTACTCTTGGGAGTCAAAATCATAAAATCTACTGGATATTCCCAAGAATCTAAGGAGACTGAAATATCTTCTAATACACCATCTGGTTTAATAATTGATCGATCTGCAAGTTGCGGTAAAGTAGGTGTAAAAAGAAGGTTAGGAAGTTTTAGCTGGTCCATAGTCTGTCTACTCATAATGTTGATAGTAGCCCCTAAGTCAATCAATGTGTTTGGAATTTCTATCCCATTTATATGTGTCTTGACAATTGGACTTCCTGGATCTACATACTTCTGCATGGTAATTTTCCCATCATAATATCTGCAATCTTTCCTACCAGGTGGATTCTTCTTGTGTCTTTTAGTTTCCTTCCTGGTCTTTTGAAACTCAACTCCTTTATTTTTTTTGCTAGAATAGGAATCTCTCGAATGGCTTGTAACAAGGGAATCTTGATACAAACATTCTTCAATTCATCTAGAAAGTCATAGTTAGGCAACAAGATTTGTTTTCCCACCCCCTTGTCAATTTGTAGTCTTTCAGGAAAAGGAGGTGTAGATAAAGATGTAGGTTGCTCAACTATAGGAGTTGTGGATGTTGACTTTTCTTTTTCTTTTTGAATGTTTGAATTTTGAAGAGATTCTTCCTCAGAACCCTTATTGACTTGAAGAGAGTCCTCCTCAGAGGTATCTTGCTCTTGAATATCTATAGAAGTTTTTTCTAAAACTCTACCAGATCTGAGTTGTACATCGTTGAGAGGAACAATCATATAGGTAGGAAATTGTTGTCCTTCTACCATGTAAGTATTCTGAGGATTCTTATTATTAGGATTTGGAAATGGCTGAGCTGGAAGTTGACTTGTCTTTTGTTGGTATGGAAGCATGAGTTGAGGATTTGGATTTTGTTGAGAAGTTTGTTGTTGTGGAAATGGCAATGAAAGTTGTGGATTTGGGTTTGGAAGTTGTGGAGCTTGTTGATTTTGAAAAGATGGGGGATATTGATAAAATTGAGCAAATCTCCCATAAGGATTTTGCATCCCTTGTACCCATGGCTGATATAGATTCTTATGTTGGGGCCAAGGTTGTTGCCAAGGATTCCAATTTGGTGGGGTTTGAAAATTCATAGGGTTGTTAAACCCTTGAGTTTGTTGTCCCTGCCAAGGTCTCCTTGCAACAAAACAGAGAGATTCTACTGAATTTGGGTCTTCTTGAAAAACAGCTTTGAGTCCAGGAATTGAAGGACAATCCTTGATCTCATGATTCTCTGAGCAAATCATACATGTTTCTACAACTTTTGCATCCAAAGGACATTCCCTTAAAGCATGTTTCTTCCTACATTTCGGACAAAAGATGGCTAAAGCATCTGTTTCTGCTTTCTGCTTGTTTTGGATTTTAAGGGTGTGTAGTTGTTCACTAAGGCTCCCTAAGATATCAGTTTTGAACTCATCAAGCATATTACCAATCTCTGCCCTACTTACTGATCCAGTTGCAGATTTGTTAGCCCTAATAAGAGAAGGATCCCTAGGCCCTTTTCTTGTTTTAGATTTTCCTCTTGACAGATGGACACATAGTTCTGTTATGTCACGAAGTGGAAGTTGAGAAATGTCTCCTTTCCCCATCATGTTTAAAATATCTATCCATTCATCTCTAATGGCTTTTAATATGAGGGCTTTCAAGTTTTCATCATCTAAGTTGCTCATCTTTGCTCTTTTCAAGTTGTATTGAAATCTTTCAAGTAAGTCTTCCAAATTTTCATCTTCTTTTTGCATCATTTTGAATACCTCACCCTTGTGATTGGTGGGCATACAATAGTCCAAGTATCTATCCAAAAATGTTTGTTTCATATCATTCCAAGTCCTAATAGATTGAGTGGCTAATCCCGTGAACCATTTCAAAGCAGATCCCTTCAATGTTGAAGGGAAACAGTTTGAGTTTTTGAGAATCTTCCATATAGTCATAAGTTCGGCACACAACTTCAAACTCAAACAGAAATGTTTCGGGATCCTCACTTCGCAATCCATAAAAGTTAGGGAGAACAGATGGTGAGATATTTTTCATTGTTGCATGAGTTTCCTCATCAACTATAGGGAATCCAAACAAATTGTCTCCTTCCCTATTTATACCATTATTTCCTTCACCATTGTTGTCTCCATCGTTTCCTCCTCTTCTACCTCTACCTCTACCTCCATCTATTACTTCCGCTGCCATGATAGTTTCTTTAGAGTCCTTAAAGTCCTCTAGTTCTTCTACCAAGAGAGTCTCTTTGTTTTCTAAATGGGTTTTAGTAGGTGGTATAGGAGATTCCTCTAATTCAGCTCTTTCTTGACTTCCAAAAATCTTAAGGCTAGGGGTAGATGGTGGTGAATCTGGTCTATGCCTTGAAGAAGATGGAGTTGTGAAAATCAAACTCTTGGCTTTAGCTATAAACCTTCCCCTAGAATCTCTTGCTCTATGCATGTCATTTTTTATTTATTTTTATTTTTAAAAATTTGGGCTAATAATTCTCTTTCTGATCTTCCAGGTCACACTAGGTGCAAGAAGAGAGCATACTTAAGAAATTACTGAACCAATAACTCTCTTTTCTGATCCTCTAGATCACACTAGGTGCAAGAGGAGAGCATACTTCAAGAAGTTATCAAGTTTTCCCTTCTTTTATGATTTTGTGTTTTTTTTTTTATAAAGAAATTGGCTACCTAGTTACAATTCCCCGGCAACGGCGCCAAAATTTTTGGTCAATTTAGTGTGTCCTAAATTGCTGCATTTAATTTGTCAATCCGGGATTCGTAAGCTGATGAAGTGCGGCGCACTATATGTGCAAGATAACCTATTTCTTAACTTTTTGTCGTTTTTGGTTTTCTAAGATGAAATGGAAATTCTAAAATGAAAAAAAGTATGGTTATGTTTGTTCAAGGAAATGATATCCTCTATAATGATTTACCAACTTGAAACTTGAAAAGGAATTTGAAACTTACAATGACAAAACTTGAAAGGAAATGAAAATATGCTGCTGAAATGAAAAGGTGTTGCTAGTCTAATGAATTAAAACAGTGAACTAGTGAGCATGAAACCAAACTATTCTTGCTGCTGTCTAAACACAAAATAAATTATGCTGAAAGAAATCCAAAAGTTGCAATAAAGTAAATCTAAATCAATTTACATCAACTTGTCTTCTGATCCCTCAGCATTAGTCCAGCTATGATTTTCGGAAGTAACCATAAACAACTTGAGTAACTGATATCTAACTTGCAGAAAATAAACTAATATCAAACCATACATTCATAATTCAATCCCTCGCCATCAATCCAGCTGTGGCTTTCGGAGGCAACTGAAGATGTCATGCACAATCTAATATATCTAAATTTGCAGAAAGGAAACTAATACCAAACTACACATTTCATAATACAATCCCTCACCATCAGTCCAGCTGTGGCTTTCGGAGGCAACTGAAGATGCTATGAGCAGTTTAATATATCTAAATTTGTAGAAAGGAAACTAATACTAAACTACACATTTCATAATACAATCCCTCACCATCAGTCCAGCTGTGGCTTTCGGAGGCAACTGAAGATGTTATGAGCAGTTTAATATATCTAAATTTAACTACCGAAGCAAATAAGCAAAACTGAAATGAACAAAGCAATACTGAAATTAAACAGAAACTAAGAAAAACAAATTAGTAGCAGAACAATGTTAATTCCATGTCATTAGTCAAAAAGCTATGAAAATGCCCGGGCTGCCTATCTATAACCTGAAACAAGAACACTGATCAGTGATTAACAACATAAAACATGAAAGACAGAAGTAAAATGGAAAGTATGAAAAAAAAATGAAGCATATATACTATGAAAGATGCAATGTATAAACATGTGAATGGATTATGGCACAATGAGCTTTAAGGAAATAAAACAAGAACTATACAATAATGCACAGAACCTTGGCAAGTGCAGGGGCCCTCTACACCAGCCTTGGAAACAATCTTCAAGTACGAATTAAGTCTGGAAACAGAGTCTTCTTATATTAAAATGCAGTCATAACAGTAAGGTGGTATTACGGCACAAGTGCAGCGTAATTATATTACAGAGCAGACTAATAAAAGATAACAGAGACTAATCGAGACTAACTCCATATGCGTATGCAAACACATTATTTATAACAAGAGAAACATAACTAATTCCTAAAGTTTATGCTGGTGGAGAACACGTAGACCATTACGTCCACGGATCTAGGATCATGGCCGTGTTGGAAAGTAAATCTATGAGGAGTGGATACTTGAATTCGGCTATGGAGCCATGTATAGATGTCGACTTGTCCTCCGCAACTCAGAAACGGCCATATGAACCTTCACGTGACACGAAACAGAGTCCTGTCACCGTGAGACTCTATGGTTGACTTCCATTTGGACGCCTTTGACCGCAACTTCTTTAGATGAGTTTGCTCGAACCAACAGGACACGAACCATGTCCACATCATTTTTGACTTGCCCATGTGGCTCATTTTTCCTGTAGACACCTGTAACATAGAGTTTCACAAAATGGCTGCGGAAAGTTGCAGCAGCTGCGGAAAGTGGCAAGATTCCGCAGCTAAATGAAAAAAATCTAAATCAAACAGCAGACACAAAAATATAGTTAAAAACCATGTTAGATGCTCTTTTGCAATTAACATACAATGATATTGACAACTTGGGAGGTTCAGGTGAGTGAAAAAGGTATAGAAAAGTGTATGGAAAAGATGCAGAATTGAGACTCAACAATACCTAAAATACAATAATAAGAATCATTAGAGTAAGCCTCCTACAAAAATTTAAGAAAAATTTGAGTAAAAATAGAGAATCCATTTTTTAAGTTGCACCCAATGCATCCTACTAAAGAAGGACATAACATTGCAACACCCCCTCCCTTCTCCGATAGGTGTGCTTAAGCACTCTTTCCAGTTATATTTTTCCTGACTCAACGCACTTTTCGATATTGATCGAGTGCACTGGAGATAGGGCGCAATATTAAAGCCCCAAATCACTCAAAACTAAAATTTGTTTTTTTCATGAAATAAAAAAAATGGAAACCATGAAAAGAAAGAGAAAGGTAAAATCTTATACCTGGGAGAGATGACACTCAAAATGGTCCACCTAATTGGATGCAATAAGCTGCTAAAGTTCGGGGGGAAAAAACCACTTAGAGCTCACTTACTAAGAGATAAAAAGTGAAATTACATTTCATATATTTATGGTCATTTTCATCATTATTTTATTATATTTTGTTATTTTGACGTAAATTTGACCTAATTTGACCATAATTGCATATATTTTTATTCTTTTGGTGATTTTTCGAGCTAGTTAATAACTGTTTGAACTATTTAACGACATTTTTGAGTTGAAAAATATATTTTTTATGGAGCATATTTCTATCACTTTTTTGAGCTGTGTAAATTCATGAAAAAGGGATCCACTGGAGTCCTCTTTAGCTCTTTTCAGACTCCCTAAAAAGAAAATATCACCAAGCACTTGTATTTTTGAACTCGTTAAAATAAATGAAAAAACATCTACTTTGTTATCATTAATAAAAATTAGGCTGATTAGGAGTGTCATTTTGAGTTAGGTCAAGTTGTTTTGGTCAAATAAATTCATGAAAAATGATTAAACTTCATGTTTGGTGTATAGTCCGAAAGGGTTTAAGTGCTTATCAGTCATGTGACTAAGGTCTTGTCATAGGTAAATTTTAAAAATATGAACGCATGAGGTTAATTAATTCATTTTTGACACTTGTCACTTTTTACCTAAGTTTGTAGCATTTTGTTTGGAAAATAGGTTATTTTCGCTACGGACTCACCTGACAGTTCCATAGCGAATATGTCATCCCACTAACTGAATTCAATACGAACTCATGTTTTTCTACAAGATGTAAGGGGATCGATGAGTTGTCATTTTTTCAGTGGTTAATGGTCATTTTTTCAGCATGTGCATACCTATTATGAGTCATTATTCGATGTATTGCATGCTTGGCTCTCATCACACCACCATCATTCTGTTTTCTTGTCCCACTTTCTTTTCCTAATTTAGCCTTCATCCATTTGAGCTAAATAAATTACCATTTTGATCCTTGTGAGCTACTTGATCCATTGTCGACATTTTTATTGTTTAATTTTTGGTCTATCTCATGTCTTAGGTTATTTTCCACCTCTTTCAACAAGCAACTTGCTGTCATATACATTTTTTGTAGGTATCAAGAGTTCAAGCAAGGCAACACTATTTTGGAGGATATGGGTGCACATAAAAAGACCAAAAAAGGAGGTTCAATGGTTAGATATGAGCCTATGGACTTCAAACTGGTTATGGATGTTCCAAGCTTTTTACAAGCCTTTTCCCATGCAAACTACATGCGTTTCTGCCAGAAGATACAAGGGGATTGTTGTGTTTTCGAATGTTTAAGAAGTCAACTTCAAGCATAGTTTTTGGGTAAAAAGAGATGAGTTCTAAAAAAATGAGAGAGGTTATTTTCATACATGGATCAAAGAACATTAACCTCTTTCACGTTTCCGACAGGTGTTACAAATTGGGTTATTCGAAGATGTCTTTGGGCTCTATTTTTACAGCTAATTTTTTCCCTTTTTAGACATGTTTTTCAAATGCAGATTCTAGAAATATGGAGATGGTTTAAAAAAAAAAGAGAAATTTTTATTCAGAACAATATTATTTACAAAAAATTCCTCCATTTTTTTAACATCTATCAATTATCGGGAGATAGGAGCTCATTTATGACCCCTAGGTTTCATAAAAAATGGGTTCATTTTCAATGGAAGATGAGCCACCTACTGCGCCATGAAGAAGGGTAAGACATATTTTAAGAAATTTTTTCCTTATGATGCTTCCTCTCATAATTTTACACAAATTTGGACAATTTCTTGGAGGAAAGAAGTGAAAATTTCAAATTCTGGAATTATCAGGCAAGTTCATAGTGTACTCCAGGCTTAAAACCAAGTTTTCGCTACGAACTTGCAGAAGATGATTTTATGTTATAATTTCCAAATTTTATCATAAGAGGAGTGGGGAAGAGAATTTTTTTATGAATTTTGGCCTAATGAAGACCCTCCAAAGAATAGAGAAGTCAGAATGGTTGTAGAAATTTCCAAATGGAAAACGCTGCGAACTCTTCGCTACTAATGCTCCTGAACTTTCCTGTACATGATTTTTTTAGCAGCCAACTTCAACTTCAATTTATGACCAAATGAAAAATAATTTTGGACATATGAAGGTGTTTTATTTTTGTACAAGGCCATCGAAAAAAAACCTCTTGCAGTTTTTTCACAGCCAACAGGGTTTGGAAATTATGCACTCATCTTTGAGGCCTATTTTTCAGAATTTTCACTAACCAAATTTATGTAAAAATTGTAAAATTTGACTTGGAAGAGTTCCAACTCAGTATCCATGCGGCATAATAACACATTAGCAATCCAGTACACTCAGAAAATTATTTGGTTGCATTTTATAAGGGTTATTAAATGGTTTTGTTGAACTATTTAGTGAAATAAGAGTCCTTTTTGTATTCAAACTTCACCAAACAAAAAATATCCCTAGGAAGTCTCTAAGTGATGTAATCCTATTTGAAATAGGTCTCTGAGGCAGAAATTCGAAGCTAGCAAGGTGGAAAATCATTTGTATGAGTCCTCACTCTATAAATAGAGGAGTTTTAGGGTTAGATAAGGGTTTATTGATGTTATGCTACATGCTACTTTTGTAATATTTTTCAGTCAGTAATACATAGTTGCAGAAAGCTTCTCTCAAACCTAAGATTCATCGTGTGCTCTCATATATGTTTTTCTTATCTATATATTTGATGTTTATTCAGTTTGATTTATGTGTAATCACTTGAAATTCATGGTTAAACATGCTCCAATTTCCATTACGCATATGGTTTACTGTTCAATTTATGTTTTGATGAGAGTACACATGCCTTAGCTTCCATGAAAGTTTCTTTCCATGTAATTGAGTTTAAATCTAAGTCCATGCCCAATGTTAGCTATTAATTGACATCCTTCACCTGCATAAAAACCATTCAAAATAAACTCAATAGTTAACCATATTTGTTCCAAGTATTTTCTATTGAATATCATACAAATTACTGAGAGAGCCCTCTCAGGTTGGAAAGGCTAAGTTCCAACCAAAAGTGGTTTGAAACAATTACTCTGAATTAATTTTTGAAGCAGTCGTCAACTTCAATTTGGTGATAACATACACAATATAAGTTTAACCCCGTTCTGAACTAGGATATAATATTTACAAAATAGGAATACCTTGGTCAAACATGGCTAAGAGGTTCTCATGAGTATCGTTTTTTTCCTTTTCATACTCAAGAGACAATTTTCGCAAAAAGGAACCTTTAGAGTATTATTTTTCTCCCTTTTTCTAACTCTTTAAACATGAAAAAGAAGCCAAGTTACACCTTCATTGGACTAGTAAAAGCATCAAACATCGATGGAATCCTTATCAGGGTTCATTAAAAATACTCAAAGGGATTCATTCGAAGGATGAAACTATATATCAAGTATATGTTATCCTCCTCAAGTTTGTCAAAAATAAAGAGGTACTGACCAGAAATGGTTGGGGAAATTGGGAAAATAGGGTACTTGACCCATTAATGGCAGTGAGCCACTCTTGAATATGACACTCTTTCACTTCATCTTTGTGACTGTTGGGTTGGGAAATTTTCTTACCTCCTTGGCTCATCGCACCATATAAAAATCCTCCATAATCAGTTTTGGGCCAACGCTTCCAACTCCATAAAGTGTCGCCAATATTTTCAAGAGAAGTCCTTCAATTTATACCTTCTATGATACTCTTAAGCCTTCATTCATGTTTTTCGTTACTGAACCAACTCGACATAAACATAATTTTGTCTCAAATATTAATACTCGTTTTGTGTCATTGATGGGGGATACATCAAGGACCTCCTACGACGGGTCACTTCCTATTGACATCAACTCATTATCTAGGAAGTTGACTTAGAAACCCCATTTTACTATGGTGAATTGATATCCATTAACATCATTGGTGGTTTCTCTCACATTTGTTAATGACTTACATCATTCGCCAGTAATCAGATGGTGTCTAGCATGTTCGAATCCAACTCATTTACTCACATGGTTAGAATCATACATTGAATGATCGAGTGAAAGAGATAGAATACGCAAGATATAGTTTCATCCATATGAGCTGCGATTTCATGATTAATACAAGATCAAAAAGTGCGATAGCTATGATCATACAAGAAATAATCTAAGCATGGGTCCACTCTTTGTTATCTATGGACAAGACTTCTTGATAATTGTACATGTAATGTTAACTTGTATTCTAAGCATGGGTATGCATCCCTCAAAAAATATATCTTGATGAAAATGCATTGTAACAGATGATGATCTCGACCAGTTGTTCTTGATCCAAACTTGTTACAAGGTAAAGCACTTGATTCATCAGCTACCTCTTATGGCTTTGTACTTTAGGGGGAAATATGTTGTAGGCCATTTTGTCAAAATTGGTTAATATGCCTATAAATTGTATTAATAAATATCCATGAACATGTTATCATCATCCCTTTACAAATCCCTAAGCATGACCTCTCCAAAAGGTCTGTGTTTTTGGTACAAATTACTAAAAACATTATTTTTAGCCCCAATGCACCTTGCCTATTTTTCCACCTACATTCAATGCATTTTTCTTCCTTTTCCACATACATTTCTTAACACATGTTTCCCCCTTCTATAGATGTGTTGATTCTAGAAATTTAGGAAAATTAAAAATAATTCCAAAGCTTCCTCTTCTAGAAGCTTCCAAGGTTGTTTTAACTATTTACCATGAATAAATAGCTTGAAACCTATATGATCCTATCTTGGAGACTTCACCTCTTATCCCTTGAGATCATCCTACATATTATGTGGATCTCAAGCCCATTATGGTAAATCCTAAACTACCACACTTCTCCTATAAATTTACTGGAAACCATAGCATTAGGGTTGGATTTTGGAGATTGATAGTGCCCTTACGCTACTTCTTTGAACGTAAAGGAGTCATCATATTCATGCATTAGGTTTGATATTGAGTTGTTTTGTGACAAGGAAGGATAGTTCAACTTGGGGAGACATCTACAAATTCAATGTCCATTTATGGTTGTAAAATCTCTCCTATATTTGTCAATACAAAGAATATCATTTTTTCCTATATGTGTTGCATTATGTTTGCACTCATGTATTTCAATGTCATTTTGATTCACTGAATATAGATTTTAGATTATTCTACGTGGATGTTTTGGATCCTTTTCTTGTTTTAGTCGTGTGTGAAAGTTATAATTATAGCACTTGGAGATACAATTAGAGCTTACAAGCGAGGAGGAAAGGAAGGCTTGCTATAGGTTCCATGTAGGCTTCTTTCCCATACTCTAATTTCACACCTAAGGAAAACTTCATTATTTTTGTCTTATGTTATTCTAGATCAAGACACTAGGTCTAGGGAATTCACCTTTTTCTGCAATATTAAATTTTTCATAACAAATATGAAGTGCATACTAGAATGAATGATGTTTTCAAATCTAGAATCATCCATTTCATCTTCATGTGGATCCCCTTCATGATAATTCCCTCTAAAAAAATAATATTTACAAGACCCTTTCTCTTCAGGTGTTCAACTGAGAGGATGATTTTGTAAATCACTAATCGATATGGAGGATTTGCGTCCCTTTTGGGCAAGGATGTGACTAGGAGTAAACCTATGTTGGGGTCCTTCTATTATCTAGTATTGGGTTTTCAAAAGGTCCACTCCTAAACAAAACTTGATTTATTGATAGAAAAATTCATCACGATGCTTCCTAAGTTCTTTCAAGTAGAGTGACCTAAAATTAATCAAGGAATTCTAACTACTAAAACAAAGGAGAGAATGAAATACACTTTAAAAGGGAATAATTAAACTTACCAATGGTGACAAAAGATAAAGTAAATTATTATATATAAGATAGAGATTACCAATGATGAGACTTGAAAAGGAAATAATTAAAACTTGCCAATTGTGACAAAAGGTAAAGTAAATTATTATATATAAGAGAGAGATTACCAGTGATGAACTATGTGTTAGATATGGCTTTTCTTGACTTACAATTTTTGATCTATAATGTGACATGCTTTATGAATGGAAGTATTTAAAAAAATAACTCTAGTTGATGTTATATTTTCAAAATTGCAGGGTGAGTGAAAGTTCTAGAGCTAATGTGTTGTCATATTTAAACAAATTATATGTTTTTTAAGATAGAGTGCATACTTGGCTAGATTATAAATGAAATTGTAGTTACTATTAATGGATAAATTTAAATTGTTTGAAGGCATGATTTGCATATGAATAATCCAATACTGATGAGCATGTCCATCAATAAAAATATGGAGAATAACTTGATGATGAAACATGTCAAGTGGTCAATGAAGTGAGCTATTGGATTTTAGAGTAACTCATTTTGTAACTTCAAACAAGCACCCAATGTTTGGGGTCCACAAATATTACACTTGGACATGCAATGGGTAATTATAATGGTGGGATATTGGAGAAAAATATGAGTTGGTTTCCATGAGAGCTTGGATGATGGAAACCCAATAAGGCCAAAGTCCAATAGCATGTTATGTGGAGTGAACACATATCAAAGTGGTAGGGATTCAATTTTTTTGGAATGAATAACATTTGGGCATTGTTGATCTTATTGACCTAAGAAAATATTCAATGGTCATTATGTATCTATGATATTATTTTTGGGCTATTGCACTTTTAAGATGGATAATTACTTATGTAATATACATGAATTTGTTTTAAAGATAACACAAGCTTGTTTTTTCTCTAATAATCATTCTTTCATGGGAGGTGAAGATCGAAAAATTAGTCTTCCCTACATTTTTGGTTTATTTTAGTGGATATCTTAAGCATGTATGCTATCTTATGCATCCTAGTGAATGTTTTCGTCCTAGAAAATATGTGTTGAACTAAAACCTAGTAATATCTCCTTAAGGAAGTGGTTTTGGCTTCAATGAAAGGACATGGACTTCCTCATAACCCTCCCTTATGGACTCAGTGGGAAAATTTACTACATATCTACTGGTGTAAATATCTCGTCCTTTGATTTCCAAATCTAAAAGTATATTTGTCTCTTTGATTACTCTTTCATTGTTGTTTTTCAAATTTTCCTTTGCCACCACCTCATTTATGGGTTTCTTCCATGTGAAACTCCCACTTAATGTTACTTTTTTACAAAAGCTTTGTGTCTTCATCTTGTACTATTAAATTTGTGATGTAAATTGTATAGGGGTATGTTTCTTTTATATGAATCATGCACTTGTAATATGATTGATTATGTAGATAAGGGAAAAAATATATAACTAAGATTGGTTATGTCAAAGATTACTTATGTCAAACCATTCACCTAGATGAAACCACTATGTTGGTGACTCATTTAATGCTAATAAATTTCTCCATAATTCAAATTATTTGAATATTATATTCATCTAAAAAAATGGATATGTTTGTAGTGGTCCTCACACAAATTAAAATTTCCATCAATCTTCCACTAATTCAAACGTTCAAAGCATCATTCATTACATTAGTAACTTGCAAAGATGTATTAAATCTAAGGATGGTTAAGTCACATCATACTATATTTTTGCTACACATTTTGGTAAATTTGCATTGGCATGAGGCTTACTTGAATCATCCATATGGTTATTAATGTGAGGATAATGCATGGAAAATAAACACGACATAGTGATGTGGTAAAGAATAATGGAGAAGAGACAAGTGGCACTCCCAATTAAAAGAGATGGGAAGGAAACAAAGTGTTAAAGTAAAGTGAGGGATTATCTCATCTTGCCACATGGATAGGAAATGTGAAAAATGGTTGTGGAATTAGAGAGAGAAATGGTAGAGACCATAATCCTATTAAACTTATAACATTATTAAATGCCTAACTATAGTTAATGTGGATAGCTTGCAAGAAATTGGAGCATCAAGTCATTGAAGATAGCTTATCAAGGTCCTAATAAATACCTCAATGAGAAAAGGTCAATAGTAGAAACCTGAACACATGTCACATGCATAAGGCATGGATCACATAGTTGGGGAATAAAATACTTAGGGCATCAAGGTGTAAATACACCTAGGTAATTATTTCAACAAAGAAAGGTTAAATAAATGAGGCCCAATGAAATATCCAACTAACATGACAGATATAAAGGACACATGGAAAAATAGTGGTGAGTTAGGGTTCAAGGATGAAGATGATTGAGATGTTGTTGAACAACCTAACAATGGGAACACACTTTCACAAAACATGGATCACTAGAAAGAAGATATATTACAAGGTTTAAAAGGCATAAATTAATTGGAGCTTTTGTGATCATCTTGATTTTTGAATCTCACTTGCATTACGCATGGATGGCTAGTGGAAATTCAAGGAGTCAAAGAATTAGGGAGTTGTGTTTGTATGAGAAGATAAATCTAACAATTTTAGATACCACAACAACAAAAATGTTAATGGTATAAGCTCCCTTGCATGCCATGTGGATGAATAATGGGAAGGTGGAGAGTTTAGGTATTATTCTTTAGGGAATAAAAGGATTGGAGCATTAAAACAATCTCGATGAGGATAGACTGACAATAGAAGACCCTACAACATGCCACATGCCCAAGAAATGCATTAGAATATTGGTAACTCTAGAATCAGATATTAGAGGAAGAAATTGATTAATAAATTTGTGAAAATCCTAACCATCAAAGCTTTCTTGTTCAACGCATGGACAATTAGTAGGAATATATACTCTTATAGTAAAGGGGGATTTTTGTCCCATGATGATTTATAATTATAGAACTAAATATCTGTTGGAAATACTGAGAGGGGGGGTGAATCAGTATTCCTTTCAATTAGAGCATTACTTAATCTTCAATTATTAATAGTGTTTGTAGAATGATAGCAGCAAAAAAAAGGAACAAAAATGCACACAGTGTTTAAGGTGGAAACCCACTCCGAGACAAAAACCACCTAATGATTTTCTAATAATTCTTTATTATTCAACTCCAATTGAAAATAAAGCTCCAACTTCCTAGAATCTAGAAAAGAATTCTTCTCCAGCTCCCATTGGATGGGCGCTCCAACACTTGAGATTATTCAGTAGTAAACTGAACAGATGCCCCAACATCCAATGAGCTACAACTCTCCCTAGCACCACCCTACAACCCTATAGAAGAATAAAATAAGAATGGACTCTCATACCAAGGAAAATTTTCCAATTTACAATGATATAGAGTGATGTAGAAGAAGAAGACACACTAGACCATAACCCCAACTATGACACAACCACCTAATGATGATCCTAGACCTCCTGACACTACCTCTTCAACTCTTGGCAGACAGACACTAGAACAATTTTTACAATAAAGTATTTACAATGACTTAGTACAATGATACCTTTACAGTGACTGTATGCAGTGCTGCCCACTTGAAGACTTCATGTGATGAACTTCTTGTTGCTGTTATGCACCTTGGTTGTTTCTCTTATCATGCTACCCTCTTCTACACCTTGATTTTCTTTGCTGCCCTAGAAAGTCTGGTCCTTTGTAGCCCTTGACATCACATGATCTAGCTTTCTCTTGCCTTCTAGGAGGTCGATATTGAATCTGGTGTATCTCTGTTATTTCAGTTCCCAAATATCTAATTTTTGGTCCTGTAGTATTCCTCTAAGTCATCTTTCCAATGCCACATGTCTGACCCAATTTGGATTCTTCAAGAGAGAGTTATGCCCAATTTCTCACAATTCCCTAATTGTGGATTGTTTCAGTAGAGAAAACTTTGACGGTGTCCCATGTGTCACTGTTTCTTCATTCAGCTCTGACATTGATAGAGAGAAAGCTACAACCTGTGCACTATCTGCCACTTTTTACAGAATTCCAATCCGATACTCAGAGAGAGATTTATGACGATTTTCCCAAGGTCACTTCTTTGAGATGAATTTCAGGAGCTTGAAAAAACACTTACTTCCATAGCTCATATCTCCGAAAATATTGTGCACCTTGATCTGAAATTTTCATAGGAGCTTCCTTAGTATTTCGGCTTTGTCTCATAAAAATTTCAGCTTCTGAAATTTCGTATAAAAAAAGTTAGAGCGACCATTCCACGATGACCTGTTTCAGATGGTGAAATCCCTTGCATAAGGAGGATATGAGGATCACAATTTATATAAATGATTAGGTTGAGAGGGGCTTCAACAAGTGAACATGGGAGGGATTTTAGGAGCTTAAAAAATATTAATTATGACTTTTCAATGACCCATGCCACAACCCCATGGGTTTTTAGCCCACTAACTGGGGTTACAAACTTTAAACATGAATATCTCTCAAACTGTGAAGAATTACGTGGCATGCCATATATCAACGGAAACATCTCGACAAGTAGAAACCATCAAAAGAATTATTGACCCAGAATATATTAATTTGGTAGGTAAATATTCCCATGAAATATTGGGGTAGCCCCTGGTGCTACTTGGGTTGACATCAATGACAACCGCTGATCAAAAATACCCTCCTTTGGCATTGATGGCAACACAAGTACTCCCCCTGCAATCATGACACCTCTTCCTACAACAATCTCTCCACCTTTGACATCAATGGAAAAGGGTAACTCCCCCTGACACACAACCATCTTATGGACTTGTACACACTTCCACTCCCCCTAACATACAACCATCTTGCGGACCTGTACACACTTCCACTACCCCTTTATATTTTGAATAAGGAAAATCTAATGAGAACTTAGGAGAATCCCAAGATTTTGGCAAAGATATTCCAATGCTTCATGAATACTCTCATGATCATCAAAACTTCCATCCCAATATGCATCTGTAAAGGAATGAATAATGATATTATTACCCTTCGGATACCACCTGCCATATTTTATTGTTCCCTTTAGATATCGAAGAATTATTTTGATGGAAATAATATGTGATTCTTTTGGTGCTACTTGGAATCTTGATACTTGTCCAACTGCTTGCATAACATCTGGCCGGGAGGCTATTACATATAGAAGACTACCAATCATAGATTTGTACAACCTTTGATCCACATCCTTAGATGAGTCATCTATTCTCAATTTGCAACCTGTTACCATCGGAGTAAGGATGGGTTTGCAATCTTCCATTTTAAATTTCTTGAGCATTTCCTTGATGTACATGGCTTGACATATAAATAGTCCTTTCTCTTACTAAGATATTTGAAGCCCTAAGAAGTATGTCAGCTCACCAAGTAAAGAAATCTCGAAAGCACTTTGCATCTTTGTAGCAAACTTCTTACTTAGTCGAAAATCATTGCGACCAAATATTATATCATCCTCTTTAGATATTAGACATACTTTAGTTGCTTCATCCAGAACATATATGTCATTTGGAGCTCGACTTGTTGTAGCCACAATTTCACCATACCTGCCTTTCCCGATTTCACATTTTGTGGAGTTGAATAGTATTGTGTGTCCTTGATCACACATTTGTCCAACACTGAGCAGATTTTGATTCATGTTTTCAACCAATAGAACATTCTTGGCTAGAGCATATTTTCTTCTGAGAGTGAAAGTACCTGATCCTATAACATTTGAAGATCCATCATTTCCAAAGGACATGGTTCTATCATTATTATCTTTCAGAGATACAAATTTATTTCCATCTCCAATCATATGCGTTGAGCAACTGCTATCAACATACCACACATCTTTGTTGTTTTGAGCCTTGAGAGTGAGAGCACAATTATCAGTCTTCTTCTTCTTCCATGTTCGTTCATTCTATGGCTTCGAATTTTCTTCTGGAGGATTTTCAAGTCTGTAGTCTCTCTCTATGTGTCCAAAGTTTCGACATTTGTAACATTCAATATTATTTCTTAAATGTTCAAATCTATTGATGTTTTGCTAAGCCCTGGGAGGCTCATATTTGACAGATCTCCTGGAATTGTATTCGTTCCTGGGGTACGTGTGACATTCTACAGCTTTATGACCAAATTTTCCACATGAATAACAATAGCCATAAAAAATATCTTGGTACCTGGATGGAAATCTTCATCGAGTAATTGTCTTCCAAGGTTGTTCTTGTGAATCTTGTCCAATGAAGTCTACATGCATGTCAGATCTCATAGGTTCATTGTATTTTTTTGTAGAAGGTCCTACTTCTTCTTCTTTGTAACCGATGCCAGTTCTGTCATTGTAAGATCGTTGATTGTTGATGAGTTCTTCCAATTCCCTTAAGCTATTGGCATAGTTTTGGATAGCTTTTCCTTTCTTCACTTCCTTACTCAGCGAGATTACTTCAGCTTCTAATTCTTCCTTTTCTTGGTTGCTTTCTTCCAACTTCTTTTGAAGTGACTCTTCAATGCATTTGTGTTCTTCAACTTCAATTTTGAGACCTTGAACTTGTTCTTCAAGAGTTTGGAGCAAATCTTCTCTGCCTTGAGCTCTTTTATATGTTTGATTGCTTCCGTAGAAAATTCTTCTATGATCAATCTTTCTTCTTCGTTGTTTGATACCTCTTGTTTATTGTGCTTGGCAATAAACAATACTCTCTCATTAGCTTCTTCTTCACTATCATTGTCTTCATCAGATGATGAGCTATCTTCTTTAGAGAGAAAGTTCCTTTTGGATCCTTGCTTGTTGAATTTATAAAAGCCCTTCTTTCCTTTTGAGTTGCCATCACTTATGTTCGGACATTTTGATGTGAAATTCCCAACCTCACCACAGCTGAAACATATCAAAGGAAGTTTACCTTTGAATTTTCCCTTACCAATTTTTAGTTTTCTCGTAAAGTAAGCATATTATTCATTTCAAAGACCTTCTTCATCATCTCCCTTTTATTCACACTTGCAGGTGCATGTCTTTTCAATTGAAGGTTGTTTGTCCTTATGGGTTTTCTTAGATGCAACGAACGCAGTTTCTAGGTGCGAAGTACCCTCTTCTTCATCAAGTCTCATTTCATATGCTATGAGAACTCCATGTAATTCCACTTTGCTAAGTTTGTCCAGATTTTCACTGTATTCTAAGACCGATACCTTTGGGTTGAATCTCCCTGGTAACGTTCTAAGAATATTTCGTATAATACTATTCTCGTCTACTGGCTCTCCCAATCCTTCCAGAGTATTGGTTTTTTCATCAACGTATTGGAAGTATGCAGCAATGTTGTAAACTTCTTTCATTCTGAGTTGCTCAAATTTTTCTCTATATATTTGAAGCTTTGCTTCTTTGACATTTGAGTCACCTGCATATATATTCTCAAGCTTGTCCCATACCTTTTTGGTGGTTTTACAACCCAAAACCTTATGATAAGCAGATTCAATAAGTCCACTGATAATAATATTATTTTCTTTTGCATCATTTAACAAATTCTTCTTACCTTGTTCATCTGCGGTTGATGTAAATCCATTTTGAACAGTGTCCCATACTTCGTAACCTTGTGCCAAGAGATATACCTCCATTCTTTCTTTCCAGAGTGCATAATTATTTTCATTGAATGGAGGTACACCATTCTTGGTATGCTCCATGACCTCCTTCCAGTTGTTAAAATTCTATTGAAGGAACTGAGCTCTGATACCAATTGTTGGAAATACTGAGAGGGGGGGTGAATTAGTATTCCTTTCAATTAGAGAATTAGTTAATTTTCAATTATTATTAATGTTTGTACAATGATAGCAGCAAATAGAAGGAACACAAATGCACATAGTTTTTAAGGTGGAAACCCACTCCTGGACAAAAACTACCTAATGCTTTTCTAATAATTCTTTAATATTCAACTCCAATTGAAAATAAAGCTCCAACTTCCTAGAATATAGAAGAGCATTCTTCTCTAGCTCCCACTAGATGGATGCTCCAATGCCCGAGATGCTTCAGTAGTCAACTGAATGGATGCCCTAACACTCAATGAGCTACAACTCACCCTAGCACCACCCTACCACCCTATAGAAGAATAAAAGAAGAATGGACTCTCATAGTAGGGGAAATGATCCACTTTACAATGATATAGAATGATGTAGAAGAAAAAGACACAGTAGACCATAACCCCAACTATGACACAATGACCTAATGATGATCCTAGACCTCCCGACACTACCTCTTCAACTCTTGGCAGATAGACACTAGAACAATTTTTACAATAATATATTTACAATGAATTAGTACAATGATACCTTTACAGTGACTGTATGCAGTGCTGCCCACTTGAAGACTTCATGTGATGAACTTCTTGTTGTTGTTCTGCACCTTTGTTTTTACTCTTTTCATGCTACCCTCTATTGCACCTTGCTTTTCTTTGCTTCCCTAGAAAGTCTGGTCCTTTGCAGCCCTTGACAACACATGATCTAGTTTTTTCTTTCCTTTTAGGAGATCGTTATTGAATCTGGTGTATCTCTGTTATTTCAGATCCCAAATATCTGATTTTATTTCCTATGTTATTCCTCCGAGTCATATTTCCAATGCCATAGGTCTGACCCAATTTGGATTCTTCAAGAGAGAGTTATGCCCAATTTCTCACAATGCCCTAATTATGGACTGTTTCAGTAGAGTGAAATTGTACGACGTGCCACATGTTACTGTTTCTTCATTCAGCTCTGAAATTGATAGAGAGAAAACTATAGTCCATGCACTATCAGCCAATTTTTATAGAATTCCAATCCGATACTCAGAGAGAGAGCTATGAAGATTTTACCAAGGTCACTTCTTTGAGATGAATTTCAGGAGCCTGCAAAAAAATTGACTTCAACAGATCATATCTCCGAAAATATTGTGCAAATTGATATAAAATTTTCACAAGAGATTTCTCAGGATTTCAGAATCGCCTCATAAAAATTTCAGCTTCTGAACCGTTGTAGAAAAAAATGTAGAGTGTCAATTCCACGATGATATGTTTCAGATGGCGAAATCCCTTGCATAAGGAGGATATGAGGATCACAATTTATATAAATTCTTAGGTTGAGAGGGGCTTCAAAAAGTGAACGTGGGAGGGATTTTAGGAGCTTAAAAAATATTAATTATGAATTTTCAATGACCCATGCCACAACCCCATGGGGTTTTGCCCACTAACTGGGGTTACAAACTTCAAACATGAATATCTCTCAAACCGTGAAGAATTACGTAGTGTGCCATATATCAAAGGAAACATCTCAACAAGTAGAAACCATAAAAAAAATTCTTGACCCATAATATAGTAATTTGGTAGGTCAAAATTCCCATGCAATATTGGGGTAGCCCATGGTGCTGCTTGGGTTGAAATCAATGACAACCGCTGATCAAAAATATCAAGGGAATAGAAATCAAAACAAGGATGTGAAACATAAAAATTAAAATAAAAACAATGCAAAAAAACACTATTTAGTGTGACAATCTGTTGTCACTCCCTTTTCTTCCCAAGGATGAGAAAGGAGACTGAAGGCGATAACCTAAAACCAATGTTTATATTTGGTAGCTAGCCCTACCAAACTAGAGAGGGATCTCTCAATGTCAATTTCACAGTCAATGAGGTGACTGGAAAGGAAAATATCTTAGGTTATATATAAGCTCAGTGATTTTTATTAGGGTTTTGTTTTGAATTTTGTTGGATCAGAAGTGTCAGTCTAGGAACTAGGTCTAGGTTTTCAAGGTTATATTTCAAATGAACAACTGTAGAGATGAAGATAAGGCCAGGTAGGTATACTTAGAAACACACTTAGATTATGATTGTGGTATAGGTTTTGAAAAAGAGAGAATCAAAATAAGCATATAACATATGAGTTCATTCATCAAATGAAATAGAACAATTTTGTGAAAATCCCATTAAACAGAGCACAAAAGTAAGAATTATGCTTATAGGCTCATAAGATAATCATATAGAAGCATATATGTGATTTCATGGAAGCATAAACATTCAATTTGATGGCAACATTGAGAAAAAACAATGCTAATAAGCATACCACTGGAATCCAAAAATTATAGCTACAACATGTCTTTGATTTCACTGTTATAACATGTACATAAGCTCCACATTGCAATATCAACTATCCAACCTATAAAATGACTTGAGTTGGAGTAGATATATAAAATAGAGAAGATGCCACCTCAATGGGTCAAAAACTGATCCAAAACACTTCATTAATGCACCTAATGAGTCATTACCTAGTTTTTAGGGAAGTTAGAAACAATCCCCCCTAATTTAGCTAACAACCAGGAGTCTTTATCTCCTTGATTAATTACAATATACCTCAACAATGAGGAGAAAAAATGGGCTTCATTAATCATAAAACAACTTATGAGAGTTATCCATTTTTTTACTAACACCTATCCAGAAAGCCTCCCACACAGAAATGTAGCGTCCCTAGCAAAAGCGTAGCATGTTTTGACAGAAGTGTAGCGTGCTCTTGGAGGGCATTTTCAGGTGGATTTTATGCATATTTTTGTTGATATGAAGATTTGGTAAGGTATAATTGGATGTATTATAGCCAAATTAACCTTGAAACTTGAAAAAAATCACTTGTAAGACCCTCAAAACTTCATTTTCCCAAGCCTACTACAATAGCATAGTGTGCACTGAAAAAAAAATGGAAGAAACATGAAAATTACTCTGTTTTTTGAGTTTTTCTTCAAATTTAGGAGCTTTCTTGAAAGACCAAAGGCATATTTGGAATTAACTCATCAAAATCAATCCAAGCATGTAAATTTGACCACCATTGTACCCTCTGAGAAAAAGTGTAGCGTGGCCACGCTATGCTTTTGCACAAGTAAAAATGACAAAAATTCTCAAAATACCCAAAAATACCAAAAATGCTCAAAACTTGTTGAAATTTGATTCATAGCATCCTTGAATGGCGATCTAGACAGCTACATATGCCTCATCTATCAAATCCAAGTTTTCCATTTTCTTTAGCTTAATT
This sequence comes from Pinus albicaulis, assembly GCA_034641835.2. Taxonomy (NCBI): domain Eukaryota; kingdom Viridiplantae; phylum Streptophyta; class Pinopsida; order Pinales; family Pinaceae; genus Pinus; species Pinus albicaulis. Next base: position 936,442,344 of record CM076579.1, on the reverse strand, counting down.
ACGGTTTCTTTAAGATTTTTCTTCAAATTATTAACCTTGATTTTGTCAATTTGGTTCGTGGTGAAGTCGTGTCTCGCCATGTGCCTCTGGAGGTTGTTATTTCTTTCTGCCTTATTCAAGAGTTTCTCTAGATGCTCATTTACCTTTTCAAGCTAAAAATCTTTGTCTTATTCAATCTCAACAACAATAAAATCATCAAAACTTTGTTGACCTAAGCGAGGAGATAACTTTGTTTCTTGTTCTTTTTTCCTGGTTAATCCTCTTGTTTTTGTCCTCCTTGGTTTTATCGGAGCTTATTTGTCTTGAAGCTGATAAACATCTATCACTTCTTTTCCTTTACCTTTCTCTGCCTCAATATATGTCTTAGGTTTTCTTAGGAGTAGTTCTTTCACCTTCATTTTCATGTTTTCTTGTTGTAGGAATGTTATCATGGAATTTCCCTTGAGAGACTATACTTGAGCTCTGCTATCTCTGCTTCTTTTTCCCTAATTATCTCTTCAGCTGAATTTCTTTCCACATGCTCTGTCATGTCAACCTCCAAAGGTGATTGCTCCTCATGCTACTGCAAGGGTGACTCACTCTCATGCATAGGTGGTTGTTCCATAGTTGCTCCTAATACTTGCTTAGTTGTAGGTTCAGGTGAAAGTACACCTTTAGTGATCATAGGAGAAAATGCCAACCTTTTACCCTTCTCATAAATTTGAGTGACTTCATCCCTTGGAATCTTTAGAAACTTTTCTATTCTACTTAAAGAGCCAATCTCCTGGGGCTTTGATGATGTTGATGGTATGCTTTGAATGATAGGTGGACTAGTGGTGGGCATAGAAGCAACTGATTTCATGAATGTTTCCCAAGACATATTGATTTGTGAGAGTTGATGTAAGACTATAAGTTTTACTAGACCATGGTGAAACATACTAACTTGGTTATCCTTTCTTTTCTTGTTGGGTTTGTATTTATATTCTTTCCACATTTAATCACGTGTGGGGGGGTAACGAGCGATAGCCCCACCGGTAGGAGTCCCCGGCCGGCGCCCAGAAAACAATTTTTTTGGTCCTTATTTCGGTGGGTGGACCCGCCCATGGTTTTGTGCATGGGTTTGCACATGGTTTTGGGGCATGATGGTTTTCGGCCCCTGGTATTTTGTAGATCCGGTCAAGGGAACTACGGTTATGTTCTAATCCAGGGTTAATGGATTGGGGTTTATGTATGCTTCGGCATGTATATATATGTGTTGTAACACTAAAAAGAATATAATGAAAAATCAAGCTGGTCGTCCTGATTTGGGATCCAGGGGAAAATCTCTGTGTTTATCTGTTTTTTTATGTTTTATGCTCTCGCTATTGTTTATTTTCTATTATAAGATTTGTGTGTAGATAATTTCTGTTCAGGGTTAAAACCTACAAGTGGTATCAGAGTTGTTTCGGCTTCAAGGAGATGCCTTTGTTGCTGAGGGTTTTTTACTTGGGCCTAAGGTAGACCCTGTTCAGTGGGAGATCTGCGGGATCGATTCTTGCGGTGAAAGAAGATGGTGAGCGGCGAGAAGATAGAGATTGAGAAATTTAATGGTCAGAGTTTTGAGTTGTGGAAGCTCAAGATGGAGGATCTGCTGGTGGATAAAGATCAGTGGATCGCGGTAGATCCAGGTACTAAACCAACGAAAATGTCAGATGAAGACTGGAAGAAACTGGATCGGAAGGCTAAGAGCACAATACGGTTGTGTGTCTCAGATTCAGTATTGTTGAATGTATCTGGGGAAGCTATGGCGAAGACCTTGTGGGAAAAACTTGGGACTTTGTACCAATCTAAGTCTCTGGTGAATAAGTTGTTCCTGCGGAAAAAGCTGTATAACCTGAGGATGAAGGATGGAGACTCGGTGACAGAGCATATGAACGCCTTCAATACTGTGGTAAGTCAGCTGTCATCTGTTGATATTAAAATCTCAGATGAAGATAAGTGCATCAGTTTGTTGTGCTCTCTACCAGACTCGTGGGACAGTCTGGTTATTGCAATAGGTAGCAATACAACTACCTTGAATTTTTATGATATTGTCTCAGCCTTGCTGTCGGAGGAAATGAGACGGAGAAATATGGAGGGTCAGAATGGAGATGCCTTATCTGTACGAGGAAGGTCCCAAAACAGAAACAAGAATAAGGTTTCGAGTGGGAGATCCAAATCTAGAGGGAGATCTAAGTCTCCTGGAAAGTTTGTAAAGGTGTGCTGGAAATGCAGAAAGGAAGGGCACTACAAAAAGGACTACAGATCTAAAGCTCCTAAGAAAGGAAAGGGATCTGATGATGCTCCTTCTGCAGAGGAAAAAACCACCTCGGATGAAGGTGGGGATGTGTATTTGGCTTCTTCTTCAAATACACATGCAGATCATGAGTCATGGTTGATTGACTCAGGTGCATCCTTTCACTTCACTCCCCATAGGGAGTGGTTCTGCGAGTATGAGAAATATGATGGTGGTGATGTCTTCCTAGGGGATGATAGGAAGGCCAGAATCGTCGGACGTGGAAAAGTCAAGCTGAAGTTGCAAGGTGGAAGGATTAGAACACTTCCTGGTGTTCTGCATATTCCTACATTGGCCAGAAATCTGATTTCTGTAAGCAAGATGGATGATGCAGGTGTAAAAACAGTGTTCGAGAAAGATGCCTGCAAGATGGTTCGGGGAGCACCGGTATTAATGCGGGGAGTTCGGACTGGAACTCTATACAAGCTACAAGGTAGCACTGTTATTGATGGGTGTAACAGTTCTGTGGTTCCTGAAAGTGGGACGGAAAGTCTAGCTGTCTCTGGAGAAAAGACCATGCTATGGAATCAAAGGCTTGGACATATTGGAGAGAAGGGCCTTCGGATACTGCATAGAGATGGTATGGTAGAAGGTATGTCTAATTGTTCTCTGGATTTCGATTTCTGTGAACATTGTGTATATGGGAAGCAGAATCGGGTGAGTTTTCCTTTTGGTGCTAAGAGGGCAAACAAGATATTAGAACTTGTGCATAGTGATGTGTTTGGACTTGTGTCAGTTCCATCACTGGGAAAGTCTATGTACTATGTTTCATTCATAGATGACTTCTCAAGGAATACATGGATATATTTCTTGAGGAAGAAATCTGAAGTCTTTGACATATTTAAAGAATTTAAGGCTCTGGTGGAAAACCAGACAGAGAAGAAGATAAAGGCGTTGAGGACAGATAATGGTGGGGAGTTCTGCAAGAAGGAATTTGAAGAGTTCTGTAAGAAGTGTGGTATAGCATGGAAGAAGACTACTCCATACACACCTCAGCAAAATGGAGTTGCATAAAGAATGAATAGAACACTGATGGAAAAGGCAAGAAGCATGCTCAGTGGTACCGGGTTAGGACAAGAATTCTGGGCAGAGGCAGTGGAGATTGCATGTTACTTAGTTAACAGATCACCTTCATCAGCGTTGGAGGATAAGACTCCACATGAGGTATGGACTGGTAAGAAACCCTCTCTTTCACATCTAAGGGTATTTGGATGTGATACATATGTACATGTTCCAAAGGAGAAAAGGACCAAGTTGGATAATAAATCTGAAAGGTGCATCTTTATTGGGTATAAGGATGGTTTAAAGGGTTACAAGGTTTGGAACCCAGAAACAAGGAAGGTTGTGTACAGCCAAGATGTGGTGTTTAGAGAGGTCAAAGATATTTTTAAACATGAATTCCTACCAAAGGAACTTGAGAAGATAGAGTTTGAGCTAAAAAAGGATGAATCAAACTCTACAACAAAAGAAGACTTAGAAGAGGAAGAGCCACAAACTCCAGCTGTGAGAAGATCAGTTCGGGAAAGAAGACAACTAGAAAGGTATAGTCCATCTACTTTCTGTTAAAAATTTTCTTTAACTATAACTGATCATGATCCCAGAACCATCAGGGAGGTAGTATATTTAGAGGATGGAAAACTCTGGAAGGAGGCTATGGTTGATGAAATAGCATCCTTGCATAAAAATGAGGCATGGGATCTGGTGGAGTTGCTAGCTGGAAGGAAGTCCATTGGGAGCAAATGGGTGTTTAAGAAGAAGATGAATGTAGAAGGTAAGGTGGAGAAATACAAAGCTCGGTTGGTAGCAAAAGGTTATTCCCAGGTGTCGAGAATTGATTTTGGTGATATTTTTTCTCCTATTGCCAAAGTTACTTCTATTAGATTACATTTATCTGTTGTTGCTGCATTTGATTTTGAGGTAGAACAGATGGATGTGAAGACAACATTTCTTCATGGGGATCTGGAAGAAGAGATCTACATGAAAAAACCTGAAGGATTTATGGTGAAGGGGAAGAAAGAGCTGGTATGTAGGTTAAATGAGTCTCTGTATGGGTTAAAACAGTCACCAAGGACGTGGTATCAGAAATTTGATACCTATATACGGGGACTTGGCTTCACCAGAAATAAGGAGGATCACTGTGCTTATTTTAAATTAATTGGTGATCGTGTTATTTATTTGGTCTTGTATGTGGATGATATGTTGTTGATTGGAAATGACAAAGAAATTATCCAAGATTTGAAGACCCAACTGTTCTCCAAATTTTACATGAAGGATCTTGGTGCTGCAAACTATATTTTGGGCATGGAAATTAAAAGAGATCAGGAAAAGAGGAAGCTCTGGTTAAACCAAAGGAAGTATCTCGAGACTATGTTGTAGAGGTTAAATATGCAGGATAGTAAGCCGGTGAATGTTCTGATTCCTGTAGGTACAAAGTTGTCTGTTGAACAGTGTCCCAAGGCACAAGAAGAAGAGGCGGATATGTCCCGTGTTCCTTATGCAAGTGCAATGGGTAGCCTGATGTATGCAATGGTATGTACTAGACCAGACATTGCACATGTAGTGGGAGTATTGAGCAGGTTTATGTCAAACCCAAGGAAGGAGCTTTGGACAACAGTGAAGTGGGTTTTCAGATATTTTTGTGGCACTAGTGATTATGGCTTGTGCTACCAGGTAAGACCAGGATTGGAAAGAGTGTTGGACATTCATGGTTTTGTTGATGCAGACTGGGCTGGAGATTTGGACCAAAGAAGATCTACAAGTGGGTATGTGTTTAGCCTATTTGGAGGTGCAATCAGTTGGATGAGTAAATGACAGTTTGCAGTGGCTCTTTCAACTATAGAGGCAAAATACATGGCAACCACTCATGCAAGCAAGGAAGAAGTTTGGTTGCAGAGATTGTGTTCAAGTATGGGGTTGGTGTAGCAAGATATAAGGATAGAGTGTGATAGCCAAAGTGCAATTTTCTTGGCTAAGAACCCTGCTTATCATTCAAAGACAAAGCACATTGATGTTCAATATGACTTTGTGAGATATATGGTTGAAGCCAATGGGTATTGCAAAGCTGGGCTAATGACTCAGCTCTCTTGTGGCCCCCTGTGGAAAGAAAAAAAAAGGAGGGAGAATGTTGGGTTTGTGTTACATTCTTTCCACAACTAATCACGCATGGGGGGGTAACAAGGGGGGTGATAGCCCCCCTGTTGGGGTTCGGGGCAGTGCCCCAGAAAATTTTTTTTGGTCATTATTTTCTAGTGGGCGGACCCGCCCATGGTTTTGTGCATGGGTTTGCACATGGTTTTGGGGCATGATGGTTTTCAGCCCCTAGTATTTTGTAGATCCGATCAAGGGAAATACGGTTATATTCTAATCCAGGGTTAATGGATTGCGGTTTATGTATGCTTCGGCATGTATATATATGTGTTGTAACACTAAAAGGAATATAATGAAAATCAAGCTGGTCATCCCGATTTGAGATCCAGGGGAAATCTCTGTGTTTATCTGTTTTATGTTTTATGCTCTCGCTAGTGTTTATTTTATGTCTTTAAGATTTGTTTGCAGATAATTTCTATACAGGGTTAAAACCTACATTTACTTTGTAATTTTTCAGTCATTTTGATCAGACTCCTAAATACATAATGAGGAAAATCTAGTGGCTTGGTGGTAGTGAAATTCATCAATAGCCTTATGTGGTACTGGTATAATCTTGAGAACCTCCCTTCACATGTAAAACAATTCATGATAAACTTCGTTAAAGGAGCATACTTCTCAAGTAAATGTATGAAGGGAAAGATGTTTTTAGGAGCATCTTAGTAATGTGGTCTTAAGAAAATTTTATTGTTCTTAGTGTCCAAATCCATCCCTTTGAACCATATTTTTCATTGGTTCGAGATACCTATTGCTGAGGCTATGTAATCTGATGATAAATTGAATTCAACCCCTACTATGTTAGCCTTATCTCTCCTAAAACGGCTGGCAAAGAGGCTTGCCAATTGAGCATGAAATCCTACCTCTTGAATTATTTCACAAAACCTTAAACAAACAATTCCTTCAAAGGATTTGTTGGAATAAGGAGAAGTATTAATATCCTGTAGATTGGATGGCTCAAATCTGGAAATATGACCTCCCTTGTTATGCTTTCTGTTCTCACCTTCCATGAGGTTTGTTAGAAAAAAACAGAACCCTAGCTTGATGTGAAGGAAAGGAAGGGTGAAAAATATGAACACATGGGAGAATGATGCAGTGGGTTTAGGGACAAAGATGAGAGGGATTGGAGTTAGGGAAAAAAAACCATAAAAAATTTGAGAAATAGAATGGTAAGTTAGCGACACAGTGTATGTGGAATTTTTTGAAATGGGTAAGGGAAAAAGGGAAAAATGGCGTGAACACATAGTTAACCTAGTTATCTCTATAAAACATAGTGAGGATTAGGGTTTGAGTGAAAATGGGAGTAATGAGAGGTATGAATAATATGGAATGATTTGGTAAGGTGTATGAGTTGTATGTGAAGTTTTTTAGGTGATGAAACTAAGGGTTTTATTGCTGAAGCAAACCAAACATCAAAGCAATCCAAAATTGTAGTTGAAAACCCTAGAAGAGGGAAACCACCCTTTGCTAAGGAGACTGGATTGAATGAGAGGTGAGAAATGTTCACTTACTAGCTTGGAAGAATCTGAAAATTTTGAAATGTCGAGTTGACCCTTCTGATGGCTTCTTGGAGCTTGAAGGCCAAAAACATAGAAAATTTCCAGAAGCATAACATGGCTGCCCCATAAACGTAGCAAGGAGAAGAAACATAACGTGCAAAATTTTGGAGAATATTTTGGTGGTTTACTTCGATCTGTGGATGGACGTGGATATTTGTGGAGCATGAGAGAGGAGCTCTTTGAAAACCAAAGGATGAAATGAACTCAAAAGAAGCTTCATTTCCCTTTAAAACTTACAAACTTTGCTTATGTCTTTAGTGACATCATCTTGTACTTTGAGAAAAATATCTTTTGAAATATTTTGACAATTTAGCATACTTCTTGAAAATGGACAATTTTCCTTTTTTTTATTTCCTATCTTTGCTAACTCCCAATGAAGGTGACTTTGAATAATGAAAAGGAATCTTATTTTCCTTTCTTATATGACATGATTGGCATTATGATGACAAGAAAAAAGTAGCCTAGACCATGACCTAGATGATGGTATGTTAATTGATCTATGACCCTATATACTTAAAATATGAGATGAGCTTGAAATTGATGATGACCATGAGTGCGTGGAGGGAGTAGCATTTGACCTAGACAACATCTAGTGAACACAATTTATTTGAAAACATAAAATTTTGGTCAAGGAATTCTACCAAATAAACTTGAAACAATGTATTTGATGACTAAAAAATTTAGACACTAACACAATCTAGAAAGCATAAATGAATATACAAGTGGTGACAAATGAAATTTGGGGATGATGAGAAAACTTTATAGGGTGTGTTGAGGATTTAATTGAAATAAACCATAATCCCTTTATAAATATAACATAGTGTTGCAATTTAAAGGAAATAAATCAATGACAATCGAATAAAACCATTATGAAATGTTGCAATATGATGAAATTAAACGATAATCAACCATAGTTAACCATGCCTATAGTGAACAATGGACAAATAAATAAAACCATGGCAACGTAATTCAACCATTATAAATAATGCTATATGAAATAACGATTGAGGAACATCACAATTTTACCCAACCCTTAAGGAACATCATATTGTAATATAAGCATGAGTATCATAATAGTTGAATACAGGTAAACTAAGATAAATTTCACAATTCCACATAATCATTTAGTAGCATTGCAATCCAACAAATGTGAAAACACCCTTGGCGATTGTCATAATGCAACATAAAAATTGAGGAATAATTCAACAAAATTCAATTGAGAAAAATTACATAATGCTACATAACAATTGAGTAGCATCGCAATCCAACAAAAGGTGAAAAAAACCTTAATTTTTTTCATATTGTTACATAACCATTAAGTAACATAGTAGTTTCATATAAGATGATCAATATGAATATCATGATGCATCATGAACATTCATGAACATGACATCGAAACATAACCCTTAAGGATATCACAATGTGACATAACCCTTAATGAATATTTTGATGTGATGTAACAAGGGATGAACAAATCAATTTGACATAATACAATGAAGTTGAATGTCAAAATTCGACATAACAATTTGGGAAAATCATAAATCAACATAAAACTTAATGGAAATCACATTTTGAGACAACCATTAAGGAACAAAACAATTTAACATAAGCTAACCATGATCAAACATTGTTAACCATAGTCAAACATAAGGAACATACAATAGTCAAACATGGTCAACCATAGTTAACCACAGTCAGAGATGCTAAAACATAAAAAACTATGGTCAAACATGATCAACCATCATAAAAAATTGTCTACCACAAGTTTTATATATTCAATTGTAGTCAAACCAAAGTCAACCATAAGTTGACTATAGTCAACTATTGTTAGCCTTAATTGACCATATTTAACCATGTTCAACCATGCAAAACTATAATCACCCATGGTTAATGATAGTCAACCATGATCAACCACAGTCAAAATATGGTTAACCATTGTTAAACATGGTGAACCATTACCAAACATAGTCACCCATTGTCAACCATAGTCAACCAGAGTCAACCATAGTTAAACTTAAATTAATGCAATCAACCATAGTTAAACTTAATTAAATACAATCAACCATAAACAGCCATAGTTAATGATGGTCTACATTTATTCATTTTCAACGAAAGTAAACCATAGTAAAATTTGGTATACCACTATCGATAATGGTCAACCATAGTCAAACATGGTCAATTATAGTCAAATTATATTCAATCATATTTAAACATAGTTAATAATATTCAAACATTATCTATCATGGTAAACCATAATCTACCATAGTCAACTATAATTTATATGTGGTAAACCATAGTCAACCATATGGTAACCATAGTAAATCAAAGTCAATGATAAGTTGACCGTAGTCTATCATTTAACATCAACCATAATTGACCATAACCAACAGTAGTCAGCTACGGTCAACTAAATTCAACCATGTTCATCCATGCCAGCCTTTCTCACCTATCCTCTACCATATTGGATCATAGTCAAACATGGTCTACCATAGTTAAACATTGTAATGCCCCCATCTACCTGTTGGGGCATATTACTACACATACTACCCCTGTAACTCAAATTTCATAAAAAATTCCTTTTCATTTTATTTCCTGTAAGTATTATATGCATAACTAAATGTGGTCCACCATGCAATGATCCCATGCATAGGAATTATAACTAATTAAATTTTACATACAATGTATGTAGCAAACTATAAATACGTAATTTAATTTACAACAAAATTCAAGTGAGTATTAAAAATATTACCTATTTGGTAAAAGTTACCAACTAGTTTCAAACCGTAGGTGTTCCTCCTAGCTAGAGACCATTCTTCTTATATTCACTCAAAAGTGAGTCACACCCAAATTGGGTCTTTGAATCCATAGGGAAACAACTTACCCAAATCTAGGTACATATTAATACCATATATAACTAGGTGAAAGTACCAAAATGGGAATCCTCCAACCAACAAAGTCACATCTTCAACAACTCCATTTCTCAAGTAGTGCACCACCTTCTCTACACTCTTAGTCCCTTGGGATAGGCCACTACCTTCAAGGTGTACAACTCAAGTGGAAAAGGATGTTTCAAAGCCATATGGTTCATAGGAGTTCATATTTCCTCATGTGCCTACAATTACCTCTCCAACCTCATGTTGGGAAACACATCCTACTTGTCATGGGAAAGACCTCTCACTTGTCATAGGGTCATCTCCTATTTCCCATAAAAAGCGTCCAATCCATTTTCCCATAATCATATCCTATAGAAAATTTTCCTTCAATAAAACCAATACACTCACTTTTATCTACATGTCACTCTCTTGACACATGGAACCTTTTAAAGTTACTTTACGAACTTAGGCTAAAACATGCACACTCTTAATAATCATTAAGCCATACAAAGCCCCATTTTTAACACTCATGGAGTCTTATCCCTCCATAATATTTTAGTTTTACCCAATATGTAACAATTATGTATTTTATTTATCAGCATGTAATTTCATACATACATTGACTAGGCTCCCTTGCCCCAAAAAATATAAAAATATATGCCAACAAGCACACTAGCCCCATGTTAACATGGAAAAATCGTACACACATTTGTATAGACCAGATGACACTGAGAGTCATCTAGCAGAACATACAAGTGAATACTTTCCATCTACAAAAATCATGAAATACAAAAAATCAAAATTTCTCCAAAGGTTCAAGTTATAAAGTCTACCCGCATAGGCCATCCAAAGGCATAAATTAAAAACTAGATGAGTTTTTCTTCGATAGTCGTGCAGTCCAACAAAAGTCTAAATCAACAGTCTTGGACCACTTCACATGCTTGGAATTGGAATTCCCTAACATGTACTACCCAAGGACAACCGATTTCAATTCAACTTGGAGATATACAACCCCCAAGGGATCCTCTTGTCCTACTCATAAGTCATTTTATCATTAATGAAATAAGGGAGGGAAGAGGAGTTTAGAATTATATAAAAAAAGGCCATTGGCAAAAAACAAGAAGAAGTAAAGCATTTTTATGTTTGAAAAATTGCTCCACAACAATCCAACATTTCATTGAGAAGAGGATTTCACCATTGAGAGAGTCTTCATACTTTTTTGAGAGAGAGTGGAAGCTTGCAAGGAGATTGAAGAAAAAAAATTCCTTATTGAGGAATTTTTAGGACCATTTCTCAAAATTTTCTCTCCAAGTGTTTGGAATTCATCTATTGTATCTCTTATACTTTCAACAGTCAATAAAGGGATCCCTTTTCCCAAATTGTGTTGACTTGTTTTCTTCATTAAGCTTTGTTATTTGTGTTATATATCATATTTTTTTAGTTTGTGTTTATGTATGCATTGCTTCGATTATTTCAGCATTTTTTTATTAAGTTGTCCACTAACAATAACCAATTGTTTGTTTACTCCTTGCAGGTAACAACCAACTCCAAGGGAAGTGTTTTTGGTACTCCATAGAAGCATAAACACTACAACAAAATGGCGACTTCTCTAGTTTTATTTCTTTGATCTAATGGTTTTTTTTGCAGGATATTTCTCCCTAATTTTTCACTCAATTTTGTCTCTCCCAGTTCTCTACATTTTTTGCAAGCCCCCCGGGACATGTTTTCGGCTAGAGACAGGAAATTCTTTAACTTTTTCCACCCATCACACGAATTTTTTCACATATAGACGCGTGGTCCACGTGCCTATGCACAGAAAAACACACTCGGTTTATAGAGAGCACAAAAAACCATAGTAATTTTTCTTTCCTGGGTGATAGGCAAGCTTTAGTGAATTTCCTTCACCTCTGTAAAATTTTTCCAGTTAGTTTAAATTGCCTAGTTTCTTTACTAATCATTATCAGTAGAGTAATTAGATAATATTTACTTTTAATTTTCATTTCTCACATAGATTAATTAAAGGGAGAAGTGAGTGGCCACATTCAACACATAATTTTCAATTTGTTTTTCTATTTATCTCAAGTCACATAGCTTAATTAGTAAAGGAGTAAGTGGTCCATCATCCACATATCTTGTTTTACTAACCAAATAATTTCTATTTCATTAATTTTTGGGACTGGGACCAAGTGTTACTAAAGAAAGTAAGTAGCCCCTGCTTCCCTTACATCTTTTGAACGATCTTGGGCGTGCATATGAAAGCTTTCTTAAAGAACTTGAGTTTTCCATATCCCATCTAGGCACACAATGTGTAATAGGAAAAGAGTATCTGGCCCACTATCCACATATTATTTCTTTTTTCATGCAAGGAACAATAAAAAAATTTGTGTAATTAGAGCATATTGTAAAGGAACACTGCATATCCACATAGCCCCACATTTTTATAATCTCACATGTTCACTTTCACACACTAAACACACCACACACTAAGCTTCCCTAAGATTTATACAAAGGTCATCTAGTTTTAGTAGCTTTTTTACTTAGTTTATTTTTTCTTACATTTTCACATTATAAGTGAAGTAAGACTCCTTAAAAAAAACCATAACATTGAACATTGAATTCCCCATAGGAGCCACAAAAGAATTTATTTAGGTTAGTACCATTATGGGTAGGCATCCCATAAGAAACCATTATTATGTTACATTGAAACACAAAACTTGTATTTTAGGGTGCTTAAAATACTTCACCATCTCATGGAAAAGGCTACCTGGGCAAACCAAAGACCCGATTCAGAGGGTGTTCGACTTAGGTCCCAATGTGTGTGGTACTCTGCGAGGTTACCCAGATTTCATAGTGCTCAGTGTTGATGAATAATTTTTATCTAGGCAATCCCTTCTATGGATAGAAGTGATCCCTCTAGCCCATTGAGTGGGTCTAGAAACTAAAGATACAAAAGAAAGAAAACTCTCATATCTTAACTCAAAATGACATGAGAGAGTAATATGGTGTACATCGCTTCTATGTGGTTACTTGTCAATGTTAATCCTGATCTCCTTAATTCTAAGATCACTCCTCATTATTCCTTTACATACGAATCCCTGCAAGAGAGATCAAACAATGAAAAAAAAATCATATTATATTGTATTCTAATGTAAACCATATGACAGATCAAGGAGCATCATACTACGCAAGTAATCATTCATAAGTTTATGGAAAGTAAAACATGCTTTGTATTATTAAAAAATAAAGGAAGGAATCATACAATTGGTGCCTTGATGTTGGAGGCATCCTTCGAGAGAAGTTTCCAAATCCAAGCCAAAGAATTTGAGCACTCCTTATCCTTAGAATTTTGGCAGCATTTAGGTGCATTTGAGTGCTAGAAAGGAAACTAGAAATTACCAACCATTTGGGGAAATCATGGCATACATTTATATAGAGGTTGTAGAGGTTAAGGATCCACACAAGAAGGAGGAAAGTACATATCTTAAGGGGAAAGTCCTTAAAGGTAGGATCGAGGACTCAAAATGGGAGAACTCAACTCAATATTCAGCCAACTAATACCAGAATTTCTTTCTCGAGACTTCAAGGGGAAGCATATTCTACTCCATTTTTGGAGAACATGCATGAAGATGACCAACGCAACTTTTCACTTTAATTCCTCGGCTGCCAACATTGTCTACAGATTATACACAGGGTGACAAGCACAAGGCTATATAGGAGAGAAACACGTTGGGATTGCAGATTAGGGTTTTCATAAGATTTTTGCATGAAGGCTTCAAAGAATTTCTCTTTTTGGTCTCTAGGGATGTTTTGAGCATATTATTCATGGCGAATATGTTTTCACAACTTTTGTCACTTTCCGAAATTTGTGGTATGAGTGACACAAAGGATGACACTTGACATAGGGAATGGGGACAATATTGTGTAACAGATGCCTCCTAAAGCATGAAATCAGAACTAGAAGTGATGGTTGAAGTGGTTTATCATTCAAGGCAAGGTCTTTGGAAAACCACCACTAGGACACCTGTAAATCTGACATAATACAATATTTGGCATCTCTGATATAAATATGCCTAGTAGGACATTGCTTAATAGGCATGAAATAATACATGAATCCATGGCATGGAGGCAATCATATGACTAGATAGGATCATATGTATGGATCCATGGTATGGTCACGACCATCCTTATAGAAGGGATCATGTGTACAATCATGAATACTCCACACAACCTGGATTCGAACAGATGTGATCCAGGGTATTCATATCTATCTCGATCTGTCCAATGTATGAATATAACCATGTGAATAGATGTGCTAATGTCGAACATGGTAGAAACCACCTTATTACTGATCAATGAGGTAAATCATTAACATGAATGAGAGAAACCACCAATAATGAAGATGGCCCTCAAGGTATGGTAGCACAATCTACAAGCGTGAATAAGGGAATTGAAGTCAAACGTTTGTAGAATCATTCGATCAAAGGCCAATGAGGTGAACCTGTTTTCAAATGAAAAGAACTTGCCATTGAGGCATGCGAGCTCCAAGGTACTGAAAGGGAGTCTCTACATTGAGCTGATGCCGACAAAAAGTGATCCGTCGACGGAGGGCCATAATGTTTCCCACATCATCGACATAGAACATAGGAATGCGCAAGGTAGATAGGAATGATTCAATATTGTTGCAGATAAATTTCAAATAAGTATAATGGGTTTGAATCTTTCAGATAGGGTCTCTTGAACATATCGACGACACGACTCCAGATATTAGCAGCATTTGACTCAAAATGGGATTAATGGTAATGGTGACAATAGGATATGATCAATTGAGATGCAAATGGATTTCCCAAACCCAAGAAGGAAAATGAAGAGAGGATAATCCAAAACCGACACGAGATGAAGATAAGTGTCATGTTCAAGATCGACATACTGCCTTCAGTATAAAAATTCAAGACATGTTTTACTTCCATTTTTCCCCACTATTTCTAGCTAGTGCCTTTTTATTTTTTATAGTAATCTTGAAGAGGATATCATATTATTAGCGTATAAGTTCACCCTTCATATGAGTCCATCCTAGTAATTTTAATGAGTCCTAGGAAGGAGTAACTCGGTCTTGTTATGGTGACAATTTGTGCATTGTTTAAGTTTTACAAGTCTGATGGAGGGGTAATGCAACATCCTTTTGATGTTAAGAGAGTTTGAAAAAGAAGTCTAAAAGAAAACTCCAAATGTCCCTTTTCATAAATAGTCTCTTGAACCTTAAAATGTAGAAAATAATATACAAGAGAACCTCTTAGTCATGTTTGACTAAGGTATTCTATTTCGTAGCTAGTCTATCTCATTTCGGAAAAGGGTTAAACTTATACCGAGGAGAAATATTTTCATTTACTTTTACGAGTTCAAAAATCCAAGTGCTCGAAAATATTTTCATATTTCGAGAGTCAAAAAAGAGCTAAAGGATGACTCATCCTGGAGGAATGAGTGGTATAAAGGGATAGAAACTTGTTCTAGTGATGATGGAACTGCTCAAAACATGTATAGGTTAAGAGGTTATATAATAAGACTACTCATCCACTAGAAAAAAAAAGGTCATTGGTGAGGGTCATGCCTATGATGGACCATTAAGGTCTATCGCAAATGTTGCATATGGTGCATGTCCTTAAAAAAGCATTGTTGTAAGTTCATATAGTGATGGTCATTTAAGGTTTGTCACCAAATCCATTTTCAGTGACACTTTTGGTGATGGTTTTTAAAGACACGTCACTAATTATATATTTAGTGACACTTCTAGTGATGATCTTTTATTGAACCTCACCAACGCTATTTTTGGTTACTTTTGGTGACAAAAAAAAATGTTCGTCATCATTGATAATTCCAATGAGTTTTTAATGATGCTATGTGAATGTTACTATATTTTTTGTCAAAATATAACGATTTAATACCATTATTGTGGAGTATTTTTCATTATGTGTCCATGTCCATAATGGTTAGAGTCATTCAATTGTTTAAGAAGTAATTAGTGTGTATCATTTCCCTCAAGTAATGAGAATATAGTTTTCCTATGAGTCAACGCATGATTCATCTCTATTAGGTTTATTACCACTAGTGTGTGTAGGAACTATATTATTTTGTAATGTTCCTAAATTAGCTTCAAGTAATTGGAACATTAATTTTGCCTTATTTATTTTTATTTTCATGATTAATGAATAAATTGTGAAGGAGGACATGTAAAACTCCTGAAAACTAAGAATAAATCAATGCTTATGTGAACAGAGACATGTCTGGGCTATTTAAATTATATCTTGTAGGTGTGAAAGGGTCTAAATCACAAGAGGGGATCCTATTTGACCAAGTCAAACAACGCAGTCTAGATGCATTGAACCTCTTTGAGGGACAGCGCAGTTCTAGAAGGAGGTTGTAATGTGAAAGGGGTTAAGTGATTGAAGGTGGTTTAGGGTTTGGAAAGATTCCTATCTTATAAAAGGAAGAGGAGGGCAACAAGGAAAAGGTTGTTAAAGATATTATTTCTGAAGGTCTGTCTGCTTAGACATCCCTTGTTGGTCATTCCTGTTCAAGAATCCCACCTCCTTCCTTGAGCAGCTCTTGGAGGATAATTGTGCTAAAATTCTCCACTATTAGGCTTGGGCCAAGTTTCACCTTACATTACAGTGTTGCTCATGATTGAGGGTTGAGCTGTCTTGTGAGTTGTAGCAAGTGGAGATCTATATCTGGACAGATCTAGATGATAGCAGTGGCTCTTTTCAGTGAGAGTGTCATTTAACCTCATGAAAGTGTTCATTTGCTGATTATACTTCAGATCCACATCTTGGCATCAATACAAATCAAATTTAGAAGCTACAACGCTGTTTTTGTCCCTAAGACAACGTTATTTGTAGATCTACAACTGCAGGGTGCTTTTCTTGAAATTTGGAGGAGAGATCTTCGGTGTTGGGGTTTTCCTCTCACTGTGGTGATCCATAGATTTTCCAACCAATCTATGTTTTGTTTCAGATCTGATATGCTATGTACTTTTATTATTCAGAAATTCTGAATCATTCTGTAGATCTGAAGTTTTAGATCTCAGATCTACTTCCGATGCTTCATGTTTTAAGAAAATCCCCAAGGGGAATGTATAGATCAACTCTTATTGTACGTGGATCTGTATTAGATCTATATTTTTATGTAATTATCTGATCTAGATCTGAAGAATTAATAAACTACTGCTTCAGCCCTGAAAATTACGTTGTCACTGTTATGCAGTCTTTTTACATGGTTGCAACCCCTCTTTCTTGAGTATTTCTTCTGTATTCTTTCATTATTCTCATGTAAAGTGTATGATTTATATCCTTGAGATTATTTTTGAATTTTCAGACCTTATTTCATTCATACCCTTCAGAAAACCACACTCACATGCTTCAGTAAATTTCCGCATAAATCTAGTCTTGGGAAATCAGGGTTTTCTAGCGTAGTTAGGAAAGGAGGAACTGTTTAACTTAGAAAAAAAAAATTTTTGTTTGTTTAAATTCGACATTGAAGTCCCAAATAGCCATATCTATCATATCCAACCACTTTCCCATCTTATTTCGGCGCAAATATCTTAATACACTCGTTTTAGGGCCAAAATCCTAACTTTTCCCCACCTTTTTCCTTGTAAAATGTTTTATAACTTTGCTGCTGTGTACTTTAATGAAGTTTAAGTGTTTTCAGATCTTTATGAGGTATATAGATGAATCTCCACATTGGTAATAGCTCATATTATTCCCAATCTGTAGCTGTTGCTGAAAAAGGGACATTACAGTGGTATCAGAGCAAGATCTTTGGCTCAACCTGTGGCTTCAAGCCAAAGTGCTGAATCCCTAAAGGAGGAGTATTTAAATCTCTAAATATAGAGCCTGCAGATGGCCAGGTAGCCTCTAGATCTCATCCTTTGTTAAAAGGTGACATATCCAGTAAATGCCCCTGTAGTCAAACTCTGGAATAGAATCTTGATATCCTTGAGAAGGAAAATTTTCAGTGGTATTCCAGCAAGGAGAAAGGTCAGAATGATGAATAATATGGGTTTATTCTCATCAGCTTTCAGATCTAAGAAGAACCTCTCCAAGTGGGTTGAACAAGAAGAAGAAAGAAGAAGCAGTGAAACTCCTAGAAAGTTTCAAGAGAAGAAAGATCTTCTGATCAGATCTACAAGATCTATACATGAGAAAAATTATAAATCCTCATCTCATGGATATGTGCACTCATCTATATCACCTAAGCTTCAAATTTCTGTCAGTGATTTCTTCATGAAGAGGAAGAAAGGAGGTGTATCTAAGAAGGAGACTCT
This sequence comes from Pinus albicaulis, assembly GCA_034641835.2. Taxonomy (NCBI): domain Eukaryota; kingdom Viridiplantae; phylum Streptophyta; class Pinopsida; order Pinales; family Pinaceae; genus Pinus; species Pinus albicaulis. Next base: position 936,424,158 of record CM076579.1, on the reverse strand, counting down.
TAGGGAGTATTTGGAGGAGTATGAAGCTCAATCCAAGGAGTTCAAAGATGATTTGAATTTCCAAGGATTCCGCAATATCAAGGAGAGAAAAGCCACAAAGAAGGAGCAACATGAGATGGGTAGATTCTATCTATCTATCTTTGATGGATCACCTAAATGTTCAGTCAGGGTTTGGGTGGAGGAGCTAACATCTTTGTGCAACACCGTCAAGTCTATGAAATTGAAGCCATCAAAGTAGCAGCACTGCACTTTGGAGGCAAGGCATATGCTTGGGTTGTTTCAGTCCTTTTCCTTGAAGAATGAAAATACACCTACTTATGCAAGGTTTATTGCAAGATTGATAGAAAAGTTTGATGAAGCCCCATGTGTAACATCTTCTGTTGACACTATCAAACCATATCAGTCAAATATTTTGCATGAGTTGGAAGGGTATATGAATTCAACTCCATTTTTGAAGACCATGGAAGAAGGTGTGAGCATGTTTGATGCCTTTCCAAGGGCAAGATCTCCTTTGAGTGAAGGGTCCTCTTCTCAAGAGGGAAGCATGAAGGTTTCTCCTTCAATAGATGACCAAGATCTAAGGTCTCTTATTGATGGTGAGACAATTTAAGTTGTCAAAGAGGAGGAGAAGATAGGAGGTCATAACACAGTCACATCAAAATCACCTCAAACACCTCATGAAGATGAAGCTGGAGCACTTGCTCCCAGAGAAGAAACGCTTGCACACTTGCAAGGAATTCCACAAGATCTCACACATAGAGCTCTTGAGCAGCATGTACCATCATTGTCATATGATGAGATCTTGATGATAGAGGAAGGAAGAGAGGAGGAAGAGCATCTCAAGAAGAAGAGCATATACCCTTCTCTATTTCAAGGGTTGGAAGACCAAGGAAGGAAAGAGAATCCATGCAGAAATGGTAGGGGAAAATCTGTCCACCTACATCCACATTCTTCTCTTTGCCTTGATGCCTCTTTGCAAGGAGGCATTCCACCAGGAATACCTCCTGATTGGAGGAAAACTAAAGTGTTCTCTCAACCATGGGAAACATTTGCATACTTGGCTAATGAAGGAGCCTTGGGAGAAGCAAGCACAGGGCAGAGGATCTTTCATGAATTTAGAAAAGATGGAAGCAATTTTCTGAATGGGACATTGTTATCTTCCATTCATTCATCTGCGCTGAGAAATGAAAGATCAGAAATCTATGATGGTATGGATATGAGGATACATGGAAAAACCATATCTTTGGGGCAGCCCATGGTCTTCTCACTTACAAAAGAGAATTCTAAACATGACAAGAGGATCTTAATACTATTGCATGCATGGGCCAAATTGAGGAAGTATTGGAGGACAAGAACTTTCCAAAGGGGAGTTGATTTCTACATGCTTCAATATTGTCTTGAGGAAGATCAACTGCAAGGAAGGTAGCAAAAGAAATTTTATGGGACTCCAACATGTGACCTTAGCATCAAGTATGTCAAAGAAGAGAGTCATGACATGATAGGGGATGCATTTCAGACATCTACAACGTTATCATTCTTGGGGAGCCTAGATCCTTATTGGGATTCCCAACTTTTGATGGAGTACAACAAGGACCCTTTCACATGTGAGGTTCTTGATGGGAAGGTAATGGATGGGACGTATAAGGTAGGGAGTCATCTATTTCCATGATCAGATTTATTTGGTTAAAGGTTCCAAACTCAAGGAGAATATGCTGAATGCAACCTATGAGATCCTTCTTTCCAAACCCACTGGTTTTATTGGAGCATATCATACTATCTTGGATGGATTCATGTGGGAGAATTTCAAAGAGGAGGTGCACTCCCATATGAAGAAGTGCATGGACCATTTTTTAGATGAGGAGGAACATAGCTCTTGGGAAGAATTATCATCTACACCTCCTTATTCATTGAATGTGAAAGGAGGCTCATCCTGTTAGGGTCCCGTGATTTGGCCAATTGGCTAGCCAAATGACGATGTAACATCAAACCAAGCTTTGGAGCCCAAGGACCTAGCCTTCCTGGACTCAGAGAGGGCTCTCTCTATAAGTGCAAAAGATGTCGGTGTGTTTACTTGCGATGTTCTGATATTAGGCTAGTTATGAAGTATGTTTTTAGTTTTTTTGGTTTTTTAAGTTTGTGAGGGATGAAACTGATCAAATACATAAACTGGATAACAAGATGTAGATAAATTGGGCTATGGGGTCAAACAGGTCAAGGAAGCTATGAGGTAATGATGTAAGGCTGCTGTAGGGCCGATTTGATTCATGGTAGAAGGGATCTTTGGGAAAAATGGGTTAAATGGACAACAAGTTGGTGAAAGACAAAGGGATTTCAAGTGTAACTAGTTGATAGCAGACATAAACATTTTATAGCAAGCCATTAATCATGTTAAATGTAACTATGAGCTAATTAATACATAGAAATCAAACATTCCAGCCATACATAGAGGTATAAGACCCTCTAACTTCGGGAAATGGCTATCAGACTTTGGGGAAAACACATGAGACAAACTAACAACTCATAAACTATGACGGGACGCCTAAACATAGTCTCTAAGTCATTGGGCACTTGGACAAATAAGTTTTCATAGTTTTAGGCAAAGGGCTAGATCGGGACTAGGCCTCCTTGGTTCAACAAGATGATCAACAAATCAGTCAAAGAGAAAGTTTTATGGACATAACTTATGGGCAGCTGATAGGTAGGTAGGGCAAACCATACATCCTACTCAACATACATAGAACTTATGAATAAAACTTAGCAACAATACCTTAAGTTACTAAAGAGCAGCTAAGAATTCTTTAGCATAACTAAGGGAGAAGAAAACATCAAGCTATGAAGAATAAGGGATATTGAGGTGCCTCCATGGGCATATCTCAAAATCAATCTCTACTGATCTATAGCAGCAAGCAATATGGATTATGAATGAAAACTAGAAGACAAAAACATATCAAGAAACACTATACCATTCTACCATGTCAAGGAATCCATCAACAATCCTTCATCATTCCTCAAAAGCATCCAAGAGGCAGTCCAAAAATCATAACTCAAGTGTATTCCTCAAAGCTCATATGACCAATGTATTAATTCTTCTCTCAAGTTCAGCCTCTGATTTACAATGAGAACCATGGAATAAATAGGCTTGAGGGAGGAAAACCTCATGGAGCAACTAGCTATTCCATTGGCCAAGTCAAAATATCTAAACTTGTCCTTGAGGCTTTGCAAAGCCCAAGGCACAAAATATCCCATAAAATATCTAAAAAAATGCTAAAAACGGAAATTATATTGACTTTACATCATTTCCCAATGATAAAAATAGCTTAACGCACATTTGGGAAAAGCAGATTTTTGGAGTTCAAAAATTACAAAAATACTTCATATTTATGCCTGAAAAAGGTCCCCTGACTTGCTGGATGCAAATGGCGGCCTTCCCGATGTCGAAATGAGGCTCATGATGGCTCGTTGGAAAGCTCTCTGTGTCTGCTTTCCAACGCAAGTGGAATCACCTCAATCTGATCTGTGAAAGTCCCTCAAAACTGTACCTGTGTGCAAAAACCCAGAAAATAGCAGGCTGCTGATATGGCGGGCAGAATGTGCAAAATGAGGCTGTTTTTCGCCAATTTGAGGGGGCGAATGATCTTCAAATGCCCTGAAAATCGCTGGAGACCTGCTCATGGAATTATGGCATCCATCGGTATCATTCTCCTCCCTTGAAAACTCATCAAACTGAAATGGCGAAATTATGAGTTTTTGGCCAAAAACCCAAAAAATGCCAAAAAACAAAAAGTTGTCGAAAAAGGCCCAAAATTGGCATGCATGACCCTCAAGGGTCCATAGCAACATGCTCCGAAGCTGAGGCCAAAATATCAAGGGCTGATATGCTTTTCCCTTCCTTCCGTGCTAGGCGCTTCTCCTTCAACTTCTTCAATTTCTCTTGTGCTACCTTTAATTTTCGCCTGGAAAACTGATTTAGCTTCTGAAAGTGAAGAGTCCTCTTCCTTTGTAGCTCAAGATCCCTGTTCGCCCTCTCAAGCTTTGTTTCCAAATGTTGGTTAGCCCTCTCAAGCCATGCTTCCTTGTTTTCCTCAATTTCCTGCTCAAAGAGGGCAGTGAGAGGAAAGGCTTCGAATTGAGCTTGTTCTTCTGCTCTCTGTTTCTCCAAGGATTTTCTAAGCCCGATGGTTCTAGGCCTCTTTCGCCTAGGCTGGTCCTCCTCCTCTTCATCATCAAACTCGCCAATGAGCTCTTCAATTCTTACTTGCGCCTTTTCTGCCTCCTTTTTATACTTGATCGCCCTTGCCTCATGAATGGCTGCATGATACTTCATTTGTTTGTTTTCAACCTCTAAGAAGTGGTTGAAATTCCTCGCCCTTTGAAGGTCTTCTTGTAACACCTCAATTTGCCCCTCTTTGTGAATGAGGAGGTTTTCAAGGAGGCGGGCCTCATTGTCACTGTCATCGCTTGGGATAGGGATGACAGCTAATTCACCTCCATGCTTGGCACTTTCTTCAATTTTACCTTTGCCTTTGAAAGCCAATCTGGCGCTTTTCCTCCTTGGCATGATAGAAGATGTCTTTTTGGGCAATTTCCTCTTGCTAGGAGTGACTTTTGTCACTGTTTGTATGGCAGCCTTAGCTTGTTGTTCCTCACCAATGTTTTGTCCAATTTGTGTTTCAAGAGTGTGTTTCACTTCTCGCCTAACTGCACTGTTTCATCAATCGTCAGTTATCGTCCTCTTAACATCCAAATACGTTTTCATCAATGTACCAGAATGTTTTTCACTTGTATCTCTGCCGTCCTTCATCATCTGCCTGCTGCTGGCCTTCATCTTGTATCTGCTGATGGCCTTCATCCTGTATCTGCTGCTGTTCCTCTTCCTGAACTTGCTGTTGTTCCTCAACCTCTAGCTGCCGTTGTTCACTGCCTTCTCCTCCTTGTGGTTCACTGCCCTCTCCTTCTCCCTGTTGACTTGGCTGCACAGTGGTCATTTTGAGTTTTTTAGGGGTAGGCCTACTATACACAGGCACTGGGCGATGGACAGGCTGAGTAGGGGACACATGAATAGGAGGGACAGTGGAGAAATCTGAATGGCTAATGAATGAATCCCATGAAACCCCTCTAGTTCTAGCCGGTATAAGAAGATAATTTTCATCAAGGAATGATGAAAGAGAGAAGGGATTTCCACAGGTGGAGCTCTTTTTGGATACAAGAGTTTCATTTTCTATGCATTTGATGTGGCACGGAAGGTTTAGTTGCCTCAAGCCAAATGCATCAACAAGCGGACATGATAGGCATAAATTTGGTTAAACCTCCCTTCACAAGTGAAATATCTCATTATGGCTTTCATCAGTGGAACATAACTGTCAAGAAGATAGGAAAAAGGGAAAATAGCAGTGATGGTTTCCCTATGTTCAGGTTTGATGAAAGGTTTATAATCCTCTAGATCAAGATGAGCTTGTTTAAACCACTTTTCACCATGACACGGGATCTTGGTAGCCTTGGATACATACCTTGGGGAGATTTTGAAATCAAGACCCGCTAACTGGAAGTGTTTGTCCTTGAATCTCAAAGCACACAAATGTGTAAGTGGCGAAAAACTCTTGACTTCTTCTATCTTCTGACAGAAATCAAGATAGCCTACTTCATGGAAATTGAAAAGCACAGATGGGTGAGCGTTGATTTCTTCTGTGGAGATAGGCTCATATCTCTTATGTGGGCCGCTCCTGTGGTCTATTGGAGGCATTCCCGATCAAGAAGCTTTGGAAGAGGCAACCGCTTTCATCAGAGGTAAAGGCTTTGCTGGATTGGAAATCGGCTGATAGACTGTTTGGACAGATATGGATACTGTGGTTTGGATAAAATGCAACAAACTTTTGTAGCACACAACTTCTGCTCCCTTTGAAAACATCTTTCTACTTTTGGATGCACTTCATCCAGGCAAAATTTTTAATAAGGTACCCTGTGTAAAGATGGGACAAACTGTTGTGTAGATTCCCTGTGCACAGTTTTGAAAAATCACTACTCCTGGTGAGTTTGTCAGAGGTTAATCAATCATAGCTAAATCTCTGTCTTCAATGTAAAACTCAATCATCAACCACCTGTCTTTTAGAAAGTGGCCCTATTCACCTTCAGAATATCTCTGTCAACAACTCTTCAAAATGATACAATATGGTGAAAAGAAAAGGCAGACCTAGGTCAGGTGTAAAATCAATGCACAGTGCTTTAGGAAAACCACCTCTTTACTTGTGAATTTCAAAGGTCAACCACTACACCTGTACCTCTGTCTCAATGTTAAATTCAATCACCAACAACTCTGCCCTTTAGAAAGTGGCCCTATACCTTTGGAAAATCTCCGTTCAACAAATTTACAGTAGTGAAAAAATACAGTGAAAGAGGGACAGTCTGCTAAAAAGTGTGCTTGTGAGAAAATTCCAATAATCACTCTGTTCTTGAAATATTTGATGTCAACCAATACACAAAAATCCTTGCTCAAGGAGGCTTATAGTCATTTAACAATTCTGCCCTGTATAGGTGTGCCACCTTTCAACAATTTGCATCTCACACAAACCACCATACATATGCCTAGACTATCAATACACAGGTTTTGAGCACAAGTGACAGAGTTTTTAGAAGACCACACAATTTTTGGAAAAAACTATGTGAGTTCTCTTTTTTCAAAGCAAATATGTCACAATTCCTTCCACTGGTTGCATTTCACTTCTTTGATAATGTGGCAGTGTCTGGAGGACTGTGAGGACAGTTTTTCTCTTTTAAGTCCAGCACCCTGTCTTTCTAAAGCAAAATCTCCTATAATCAAAGCACAATTCTTTACAGGAAAAACCTCTGCCCTTCGATTGATTTGAAGATGAAACAAACTGGCTCTTAACCTAAAAACACAGTATCTCTATATGTGCTCTTTGAATGACAAATTCAGCCCTTTATCATATTGCAATACTTCAGCTCACTGTGTAGAACGGACTGTTTTTTTTTTTTTTAACTATAATGACAAGGTCAGGGGTTTTAAACTTTCTTGTCACTTATCAAAACCTTGAGATCGACGGGGGAATATATAAAAATACCTTGAATTTCGATGAACACCTATTTTGAAAGGCTGCATTAACACTCGGAACCTTTGACACTTGCGCGGCACCCTTTGAAGAAAACACGTCGCGCAACAGAAAGTTTGTCGGGTCGGCCTGTCGGGTGGTCGGGCGGCCTGTACAGGCACGTCGCGCTGTCAATGGTGGCTCGTGCAAATTTTCGCCCAGGCACGTCGCGCAAAAATGCAGGCACGTCGCGCAGTGCAAGAACGTGCAAACTGTTGCTATTTTGACCAGAATTGCCTTGTTTTGGTGCTAGGGAGGCACGGGGTCTAGTTTCAGTTTTGAAATTGAAAATATTTCCCTCACACTTACTCTTTGATGTCAATTCAAAACGAATTTCCAACGATCATTTTACTTGGAAAAGGAACGTTGGTTTTCAACTCTGTTTTGTTTTAAAACAGTGGGTTTGTCATTTTGAATATGTAAACCCGAACCATGACTCTGACCCCGAGCTTTAAACCTTGGCAAACAACTTCAACGATTTCTACATCACCTCTGCCATTGTTTTTAACAATGTTGGTGCTATTTCTGATGTAAGGCAACCCACCTTACCACTGTAAAGATAATGCTTAAAAACTGTTATGTTTCTGAAGGACAGGGCTTGCCTTGTTAATGTATTTTGACTGGTGCATTGGTCTTTTTGTAAGAGAGACATTCCAAAACCTCAACTCTGTCCCCTGTTTTGACAATTTAGGTGAAATGTTAATGAAGAAAAGTCATCCAAAATCTGTCAAAATGCATTTGAAAGCTGTTTTATCACTTAACAGGAGATTGCCTGTGCCCTTCCAACTTGTTTAATAATTTCTGCTCTTAGGTGATTTATAGGCTTCCCTCTGGACTGTAAGTGCTATCCTTTGGCTATTTCCCTTTATATCATAATTCTCTGCTTTCTTGAAAAGCACCCTTTGGACTTTTGGCATGTGATATTGGTTTGTTGTTTGATCTTTTCCTTTAAGGTAACTGCCCTTTTTGGTATCAATGGCATATATCCAATATTTTCTCCCTTCCACTGCAGGCACAGTTTGACAGAAAGCTCATTTGAATATGAAAACCAATACCTTTGTATCATAAACACTATCATTTACTTGTGCAATGACTTCTGTTTAATTTCTTTGCATCCTTTCATCTACACTTTCAGACCAATTAGTTTTCAACAACCTGTAATGGCTTTGGCCATCTGCTCATACATGGAGGAGGCTCTTCATCAGGTAAGGTATCTGAAGGTGTTTTGACAAATCTGTTTGACACAGTTTTCCTCTGAATGTGATGGTAAGTGAACCTCTTGAAAAACATCCATCTTAGCATCTTTACTTGCAAGCATCACTGTATTTCAGAAGAAACCCTAGCCACAGTGACACTGTTTCTCTGCACTGCTCTAAGGGTGACTGGAATATCATCATTTGTTTTGGTCATCTCATGACAGACTATTTGAAGGATAGTCTTTGTGACTATGGAGATCAGTGTCTTTTGAGAGACTAAAAACTTTCTCTCTGCCTGTGTAATGGCATTTGTTAACAACATCTATTCCATTTGATCTTGTGGACAAAACAGACTACTTAAGATTGGAATGTTTACTGATGACATGCTTTCTAAAGTTCACCAATTCACATGATTTGCAAGTTTGAAATGAGCTCCTTTATCAGACCAGACTCCCCTTTCCTTTGAGCTAGCCTATTTCCACTATATTCCTTTTATGATCATCAGTCACATCCATAAAACCTGGAGTCTCTGTTTCATTTGTTTCAGTTCAAGGCAAACCTGGACTTTTGCAATCTTCAAAGTCAATATTGGCCAGCGCCCTCTGCTTGTGGATGAAGGAGGCGCCCAAACCCTCTACTTGTAATTGAAGGAGGTTCTGGGCCATGACAATTTGCCAGTTTTCTGTGACAGTGGTGTCTTTCTTACTGTGATTTTCATGCTGGAAAGAGCTGTAAAGTCTGGATGAGTAGCTTTCTGTTTTGCAGACATATCTCAGGCTCAAGTTACATTTAGAAGCAGCTGTTCCTCTAACTGTAAATTCAAGCATTTACTCTATGAGATGAAATTATATTTCCTGCCTTTGTAGAAACCATAGAACACTGTGAAAAACCTAATAGTCAGCTTGAGATTGGGGTTTATGCAGTGCTGAGATCTAGGGGATATGAGTGGCGCGACTTAGGGCTGTTTGTCAATTTCATTTGCAAAGTAAGAGGTCAGTCATGGTAGGTCTGTTGCAGATGGAGGCCTTTTGGCTTTTTGATGATTGCCAAGGGTAAAATGTCTTAAAGCGCCACTTCCTAACATAGGGGAGACTTTTGAAACAGATGTGGATTTTCCTTTTAAAGCTGATGGGCAGATCAAGAAAGCTGAAGCTAGATGGGATAGTGACAATGAGGTTTTGATTTCGCCAGGGGTGGACTGAAAAGGTAGAAGGGCGAAAAAAGTTTTAGGAGGGTTTTCTGGATGACATATTGACATAAGAAAATCAGTTTCTAGAAAACTCAGTTGTAGATATAGTCATCACTAACATGTAAAAAATACTGATGGCTAACAGTGGCTCCATTTGGGGAGGGCAGCTCCTCGTCAGGAGGTGTCCAGAATTCAGATTTTTGGCTTATGAAGACCGGTGCCTTATCCATTGGCGCAAAATTTACCCTTCTCTTGATGTTATTTCTGAAAAGTGACAGCATGGTTAACATCAATGATACTTCTACCTACCCCACTATCTTTCCTAACATTTTTTCTTCTCTTTGGCGCATTTGAACTAGCGGCCTTTTGACAATGCATATTCTTTCTTTTTGCAAAATGAACCTATCTATTTCTACTCTTATATCTGCCGGGAGTTCAGATTAAGCTGATGAACTCCTTCATTTCTCTACCTAAAACTAGATCGACTGTCAAGATTAAGCAGTTTGACAGGATTTCATTCTCTAATCTACAACATGAAATTCAAAAATGATCAAATCAGGATTAAGCAGTCTGATTTGTCATGCATTTGCGGCATAAAAGACAAGCTGCACACAAATGTTATTCTGCAACAAAAGGAAACTAGACAAGCGGGGCTAAGATGTACAATGTGTTTTTCATCCCTCGCTTCTCTCTTTGGTTCTGTTTTTAGGCATGTGGAACCAGAATCTCTCCCTAATCTAAGCTCTGTGATAAGTCAATCTTACACAATGTTGACTATCTTGGCACTCACTAACTTATCAGCAAATAAATTTAAACATGCTCAGCTATGATTAGGCTAGATAACTGAACAAGACATTGAAGTACTAGTAGCGGCATTTAGACTTGCTCGCTTTCCGAAAGAGTATTTTTTGGAACATGGGGCCTTTTTTCTATCTTCACTTGCCCTCTTTTTTGCTTTTTACTGTTTTTGTCTTTCCTACCTTTTACTGTTTTTGACTTTTCTTATTTTTTAATATTTCAAACAATGGTATGTACAATGACTGAAAGTTTTTCAAACTCAAAAATCTTGGAAATGACGGAATTTCAGCATCTTATCCTCGTAAGGATCTCCTCTCACCCTTGGCCCACTTAACTCCTGAAAAGAAAAAATTGGGAAATTTTCTCTCTCTAACATGACATAGGGATTCATGCAAGAATCTCTAAACAGCCCAGTATCCTCCCTCTGTACCTCTTTGAATATCTGATTTCCACTCCTTTCCTTACTGTATGCTTTCTTCAGGTAATGTATGTACTCTTGGTAATTCTTGAAATAGATAGTGACATCATCAAGGTATGCAAAAACATAGAAATTTAAAACTGGGAACATGGCCTTCATGAACAGATTTTTGATATTGGGTGGTTTTGCAATTTTGAACTTGAAATCAGATCTACCTCCCGCAAACTGGAAAAAATATTTAAGTTGTCTACTTTGCAAAGGAATCTTATGATTATGACCTGAAACATGATCTTGCAAGAACACATGATTAAAAGCACTTTTAATTGGTGAATCATGATCTTGGGTAGAAAAAACATGATTTTTGTTATATGGAGATGCAGTATTATTTCTAAAATCAAAGCAGATTCTATGGCCACTAGTTTTATCCTTGATCATTTCAGTTTGTTTCAGTTTGTTTTGTTTGCTTTTGTTAAAATTGTTCTTTGAGGAAAAGGTAGTGATACACTGTTTTCCCTTGTTTTTTCTGTAGAAATTAGTATTTTGCATGAGATTCCTGATTTTAGCATTTCTAAGTTCTTCATGAAAAGACAAAATATGAGCCAATTTCAGTAGTTCAGGTATGCCGGGATTATAACTGTCATCCTTGCTCATAAAAAGTTCATTTGGCATTTTCTCAAGATGTTGAGCTACTGAGGTTATGGTCAAAGTTTTATTTGCAGTAGGAGGGTCACATGATGGTAAATATTTGAGGTATGGTAGAAACATTAAACTCCCTTTCTCCCGGGTTCCAAATAGGTTTATGATGTGTAGGTCTTCTAAAGCTTTTACCCGGAAGAAATTTCCACAAGCTACTGCTGGTGTTTGACTAAAGCTAGAGCAATTTTCTTGATAGTACATGAGGGTTTGTGCTTCTTGCTCTAATCCTACTTTGGAGAGGGGAAACTTACTTTCCTCAAGACACAGTTGTTCATGATCATGGTAGTTTTGAGTGTCCAGTTCATCATAAGGCACCAGGGACAACTGATGTGGTGGATCCAAGTCTATAATGGTTTCTTCTGACTCTTCCTCCATGTTTACATCCATATGCATAATGAAAGAGTTTAAGTCGGAACGCAAAGAGCACATTGGAATGTTATCTGGTCTATCTTGACTGCTAATCATGTATTTCATGTGTGATTCGCGGTAGAGTATCCTGGTCTGACCAAACACAGGAATGGTGGCATATGACATGTCTAGTTGGATATTCCCTTGAAGTTTGGCTCCCCAAGATCTGGATAGAAGCATCCCGTACTTGGGAGGAATGTCCGCCACTACTATATCCATGATTAGATGTTTAGCGGGTATTTGGGCTAGACTAAAACAAAGTTCTTTGATCAAAACCATGCATTGGACTCTGCTTGAATCAAATGAATACAAGTCTTTGTATGGCCTTGTGATTTCCAAGCCTAATCTTTCCATTACTACCTTCGGCATAAGATTATGCGAGGCGCCGGAGTCTAGCATGGCATTGTGGAGGATTTGGTCGTGGATGTTTAGGCTAATGTAAAATGGAAGAGTAACTCCCTCTTGGAATTTCCCCTCTACCTTTGGACCAAACAATACTTCAGGAATGTCATCAGTGAGATTAACAGTGTTCGCATCATTCCCTAGATTTAAGACTTTTAGTACTTGGGATTTATAAGAGTTTTGGGCAATGAGTTCAGTAAGAGGCATGGTGATTTTGATCTTAGCGATTTCGCCTTCAAAGCTAAAAGGCACTTGAAGTTTAGATATGTTTGTTTCAGCTTTTTCAGCTAAGACCTTGTCTATGTTCTGATTTTGTTGATCTTGTTTAGGGGTTTTGTTTGCCATAGTTGTTTTGGTGACCTTTGTAGAAGTATCAGGAGTATCCGAGAGAGGATTAGTTTGGGTAACTTTAGCTTGGCTTTGGTCAGTCTTCTCAACCTTGGTTTTGTCATTGCCTACTGCTTTCTTGAGGATGGTATTAGGGACTTTAGCAGTATCTGAGTTACCTTTCTTGACATTGTCTTGGTTTCTTTTACTTCTAAGGTCATATTGCCTGTGGGCTTCTATAATGGCATTCTGAAAATCTATGGCAGGGTCGTCAAGATCTTCATAATTGGTCTCATCTTGATCATGCGAAAAGAATGCTTGTTCTTCTTCGGTGAGGTACACCTCACTCTCATTGTCAGACCCTATGAGGTTTAAATGATGTTCATCAAGAGGTTCTGATTCCCTATCATCTTCTTCCACATAGTTTTCATTGAATGGTGGCCTGATCTGTTGGTCATTTTCCCTTGGTCTGTTTTGGGGCTGTTCCCTCCTAAAGTTTTGGTTTCGGTTTTTGATTGGAGGGTTTGGCTGGTTTTCCCTAACAGGAGCTTTTTCATTTGTCTTTTCCCACATTTTGGCCATGGATTTGACTAGGTCATCTATTCTGGGATCTAGGGAAGGTGATGAAGTGGAGACCTCGTCTCTATAGGTGACCTTCCTTTCTGATCTAGTTCTAGCTCTTTTTTCAGCTAAGTTGGCATCTGCTTTTATAGCTATTTGTTGCATTTCCTCCAAGGTAGGGGGATCCTTATCTCTCAGATGATATGTCATGTCCGGATCAAAACCCTCAGGAAATTTTGCCAAAGCTAGACCAAGTGGAGGTTTGAAATGAGGTGGGAGGGAGTTATATACACTGTTGAACCTAGTACAGTAAGCTTGGACACTTTCCCCATTTTCCCGTTTTAGGTTGTTATATTCTGACGGGATTTGAATGGGGTTCCTTCGGACTTCCCACCTATTACTGAAGACTTGATGTAGTTCTGGGATGTTGTTGATACTATTTGGAGTCAAGCTTTTGAACCATGTTTTGGGTTCCCCACCTAGGCTTTGGGAAAATATTCTCATTTTGACGGTCTCGTCTTGTACTTCCAGGTATTCATAAGCATCGCTAATCCTACTTATATGCTGTTGAGCTATGGTAGTGTCTTCTCCGGTAAAGTGTGGGATTTTGTCTTGATATTTATTTGGGAGAGGAGCCAAAGGCGGTGGCAACACCAAAGGTGCGTACCAGGCTGCCATGACTGGAGCTCATGGATGATGTACAAGATGAGGACTAGTAGGCTGAAATGAAGTGGTTTGAACAGTGGTGGTTTGACCAGGTGTAGCGGATGAACTTGGAGCGGACAGTCTGGTTTCGGTCACGGGATGATAGGAGCCAAGTGATGAAAAGCTGGAAATCAGGAAGATGAGTAGGTGAAGCTTCTCTAATAAGACTCTGTGGTGGGTTTAGGGGTTCAAGATCGTCAAAGTCTATCCTACTATATGATTTGCTTCTGGGAAGAGTTTGTGATGACTCTGGTTCCAAAGGTGAATCTAGTAGGCTAGTGCGATGTTTAGGTACAGATCTTGTTCTACGGATGAATCTGCCAGAAGCTAGATGATCAGTTTCGGAAGCTTGCCACAGAATCTTCTCTGGGTCATCTACTATGATAGGGGGATTTGGGTCTGGATGGGATCTGGTATTGATTCTTCGGGAAGCCAGATTTTAGATCCAGAGTTTAGAGAGAATGGTATTGGTGAATGTTCTGGATGAATGGTTTTTCTAAAGTTTTACTAAGGTGAAGGATGGTCAAAGTAACAGGATGGATTAGTGGAGTCGCCAGGTGGAACTGGGTTGTTTTTGTGAAGATAGCTATGGTCCACCACTAAGACTAATCTGAGAATGTTTTTGGATTTTCTGAGTTTTATGTGCAGCCTATGGTTTGTTAAAGTATCCTAGACTTGTTTCAACACTTTGCTAGGGTGATGGGAGCAAAAAGAGTTTACTCTAAATGGATCTATGGACTGCTTGCTTGTTTATGATACCTAAAGGACCAAAGAGTCTATAAGAGTTTGCTGGACTATTATGTACTCAGTGTCCCACTATCTCCCGCTATGTTAGTGAGCGATGGGATAGGTTTATCGGATAGTAGCCTGGAGCTTAGTAAAATAGTAAGGCTTACTAGAGTTTAGTGGAGTCGCCAGGTGGATTTTAGTTTGTTTTGAGATATACTTGTATGGTCCACCACCAATATTGACAAAAACCAATCTAAGGGAGTGTTTTGGGGTTTTTTGAGTTTTATGTGCCTATAAGGTTTGGAAGAGTTTTCTATAACTGACTCATCATTTTGCTAAGATGGTGAAGGAGCTATTTTCTACTCTTCAGGCAATATCTAAATTTACTAAGCTTGATTGAGACTTCAAGAGTTACTAAGGTGTACTTAGATTGTCACTAACTCAGAAGGTCCTACTGTGAGTGTCACTATGTTAGTGAGTAGTGGGATAAGTCAATCAGATAGTATTCTTTAAGGTCTCTTAAGGTCTAGGGAATCTAAGCTTTTAAACACTCAGTGTCCCACCGTGATCGCCATTATGTTAGAGTGGCGATGAGGTGGCTAAAGGCGGGTATTCTTGAAAATAAGGGACTTATAGAGTTCTAAGGTGTCCTTAGATTGTCACTAACTCAACGTCCCACCGTGATCGCCATTATGTTAGGGTCCCGTGATTTGGCCGATTGGCTAGCCAAATGACGATGTAACATCAAACCAAGCTTTGGAGCCCAAGGACCTAGCCTTCCTGGACTCAGAGAGGGCTCTCTCTATAAGTGTAAAAGATGTCGGTGTGTTTACTTGCGATGTTATGATATTAGGCTAGTTATGAAGTATGTTTTTGGTTTTTTGGTTTTTTAAGTTTGTGAGGGATGAAACTGATCAAATACATAAACTGGATAACAAGATGTAGATAAATTGGGCTATGGGGTCAATCAGGTCAAGGAAGCTAATGAGGCGATGATGTAAAGCTGCTGTAGGGCCGATTTGATTCACAATAGAAAGGATCTCTGGGCAAAATGGATTAAATGAACAATAAGTTGGTGAAAGACAAGGGATTTCAAGTGCAAACTAGTAAATAGCAGACATAAACATGTAATAGCAAGCCATTAATCATGCTAGGAATAACTATAAGCTAATTAAAACATAGAAATCAAACATTCCAGCCATACATAGAGGTATAAGACTCTCTAACTTCGGGAAAAGGCTATCAGACTTTGGGGAAAACATATGAGACAAACTAACAACTCATAAACTATGCCGGAACGCCTAAACATAGTCTCTAAGTCATTGGGCACTTGGACAAATAAGTTTTCATAGTTTTAGGCAAGGGGCTAGATCGGGACTAGGCCTCCTTGGTTCAACAAAATGATCAACAAATCAGTCAAAGAGAAAGTTTTATGGACAGAACTATGGGCAGCTGATAGGTAGGTAGGGCAAACCATACATCCTACTCAACATACATGGAACTGATGAATAAAACTTAGCAACAATACCTTATATTACTAAAGAGCAACTAAGAATTCTTTAGCATAACTAAGGGAGAAGAAAACATCAAGCTATGAAGATTCGGGGATTTTGAGGTGCCTCCATGGGCATGTCTCAAAATCAATCTTTACTGATCTATAGCAGCAAGAAAAATGAATTATGAGTGAAAACTAGAAGACAAAACACATTAAGAAGCACTATACCATTCTACCATGTCAAGGAATCCATCAACAAGCCTTCAACATTCCTCAAAAGCATCCAAGAGGCAATCCAAAAATCATAACTCAAGTGTATTCTTCAAAGCTCATATGACCAATGCATTAATTCTTCTCTCAAGTTCAGCCTCTGATTTACAATGAGAACCATGGAATAAATAGGCTTGAGGAAGGAAAACCTCATGGAGCAACTGGCTATCCCATTGGCCAAGTCAAAATATCTAAACTTGTCCTTGAGGCTTTGCAAAGCCCAAGGCACAAAATATCCCATAAAATATCTAAAAAACTGCTAAAAATGGAAATTATATTGACTTTACATCATTTCCCAATGATAAAAATAGCTTAACGCACATTTGGGAAAAGCAGATTTTTGGAGTTCAAAAATTACAAAAATACTTCATATTTATGCCTGAAAAAGGTCCCCTGAATTGCTGGATGCAAATGGCAGCCTTCCCGATGTCGAAATGAGGCTCATGAGGGCTTGCTGGAAAGCTCTCTGTGTCTACTTTCCGGCGCAACTGGAACCAACTCAATCAGAGGTCCGAAAGTCATCCAAAACTGTACCTGTGTGAAAAAACCCAGAAAATAACAGACTGCTGATATGGCGGGCAGAACGTGCAAAATGAGGCTGTTTTTCGCCAATTTGAGGGAGCGAATGATCTTCAAATGCCCTGAAAATCGCTGGAGACCTGCTCATGGAATTATGGCATCCATCGGTATCATTCTTTTCCCTTGACGACTCATCAAACTGAAATGGCGAATTTATGAGTTTTTGGCTAAAAACCCAAAAAATGCCAAAAAACAAAAAGTTGCCGAAACAGGCCCAAAATTGGCATGCATGACCCTCAAGGGTCCAGAGAAACATGCTCCGAAGCTGAGGCCAAAATATCAAGGGATGATATGCTTTTCCCTTCCTTCCGTGCTAGGCGCTTCCCCTTCAACTTCTTCAATTTCTCTTGTGCTACCTTTAATTTTCGCCTGGCAAACTGATTTAGCTTCTGAAAATGAAGAGTCCTCTTTCTTTGTAGCTCAAGATCCCTGTTCGCCCTCTCAAGATTTGTTTCCAAATGTTGGTTAGCTCTCTCAAGCCATGCTTCTTTGTTTTCCTCAATTTCCTGCTCAAGGAGGGCAGTGAGAGGAAAAGCTTCGAAATGAGCTTGTTCTTCTGCTCTCTGTTTCTCCAAGGCTCTTCTAAGCCCGATGGTTCTAGGCCTCTTCCGCCTAGGCTGGTCTTCCTCCTCTTCATCATCAAACTCGCCAAGGAGCTCTTCAATTCTTACTTGCGCCTTTTCTGCCTCTTTCTTATACTTGATTGCCCTTGCCTCATGAATAGCTGCATGAAAATTCATCTGTTTGTTTTCAACCTCCAAGAAGTGGTTGAAATTCCTCGCCCTTTGAAGGTCTTCTTGTAACACCTCAATTTTCCCCTCTTTGTGAATTAGGAGGTTTTCAAGGAGGCGGGCCTCATTGTCACTGTCATCGCTTGGGATAGGGATGACAGCTAATTCACCTCCATGCTTGGAACTTTCTTCAATTTTACTTTTGCCTTTGAAAGCCAATCTGGCGCTTTTCCTCCTTGGCATGATAGAAGATGTCTTTTTGGGCAATTTCCTCTTGCTAGGAGTGACTTTTGTCACTGTTTGTATGGCAGCCTTAGCTTGCTGTTCCTCACCAATGTTTTGTCCAATTTGTGTTTCAAGAGGTGTTTCAATTTCTTGCCCAACTTGCTGTGCTTCATCAACTGTCTGCTGTTGTCCCTCAACATCCAAATGCTGCTCATCAATGTGTACCTGTGGCTGTTCTTCACTTTGTATCTGCTGTCCTTCATCATCTGCCTGCTGCTGGCCTTCATCTTGTATCTGCTGATGGCCTTCATCCTGTATCTGCTGCTGTTCCTCTTCCTGAACTTGCTGTTGTTCCTCAACCTCTAGCTGCCGTTGTTCACTGCCTTCTCCTCCTTGTGGTTCACTGCCCTCTCCTTCTCCCTGTTGACTTGGCTGCACAGTGGTCATTTTGAGTTTTTTAGGGGTAGGCCTACTAGACAAAGGCACTGGGCGATGGACAGGCTGAGTAGGAGACACATGAACAGGAGGGATAGTGGCAAAATCTGAATGGCTAATGAATGAATCCCATGAAACCCCCTTCTTCTCTAGCTGGTGTAAGAAGATAATCTTGATCAAGGAATGATGAAAGAGAGAAGGGATTTGCTGAGGTGGAGCCTTCTTTTGGACAGTAGCTGCCATTTTCTCTATGCTTTTGGACAAAAAGTACGGAAGGTTTAGTTGCCTACTTCTGGTAAAATGCATCAACAAGCGGACATGGTAGGCATAAATTTGATTAAACCTCCCTTCACAAGTGAAATATCTCATTATGGCTTTCATCAGTGGAGCATAACTGTTAAGAAGATAGGAAAAAGGGAAAATAGCAGTGATGGTTTCCCTATGTTCAGGCTTGATGAAATGTTTATAATCCTCTAGATCAAGATGAGCTTGTTTAAACCAATTTTCACCATGATACGGGATCTTGGTAGCCTTGGATACATACCTTGGAGAAATTTTGAAATCAAGACCCGCCAATTGGAAGTGTTTGTCTTTGAATCTCAAAGCACACAAATGTGTTAGTGGCGAAAAACTCTTGACTTCTTCTATCCTTTGACAGAAATCAAGACAGCCTACTTCATGGAAATTGAAAAGCACAGATGGGTGAGCATTGATTTCTTCTATGGAGATAGGCTCATATCTCTTATGTGGACTGCTCCTGTGATCTTGCTTTGGAGGCATTCTGACTTGAACAAGCTTTGGAAGAGGCAAACTGCCTTCACTGTATGTAAAAATGCTCTGCTGGATTGAAACTGGCCACTAGACTGTTTGGACAGATATGGATACTGTGGTTTGGATAAAATGCAACAAGCTTTTGTAGCACACAACTTCTGCTCCCTTTGAAAACAGCTTTCTACTTTTGGATGCACTTCAGCCAGGCAAACTTTTTAATAAGGTACCCTGTGTAAAGATGGGACAAACTGTTGTGTAGATTCCCTGTGCACAGTTTTGAAAAATCACTACTCCTGGTGAGTTTGTCAGAGGTTAATCAATCATAGCTACATCTCTGTCTTCAATGTAAAACTCAATCATCAACCACCTGTCCTTTAGAAAGTGGCCCTATTCACCTTCAGAATATCTCTGTCAACAACTCTTCAAAATGATACAATATGGTGAAAAGAAAAGGCAGACCTAGGTTAGGTGTAAAATCAATGCACAGTGCTTTAGGAAAACCACCTCTTTACTTGTGAATTTCAAAGGTCAACCACTACACCTGTACCTCTATCTCAATGTTAAATTCAATCACCGACAACTCTGCCCTTTAGAAAGTGGCCCTGCACCTTTGGAAAATCTCTGTTCAACAAATTTACAGTAGTGAAAAAATACAGTGAAAGAGGGACAGTCTGCTAAAAAGTGTGCTTGTGAGAAAATGCCAATAATCACTCTGTTCTTGAGATCTTTGATGTCAACCAATACACAAAAATCCTTGCTCAAGGAGGCTTATAGTCATTTAACAATTCTGCCCTGTATAGGTGTGCCACTTTTCAACAATTTGCATCTCACACAAACCACCATACATATGCCTAGACTATCAATACACAGGTTTTGAGCACAAGTGACAGAGTTTTTAGAAGACCACACAATTTTTGGCAAAAAATATGTGAGTTCTCTTTTTTCAAAGCAAATATGTCACAATTCCTTCCACTGTTTGCATTTCACTGCTTTGATAATGTGGCAATGTCTGGAGGACTGTGAGGACAGTTTTCTCTTTTAAGTCCAACACCCTGTCTTTATACAGCAAAATTTCCTATAATCAAAGCACAATTCTTAACAGGAAAACCCCTGCCCTTCGATTGATTTGAAGATGACACAAGCTGACCCTTAATCTCAAAACCCAGTCTTTCTATATGTGCTCTTTGAATGACAAATTCAGCCCTTTATCATATTGCAATACTTCAGCTCACTGTGTAGAACGGACTGTTTTTTTTTTAACTATAATGACAAGGTCAGGGGTTTTAAACTTTCTTGTCACTTATCAAAACCTTGAAATCGACGGGGGAATATATAAAAATACCTTGAATTTCGATGAACACCTGTTTTGAAAGGTTGCATTAACACTGGGAACCTTTGACACTTGCGCGGCACCCTTTGAAGAAAACACGTCGCGCAACAGAAAGCTTGTCGGGCCAGCCTGTCGGGTGGTCGGGCGGCCTGTACAGGTGCGTCGCGCCAATGTACAAGCACGTCGCGCTGTCAACGGTGGCCCGTGCTAATTTTCGCCCAGGCACGTCGCGCAAAAATGCAGGCACGTCGCGCAGTGCAAGAACGTGCAAACTGTTGCTATTTTGACCAGAATTGCCTTGTTTTGGTGCTAGGGAGGCATGGGGTCTGGTTTCAGTTTTGAAATTGAAAATATTTCCCTCACACTTACTCTTTGATGTCAATTCAAAACAAATTTCCAACGGTCATTTTACTTGGAAAAGGAACGTTGGTTTTCAACTCTGTTTTGTTTTAAAACAGTGGGTTTGTCATTTTGAATATGCAAACCCGAACCATGACTCTGACCCCGAGCTTTAAACCTTGGCAAACAACTTCAACGATTTCTACATCACCTCTGCCATTGTTTTTAACAATGTTGGTGCTATTTCTGATGTAAGGCAACCCACCTTACCACTGTAAAGATAATGCTTAAAAACTGTTATGTTTCTGAAGGACAGGACTTGCCTTGTTAATGTATTTTGACTGGTGCATTGGTCTTTTTGTAAGAGAGACATTCCAAAACCTCAACTCTGTCCCCTGTTTTGACAATTTAGGTGAAATGTTAACAAAGAAAAGTCATCCAAAATCTGTCAAAATGCATTTGAAAGCTGTTTTATCACTTAACAGGAGATTGCCTGTGCCCTTCCAACTTGTTTAATAATTTCTGCTCTTAGGTGATTTATAGGCTTCCCTCTGGACTGTAAGTGCTATCCTTTGACTATTTCCCTTTATATCATAATTCTCTGCTTTCTTGAAAAGCACCCTTTAGACTTTTGGCATGTGATATTGGTTTGTTGTTTGATCTTTTCCTTTAAGGTAACTGCCCTTTTTGGTATCAATGGCATATATCCAATATTTTCTCCCTTCCACTGCAGGCACAGTTTGACAGAAAGCTCATTTGAATATGAAAACCAATACCTTTGTATCATAAACACTATCATTTACTTGTGCAATGACTTCTGTTTAATTTCTTTGCATCCTTTCATCTACACTTTCAGACCAATTAGTTTTCAACAACCTGTAATGGCTTTGGCCATCTGCTCATACATGGAGGAGGCTCTTCATCAGGTAAGGTATCTGAAGGTGTTTTGACAAATCTGTTTGACACAGTTTTCCTCTGAATGTGATGGTAAGTGAACCTCTTGAAAAACATCCATCTTAGCATCTTTACTTGCAAGCATCACTGTATTTCAGAAGAAACCCTAGCCACAGTGACACTGTTTCTCTGCACTGCTCTAAGGGTGACTGGAATATCATCATTTGTTTTGGTCATCTCATGACAGACTATTTGAAGGATAGTCTTTGTGACTATGGAGATCAGTGTCTTTTGAGAGACTAAAAACTTTCTCTCTGCCTGTGTAATGGCATTTGTTAACAACATCTATTCCATTTGATCTTGTGGACAAAACAGACTACTTAAGATTGGAATGTTTACTGATGACATGCTTTCTAAAGTTCACCAATTCACATGATTTGCAAGTTTGAAATGAGCTCCTTTATCAGACCAGACTCCCCTTTCCTTTGAGCTAGCATATTTCAACTATATTCCTGTTATGATCATCAGTCACATTCATGAAACCTGGAGTCCCTGTTTCATTTGTTTCAGTTCAAGGCAAACCTGAGCTTTTGCAATCTTCAAAGCTCGTATTTATTGTCACGTCATGGTGATGAAGAGGTTTCAAACCTTCCAAGCAATTGAAGCGGAGGCCTGGGCTACATAATTCCATGCTTAATGTGACAAGTATGTCTTTCTACCTTGGAGCTCTCATGCCGACAGCTGTAGGGGTGCCCCATTTATAGCTCGTTTTGGCAGACATATCTCGGTGCCTCAAGTTACATTTGGAAGCAGCTGTTCCTCTAACTGTGAATTCAAGCATTTCCTCCTGAGATGAAGTTATATTTCCTGCCTTTGTAGAAACCATAGAACACGGTGAAAAACCTAATAGTCAGCTTGAGATTGGGGTTTTTGCAGTGCTGAGATCTAGGGGATATGAGTGGCGCGACTTAGGGCTGCTTGTCAAATTATTTTGCAAAGTAAGAGGTCAGTTGTGGTTGGTCTGTTGCAGATGGAGGCTTTTTGGCTTTTTGATGATTGCCAAGGGTGAAATGTCTTAAAGCGCCACTTCCTAACATAGGGGAGACTTTTGAAACAGATGTGGATTTTGCCTTTTAAAGCTGATGGGCAGACCAATAAGGCTGAAGCTAGATAGGATTGTGATAATGAGGTTCTAATTTCGACATGGGCGAACTGAAAAGGTAGAAGGGCGAAAAAAGTTTTAGGATGGTTTTCTGGATGACATATTGACATAAGGAAATCAGTTTCTAGAAAACTCAGCTGTAGATATAGTCATCACTAACATGTAAAAAATACTGATGGCTAACACATCCATGAGCAACCTTACTGATTTTAAACAAGTGTATGACAGATATTATATTGCTGAATCTCATGATGTATACTTATATTTTTCTAAAACTCATTTGCAGGGCTTTGCTCCAAGAGGGAGCACTATTTATGATGGGCTTCATGGGCCACTTGAGGCCATGGACTTTATTGATGTTGATCATCCTTTGGAGGATCTTGGAGGGGAGATACACTTTCCATGGCGTGAATATTTTACACCAATCATAAAGCACCTTCTCCAAGCATGCAAGAAGGATGGGGCAGCAAGCAAGTGTTGGAGGAAACAATTGTCATCTTATATTCCATGGCAGTTGAGGGTAAAACTGCGTTGGTTGCACATGAGGAGGCATCTTCCTTCTCCTTTATCATATATGGCAGCTAGCATGATCTTAATCATGATTCCACATGCTGAAGATGTTCTTATTCTTGGGAACATGGTTGGAGGAGAGACACATTTGTGGAATGTGTCCTTGGGGAAAGGAGTTTCCCACATTCTTTGCACTACATGTTCTAGGGGGAGCATGGGATACCATATGGCCACTATAGCACATTACTTGTCTCTTTATGATGTGGACCATATGATTGTATGTAGCACTTGGAGCATGCCTCTCATGGGCATTTGGGAGGAGTTTCACTATGAGTTACCATGCTGGAAGGTAATTCATTTCATTTGGATGATAGCATGGAGGTGGAAGACCTTCATTGATGGTGAAATTCCCCATTATGACCATCACTTCTATCTTGATGAGGCCATGGATCAGAAAAAAGGTTTCCATATAGACCTTCCTTTACTTCATGATGAGAGCTATTTGGTTTATCTACCAAAGGCCACTTTGCACACTTGGGAGGAACCATTGAGAGATGGAATTATTGCAGAAAATTTGAAGCAATGGTGGAGACTGTTGAAGGAGGAGGCCACAAGAAGAAGGGGGGAGATTTTGCAGCACCCTTGCAGTTGCTTGAGGACAAGCAACATTTGGGAGGGGGAGATTGTGATGTTCCTAAATTAGCTTCAGCTAATTGGAACATTAATTTTGCCTTATTTATTTTTATTTTCATGATTAATGAATAAATTGTGAAGGAGGACATGTAAAACTCCTGAAAACTAAGAATAAACAATGCCTATGTGAACAGAGAAATATCTGGGCTATTTAAATTATATCTTGCAGGTGTGAAAGGGTCTAAATCACAAGAGGGGATCCTATTTGACCAAGTCAAACAGTGCAGTCTAGATGCATTGAACCTCTTTGAGGGACAACGCAGTTCTAGAAGGAGGTTGTAATGTGAAAGGGGTTAAGTGATTCAAGGTGGTTTAGGCTTTGGAAAGATTCCTATCTTATAAAAGGAAGAGGAGGGAAACAAGGAAAAGGTTGTTAAAGATATTATTTCTGAAGTTCTGTCTGCTTAGACATCCCTTGTTGGGCATTCCTGTTCAGGAATCCCACCTCCTTCCTTGAGCTGCTCTTGGAGGATAATTGTGCTAAACTTCTCCACTATCAGGCTTGGGCCAAGTTTCACCTTACATTACAACGCTGCTCATGATTTAGGGTTGAGCTGTCTTGTGAGTTGTAGCAAGTGGAGATCTAGATTTGCTCAGATCTAGATGATAGCAGTGGCTCTTTTCAGTGAGAGTGTCATTTAACCTCCTGGAAGTGTTCATTTTCTGATTATACTTCATATCCACATCTTGGCATCATGCCAAATCAAATTCAGAAGTTACAACACTATTTCTGTCCCTAAGACAGCGTTATTTGCAGATCTACAGCTACAGGGTGTTTTGCTTGCAATTTGGAGGAGAGATCTCCGGTGTTGGGGTTTTCCTCTCACTGTGGTGATCCATAGATTGGCCAACCAATATATGTTATATTTCAGATCTGATCTGCTATGTACTTGTATTATTCAGAAATTCTGAATCATTCTACAGATCTGAAGTTTTAGATCTCAGATTTACTTCCGGTGCTTCGTGTTTTGAGAAAATCGCCAAGGGGAATGTATAGATCAGCCTTTCTTGTACATGGATCTGTATTAGATATATATTTTTATGTAATTATCTGATATAGATATGAATAATTAATAAACTTCTGCTTCAGCCCTGAAAATTACGCTGTCACTGTTATGCAGTCTTTTTACATGGTTGCAGCCCCTCTTTCTTGAGGATTTCTTCTGTATTCTTTCATTATTCTCCTGTAAAGTGTATGAGTTATATCTCTGAGATTATTTTTTAATTTTCAGACCTTATTTCATTCATACCCTTCAGAAAACCACGCTCACATGCTTCAGTAAATTTCTGCATAAATCTAGTCTTGGGAAATTAGGGTTTTCTAGCCTAGTTAGGAAATGAGGAACTGTTTAACTTAGAAAAACTTTTTTTTTTTTTGCTTAAATTCGACATGGGAGTCCCTCGTAACCCTAGATGTCATATAAAACCACTTTCCCATCTTATTTTTGTGCAAATATCTTAATACACTCGTTTTAGGGCCAAAATCCTCACTTTTCCCCACCTTTTTCCCTGTAAAACACTGTATAACTTTGCTGCTGTGTATTTTACTGAAGTTTAAGTGTTTTCAGATATTTTATGAGGTATATATATGAAGCTCAAAACTGGTAATAACTCATATTATTCCCAATCTATAGTTGTTCCTGAAAAAGGGACATTACATACTTAATACATAATCAAGCTTTGTCAATTCTATTAATGAGAGAGACCTAGCACTCCTCAACACTCTTGGCACACCTTAACATTATTTGGCATAAAATAACATTCCTTGGCACCTCAGATGTCTTGGAACATATTTTTACCTAGAACATATTGCCATGACTAGGACACCCAAGCACATGTTGGCAGTCCCTAGCAGAGCATAATACTCTCCTAGCATGTGTTGGCACGCCTTGTAGTCTCTAGCATGCCATGGAACACTTGGGAATACATTAACATACATTATCACTTGGAAAACATTGGCACTTGGCATGTATTGGAACCTATTATTAGTGTTTATAAAATGCCTCGTTTGAAAAATATAAAGTCATGATTTATTAACCCTCTTATGTGTTCATTTCCTTGAATTTTAGATTGGTTCTTCCTTTTTTTTCATTAACACTCCTTGACACATACTATCATACCCTGGCACCCTGTACATCCTAGCATGACTTATCATATGGCATGTATTGGAATTCCTTGGCACTATTTGGCACATGTTAACACACACTCGAACTACCTAGCACAATTTGTCACTTCTTAGCATGCCTTGATATTACCTAACATGCATTACCATTGCTTAGCATACCTTGTCACTCACTCCTTTGCTTTCCATCTATCCTCATTGAAACTCCGTGACACACCCTCATATTCATTCACTTCCATGAATCTTTACTTAGTGCTCCCTTGTATTGCCCTATTACTCCCTAACACTCCTCAACATTCATTAGAACTCTCTGGCACACCTTAGCACTCTTCTACATTCCCTATCAGTTCATAACATGTGTATCGCTCTCTAACACACATTGGAACTTGGCACCTATTGGTACCTAGAGTTGGTGTGCCTAGCATGCCCCTCTTGGAAAAGGTAAATTGATGACTTATTAACCCTCTTATGTGTTGATTTCCTTGTAGTTTAATGTGTTTCTACTTTTTGTTTTCTTGACAGTCCCTATCATGTATTTTCACACCCTTGCACATCTTGGCATGCCTTAGCACTTGACACATATTATCATATTTGACATGCCTTCACACTATCTGGCACATGCTCGCATTCCATAGCATACCTAGCACTCATGCACTCACAACTAACCTTACATTTTTCACAACTTTGGAACCCAATCAAGTCCTTAGCTACTGCAATTCATGTGACATTGGCTTGCTTTAGCCTCAACAACTTTACTAATTGCACCTACTACAAGTAGATTATGCCTTGTTCACCTAAGAAATACCTATAACTCATCTTAGGCCACTCATGTCAAAGCTTAACTTTTCCCACTTAAGAACTTACCAAAACAAGGCTCACATCTATCCATGGCCATAAAAAAATGAAGAAACATAGCTTACAAAAGCAATATTTCACATGTATGTCCAGTTCATATAAATAGTAGAGCATTAACTGAGAGTTTTCAAGAACCACATGATGCATAAGACGCACAAGATATAAGTCTACACAAACAGAGTGCCCCAAAACTTATACACAAAAATTTACAATATGCAATTTTATAAAATAGTTTAAAACATGAACATTAGGCTAAAGTGTGCCACATGTCATATAAAAATAATAGCTAAAGGAAAGACAATGTTGTTCCCAACACAAAGTCTCCATTTGTCTAAAACTGCTTCGTTAAGCCCCTTATCGCAACTGTAGGCTTACCTCGTACAAATCCTATTATGAAATTCTCCTAATACACTTCATCCTTGGCCCACTTGAATTCACTAACACTCCATGGCATGTGTTGGTACACCCTAGCACCTATGACATCTTGGCATGTCGCCCTGGCCTCTAGCATGCCTAAACAATACCTAGCATACCTTGTCACTCCTTCCTTAGCACACTTGGAAATCACTAACAATTCCAATAAAAAACTCTTATTTTTTCATTTCCACGCATTTTTCAGTAGTTGTCACCTATGTTTCCTTCGCACTCCCATCTAACACTTCCTTGCACGTGTTGGAACATCTTGGACGTATTCCACCTTAGCACTCTAGGATTCCTTAGCACTGCCAAGAATTCCTTGTCACTCCTCCTTAGCACACTTGGAACTCATTAACACTCCCTATCACACACTCTTATTCACTCATTCCCATGCATTATTACCTAGTGCTCCCTAGTGTTTCCCTTGCACTCCCTAACACTCCTTGGCACACCCTGGAACTTGGCACATATTGGCATGCTTTCCTAGCACTCTATCGTGCGTTGGCACTACCTAACATACCTTGTCACTCCCTCCTTAACACACCTATAAATTTTTAACATGCCCCATCACACACTAATATTCATTCATTTTCATGTAACTAAAACTAGTTCTCCCTTATGATTCCCTGGCACTCCCTAGCATGCAATGGCATTGTTAGAACCCCACCAATTCTCTGAAGGCTAAGAAGGAGACCAGAAAAGGTAACCATAGAACACTTTGACCTAGTAGCTAGCCCTACTAGGCTGAGAGGGCTCTCTCAATGAGATTAACAACCAATTTGACTGGATCATGGAGATTTTAGGCTAGATATGCAAATTAGGGTTTGGTTGATTTTGAAGGTTTGTGTTGGATGAAAATGGACCTTTAGAGCTAGGCTTGAAACTATGGTAGAACCACAAGAGAAAAAATTGCAGGGGAATAAAGGGGAAAGGTAGGAAAGCTTGAGTGACCCTTTAGGTTGTATGGTTATGGTGTAGGATCAAAAGAGATATCAAGAAAAAACATATAAGTATGAATTCATTCCTTAAGAATAAAATCAACACAACATCATCATCTCATCAAAACAGGGCATGTATTACTCATGAATCTTGCTTAAAACCTTTAAATACAATGAGTGAAAGATGTATATATGTAATAGAAAGAGAAATAATTCAATGGATCGACTTAAAAAGGAGAAACATAGGCGCACAAGCTCACCACATGAATGCCTAAATTTAAGCTACAACGTTTCTCTGTATTCATTGTATTATGTTGTCAAGCTGAAATACACTAGTTCAATGTCCAATGTTCCAACCCTTGGAAATAATTAAAAAAGGCCTCATATAGTTACTGAGGTCGATATCCTCCATTGGAGGTCAAATTATCTAGCAATAAATGCACCTATCTGAAGTCTGCTACACAGTAGGGAGGTTACACAACAAATTACTCCTTAATCTAACCATTAAGAGACATATCCTCAAAGCAATAAATGGAGGATAAGACACCTATTTAGCTACATTTTTACCATTTACATTTAAATTTTGACCTTTACATTCATCTACATTCACTTCTTCAATTTTACAAAAGTCAAACTGGAAATTAGAGAAAATTACACAGTGATTTTTTTTATAAAAATCTCAGAAAATTGCAGATGTGAAACCCCAACTTGGAGGCCATGTTTTTCCACCTTCCTGAAGTCAAAATGGAAAAATTAGAGAACAGAAAAATATCACTTCCAGTCTGGTTTCCATAACAATTTTAATTTTTGAAAATGACCCATGGGAAGGCCTTACAAAACTCATGCTCCCAAGGTGTCTCCATATGCACAGCGCTTATCAAAAAGAGGGGAAAAATGCTGATTTGTGACCCCTTTTTCTCATTTTTCTCAAAATTTGAGTCCTTTCTGGAAAATCTAAGGAAATGGGTTTTGAGAGGAGGGCATAATATTTCCAAAAATGTAAGCCACTTATCATTTGGAGGCCTGAGGAAAAAGCTGAATTCTGCAAATTTTCACCAAATTTGACCAAAAAAACAAAATTTTCTCCAAATCTTCCCAAAATTGGTCCAAAGGTGCTTCATGAAGTGTACTATGAAATAATGGAAGCGTCAAGAAGAAAATCAAGTTTTACCTTCTCCTTTTGGCTGATTAGGGCTTGATTGAGATTTTCTTGCAATTGCTTGATTTTGATGTGTTCAATTTGATTTCTTACTTGGTAGCGGGCATCCATGCGGTTGTGGATCTTTTTATCCCTGTTTGCATTGTCCAGGAGCTTTTCCAAGTGATTATTGACCTTTTTAAGCCAAAAATCCTTTTCCTCATTGATCTCTTTGGCAAACCTTTCTTCAAAAGTGAGCTGCTCATCTATAGGGTTTGCTCTTTTTCTTTTTGTAGTGCCTTCTTGAGACCCATGGTTCTTGGCCTCTTCTTCTTCACCCATTGTTCATGCTCATCATGTTCATCATGCCCAACCACTGCTTTTCCTCTCTCATGTTTTTTTTCCTCAAATATCATTTTCTCCAAAATCAACTGTTGTGTCTTTATTTGACTGTTCTCCTGCTCAAGAAATGAAATGATAAATTGGGACCTTGCCAAATTGTCTTGGACCTCCGTGGTCTAAGAATCCATGTATTTTATTATCCTATTCAATTTTTACTTCTCATCATGGTCCTCCAAGTAAACCAATTCAAAGGCATGCTCCTCCTCATCATGCATGCATATCTCATGCAGTGCTAATGGTGATCCCTGTAGTGAAATAGGCTTGGCCCCTTCCTCTTTCCAAGGAGAAAACACGAGCCTCTTGCCTCTGTGGTAGGTGACAGTAACTTTGGGCCTAGGCCACTTTTAAACCTCAGCAAGTTTTATTGATGATCCCACCTCCATAGGTTGTGTTGACATGGCAGGTGATATGTTTTGTTTCTGAGTTGGTGTAGTAGTTGTGTGCATCTGCAAAGTTGTCTCAATGAAGGCATCCCATGTCATGTTCTTCTTTGCCAACTGATGGAGAACTATGACTTTCACCAGTCTATGGTTAAAGAGGATAGGGTAATGATCCGTGTTCATAGATTTCACTTTTTTTTCCATCTTGCTCACACTCCTATACAAGTAATTGCATAAGTTTAGGGACTTCACTACTGTGAAGTGCATGAGAAATCTAATATGACATCGGTACAATCTAGAAAAATTTCCCTCACATGTGAAGAATTTCATCACAACCTTCATCAATGGTGCATACCTCTCCAGTAGGTATCTGAATGGAATAATGTGGGAATGAGTCTCTTTTTACTATGATTTTATGAAGGATTTGTATTGCTCAAGGTCAAGGCTCATGCCTTTGTATCAATACTCACAATGGTTTGGTATCCCTGTAGCATTAGATATGGAATATCCTGAGAATATGAAATCAACCTCTACTATAGTGGAATTTTCTCCTTTCAATTGGTGGAAAACATATCAGTGAGTTGCTCATGAAAACCTACCTCCTCCACTCTTTGACAAAACCCTAGGCAGTTGACATCTTCAAAGCATTTTCTGATGAAGGGTGAGGAAATGATTTCATTGCAATTTGAGGGCTCATACCTCAATATATTCCCCCCTTTATGTTTTCTTCTCTTCTCTAATGGTGAGGAATATCTGTCCATGATTTGAAACCCTAGATGATAGGAGGGGAAAAAATAGGGAAAAGTGAGTGAATGGATGAAATGAGGGATTTAGGGTAGGGATATGGGGGTAGAAAAATTTAGGGAGATGGGCAGGGGTCTTAGGAAGCTCTAGGGAGTGAAATGAATGTAAATGAGCGAGGAAAGTGATATAGGGAATTTAAAACACCGTCCTATCTAGGAAAATGGCCCAATTTGGAAGAATAAGGCTAGGTTTTGTAGGGAGATGATCCAAAAATGATGGGAAATGTTTTCTGAAGTATGGGAATGATGTATAATTAGAAAACATAGGAGTAGGGACAATTTTACTAGGGTTTCACAACATCAATCGATCATTTAACAACCAAAAGAATAAAATTCATGTCAAATTATAGGTAACTTAGCTTGTA
Source organism: Pinus albicaulis (assembly GCA_034641835.2). Classification (NCBI taxonomy): domain Eukaryota; kingdom Viridiplantae; phylum Streptophyta; class Pinopsida; order Pinales; family Pinaceae; genus Pinus; species Pinus albicaulis. Next base: position 936,392,772 of record CM076579.1, on the reverse strand, counting down.
ATTATTTCTTGGTTTGCAAAGGAAGAGAGGGCATAAAAATGCATGTACGTACTTGTTGTGATGTCTTGAAAGGTGAAAAATTTGGAATGGAGCTCTGAGAAATAAATTTGGGTGGTTTTTGGGCAATATTGGGAAACTATGCCCCGTGCACAACGCATTTCACATATGCAAAACACCGATGCGCAACACAATTCACCAATGCACAACACCTCCTCCAGATGTGCAACACAGTTTAGAAATGTGCAACGCCACCCAATTTTTGCCACTTTCATCTAAAAAACCCATTTTTTCTCACCAAATGAAGGAGGAGCTTGATAATGAGAGGCAAGAGGAGTGAAAATGAAATGAATTTGTGAATTTTTGGCTCTTTTATAAGCATGGAATAGCTTTCTTTAAGTGATAATGGGCCCTACATGTCTCTTCGAACATGACTTTCATTCTATTTTTAACTTCGTAACCTGAAATTTTTGTATCTTCTCTGGAACATTGAACTACACATTTTTAGGAACATGGAGTACTTATTACATATAGAAGCATAAAATTACATTTTAAATCAAAATTTATTGAAGAAAATTTCTTTATTATCACTCCTCCAATCGTTGGATTTTATACATGAAATGAGAGTTTTGGTGACCTTGAAACCCTAATGACCTAAAGGAGACACTAAATTGAATGAGCTCATGGTTATGATGACTGAAATGATGATGACAATATCTAAATGATGATACATGCAACTAAGTGATGACATGGACCAACAATCTAAAAATTTTGGAAGGAGTGGAAAATAGTCCTAAACCTAATGCCCAGTGACCAATTTTTTTCTTGAAGACCTAGTGAAATGATTTTTTTTTTACTATGAGACCCTAACTGGACATGATAAGAGCCCATTGATCATTGGTGATAGGTTGTAAATACTGACACTAATAGGCACCACACCCTAACACCTAGCACATCTTTGCATGGCTTAACACATGGCATGTATTGGCATGCCTAAAATTCCTTGTAAATATCTAACTTGTGTGATAAATTCTTGAAATTCCCTACACACCTTGGCACTCCCTAGTTGGCATGCCCTCAAAGATAGCCTTAATTTTTTTGTGACTTGGGAGCCCAACCAAGTCATTGAAAAAATAGTTGTGTGCCTATACCAAAGTGTCCCTTTGTCTGAAGCTATTTTGTCCATCCCCTCATTGCAATCATAGGATGTCCTCCTACAAGTCCTATTCTGAAATTATCTTAACACACTTCATCCTTGGGACACTTGGAATTCACTTACACTCCCTAGCAGACACTCTTATTTTCTCGTTTCCATGCACTTTGACCTAGTTCTCCCTTATGATGCCCTAACACTCCGCAACACTCCTCAACATGCATTGACACTTTATGGCATGTGTTAAATGCCTTTTCTTTCCTTGGCACACCATATAACTCATTAGCTATTGTTCCATCATAACTACCATTATTTTTGAACACTTGGAAACCCAACCAAGTCATCCCTCAACTACAAAAACTTGACCAAGTTACAATTAATACAAATAGACTATGCCTTTTTCACCTAAGAATGACCTAAAACTCATCTTAGATTACTCATGTCCAATATTAACTCATCCCACTTAACAAGTTACCAATTCAAGTCTCAAGTCCAATCGTGACCACAAAAAAACTAAGAAACATAGTTTACATCTCGACATTCCATAACACATGGCATGTCTAACAATCTCTTGGTACTATGTGGCACACATTAGCATCCCTTACATTCTTTGGCACTCTTTGACACTCCCTAGCACACCTTACCACTCCTTGAAATTATTTAGCACTTTAGCATGCCTTGGCACTGCCTAGCATATAGCCTTGTCACTCCCTATCATATAGCTTTGTCACTCGCTCCTTTGCACACTTAGAACTCGCTGACAGTCCCTATGACACACTCTTATCCATTCATTTCCATTCATTTTGAAATAGTTCTCCCTTTTGTTTCCATGGAACTTCGTAAGAATCCCTAGCACGCATTGGCACACTCTGACACTTGTCACATCTTGGCATGTCGCCCTGACACTCTAGCACTCCTTGGCACCACCTAGCATACCTTTTCACTCCCTCCTTAGCACACCTAGAACTCTATGAAACTCCATCTCACACACTCTTATTCATTCATTTACATGCATTTGAAAATAGTGCTCCCATGTGTTTACATGGTACTCCATAACACTCCCTACCATGCATTGGCACACACTAGCACTTGGGACATCTTGGCATTGTGCCATGGCCTCTAACATGCCTTAGCATTTCCTATCATACCTTGTCACTCCCTCCTTAGCACTCCTGGAACTCACTGACACTTCCTATCACAAACTCTTAATCATTCATTTTCATTCATTATTTTCACCTAGTGTTCCCTTGTGTTTCCCTAGCACTCCCTAACACTTCCTAGAATTTGTTGGTAGACCCTGACACCTATCACATCTTGGTTGCATGTCACTCTGGCACACTAGCATGACTTAGCGCTGCCTAGCATACGATGTCACTCTTTCCTTAACACACTTGGAACTTGCATACACTCCCTACCATACACTCTTATTCATTCATTTCCATGCATTTTTACCTAGTGCTCCCTTTTGTTTCCCCGACACTCCCTAACACTCAACATGCATTAGCATACCTTGGTGCTTGACACATCTTGGTATGCTTCCCTAGCACTTTAGCATGCCTTGGAACTGGCTAACATATCTTTTCACTCTCTCCTTAACACACTTGGAACTCATTAGCACTTCATTTCCATCAATTTGAAATTGGTTCTCTCTTATGTTTCGCTGACACCTCACCTTAACACTCCCTATCATGTGTTCATGCCATACCTTGACGCTTGGCACATATTTGAAAGCCTTATAACTTCACATGTATTGAAACGCCTAACATTCCTTGGAAAATTTTAGCATGTGTTAGTACTTACTGGCATTCCTTGGCACTCCATAGCTGTCATGCCCTCATATATAGCCTTACATTTTTGCGGCTTGGGAACCAAACCAAGGCATTATAAAAATAGTGTTGTGCCCAAACCAAAGTCTCCATTTGTTTGAAAATACTTTTTCTAGCCCCTTATCATGACCATAGGCTTGTATCTTGGAAGTATTATTATGAACATCTCCTAGCACACTTCATCCTTGGGACACCTAGAATTCACTAGCACTCCTTGGCACATGCTCCTATTCATTCATTTCCATGCATTTTGACCTAGTTGTCCCTTGTGATGCACTGAAACTCCCTAACACTAATAAGTATTCATTTACATTTTATTGCATGTGTTGGCATGAATTTTCATTCCTTTTCATGCCCTTACACTCCTTACCTATCATGCCCTCACAATTGTTATCATTTCGCCAAATTTCTAAGGGTGAGGAAGAAATCCCAACAGATGTAACCAGATAACTTGGTATCTAGCCCTACCAAGTTGGAGAGGGATCTCTCCAAAAAACACAGCCTAGGAGGCTGAACGGATTAGGATTTTAGGCTAGGTGTGAGTTCAGGGGTTTTGATAGTTTATTTTGGTCGGGCTGCTGGATGAAAGTATGGTCAAGGGAGCTAGGTTAGGGAAAATGAGATAGGGTTGCAGAGATTCAATGGGGCAAGGTAGGAATAAGGCTTAACACTTTAATATTACTGTGATGAGATGGTTTTAAGGCTGATGAGGAGCTAGGAAGAGCATGGGAGATGTATTCTTCCTAAATAGAGGAAAATGGACAAATTATGATAACTTTCCCTAAAGAGAGCGTGAGCAAGCATGTATTCCGCCTATCAAATTGAAAGAGATCATACAACAGAGATGTAATGAACATGAAGAAAACACATTATAACATTTTAAACTGAAGTAAAAACAATGATAAACATCATGCCACATGTATCACAAAAAATAGTTGCAACTCTTCTTTATTAACTGGCCAAACTGAGTACAATAGTACTTGATCAATGAACTAGCATCCAAACTAATTCCAACCCTTGATAAGAGTGAATAAAGTGACTAAATAAAAATAAAAACAACATTAAATCATCCTCAGGGGTTGAATCCATGAGGTGAGGAAGAGATCCACAAAATTCTGAACTGAAAGCCAGAGTGTAGGAAGGTGCAAGTGACTCCTCCCTAATTACATTCAAACTGATTCATTTGCTTAATGAAAACTTTTACCTGATGAATCTACCCCTAGTTAACTTATCCATAACATAATTACATTTACCATCCTCAATTACATAGGTGGAAACATAAATTTCTGAGATAAATTCAAAATTACAGTAAAATTTCAAAAAAATCAGCAAATGGTGAAGTGCGCCCTCCATGTTCAAGGCTGGTATTGACTGACTTGTAGGTGTCCAAATTAGGCCCAAAATGGCTTGTTGGAAATATATTCAAGTCTAATTTTTGAATATGTCTCCATTTGGAAAAATTAAGGTGATTTTATCCCTAAAAAATTCATTCTCCCAAGACTGCTCTGTGCGCAGTGCCTAGGCCAAAATAAGGGCAGAAACATGATTTTCAGGGTGTTTTTTGCCCTTTTCACTAACTATTTTTTCCCAAAAAACCTATAAAATTGATAGGGTGCATGTATTCAGCATTATGAATCCAATGGTGGTCTCTATTTTGCCATTGGATGCCTTAAAAAAGTGCGCAGCGCCTAGGGCGCTGCACATGTGACCAATTTGTCGATATGAACTTGTTCAGGAATACACAGAAAAACACATATTTTTCAAAAATGGGTCAAATGGCTTCAAAATTGGTGGATAGACTATTGGTGAGGTGGATAGGCTTTGAGTGAAGCCTCTGCAATTATATCCAATTTCTTTTTCTCTTTTTGGTGAGTTAGGGATTCAATCTTTGCATTTGCTACCTTCAGTTTTGCCCTTGTATTTCTTTATCTTTTGGCATAGTGTTTGGCCAATCTCCTTTAAATCCATTTGTCCTTTTTAGCGTTCTTCAAAAAATTCTCCAAGTGGATAGGCTTGGAGTGAAGCCAACCTTCCTTGTCTTCTTTGATCATCTCTAATAATTGATCATCAAGGATGGCTTCATTAACTCTCTCTTTGCCTTTGTCTTTCAAGCTTCAAGGCTCTTTTTAAGCCTTTGGTTCTAGGTCTACCTCTTGGTGCTTGTTAATATTGTTCTTCAAGCAAACCATGCTTCTCTAAGGTCTCATCTAGAAAAATATTGGCTTCTCCTACCTCCCTTTATTTTATTGTGTCTTGGTGCCAAAACCATAGGGAGATGTAATGATAGTGAAAAATGAATTTTGAGAAGTGGTAATGTGATGGGTAAATTTAGGGAGATGGGGGAATGGTTTTATGAAATGAGGGAGGTGACAAGGAGTATGAATATAAAGGCGCTTGGAATAGGGAAATTTATTATAGGTGTGGGGTTTTTTGGGAGCCTAGGAAAATGAGTAGCCTAGGGCTTAGGGTATTGGGAATAAAGGGCTTAAGGAAGGGGATAGTGATATAGGGATTTTGGAAATGATTTTTTACAATGTGGGAAGGGTAATGAAGGCTTAGGGACTGTAACTTTTGGATTTGAGAGTGCAATGGTGATTTGAGGGAGATACTAGGGTTTGAAATGAGTAAAACACCAAATATTTATTGAAAATTTTCAAAACACCATAGAGAATGACTATAGGAGGAATAATAATGATGTAATTGACTATCACTCACTTGTTGGAGGTCGACAACAACATTTTTGAAGCTTTGGAGGCGATTTTGACGAATTCTGGAAGCGTTTTTAGCTTTTCTGGGCAAGTTTGCCCTCCCAGAAGTAGATGTTCCCTCCCAAAAGAAAATGCATCCTCACAGAAGAAATTGTGCCCTCCCAGAAGAAAATGCACCCTCCCAGAAGCAAACGCATCCTCCCAGAAGCAAGTACGGCCTCCTAGAAGTAGGTGCACAACGCCTTTTTGCAGATCGTTTTTGGTGGACTTACTGAACTCAAAATTGAGCTCATGATAGCTAGTTGGAAATATATCTCGCTTAGCTACACAATGGACCTATCAAGCACTAAAAATTATCAAGTATAGGCCCCCAAAAATCAATTCTCCCAAGATTGGTCAAAAAGTGCAGAATGAGGGTGCAAAAATGCAGTGTGTTGTTGCAGGAAACATTTAGAGGCTTTCCTCAACTCCAAATTATGCTCATGATAGCTCATTGGAAATATCTTCTAGTATAGTTGGAATTTGACTTATAAAGAAATTCATTTGGACACTCCATCTTGGAGAAAAATTGATTTTCCTAAGGTCACCTCAGAAGTGTAGAAAACCTCTTGTAGCACCTGTAGTTTTTACATTTCTCCCAAACCTTGATACTTGTGTAAAAAATGAAGGAGAAGGAGGTTTTTATTTCTTGACCTATTATGGGCAAAAACCTCTGTCACTTTTATCAAATTCTTCTCTTTTTGGTATTTGAAGCAAAACTGGCCCTATGAGTGGCGAATGATTTGACTCTTGGAATGAATTCTTGAAAAATGATGAAGATATGATGTTTATGAGCTGAAACGACCTCATACTTACTGAGATGACATACCTTATCCCTCCTCTGCTCAGATGTATCTAATTCTATAGCAAACCATAGCTTAGTGGGAGAGGAAATTAGGGTTTAGTGCCTGTGCAAAATGATGATTTGGGCACCCTTGGGAAAAGACAACTCCCTTTGAAATTTGATCAATTGATGAACTAAAAACTCTTGAACTTTGACATGTGCTTGTTTGGCATGTGGAACTGTGTTGGAAGCTTTTGGGAGACTAAGTATTTATTACATTTAAATTGACATAAAATTACATGAATACAAATAAAATTACTTCTTGGAATGAAACTCACATTTGATTAAAATTACATGATGAAATAAGAATTTATCTTTACAAATCATCTTCACATGGTGAAGAGATGTTATTTGATCACCCTTTACTTACTGGCCTTATGCAATGGAATGGAGTTTTATTGTACCATGAAAACCCTAGAAAACCTAATGATGACCTTGACAAGACTGGACTCCATGGTGACATGACATGATGAATTGACTTTATGGATGATGTACAGTCAGCAAGGTATGGAAGTGTGCTAGAAAGAAAACGAATTTTAAGGAAGAGTGATTTTTTTGGACTAGGGCTACCATCAATGACTAATTTTTTGCATGAACTAGTGGAATGATACAAAATTTCTCAGTGGGTCCCCTAATATGAATATGAAAAGATTAGATTTTGATCACTGATGGCAGGATGCAAATAATAACACTAACATCGGCCTTATTGGGGATGATAGTTGTGAAAGAGGTGTCAAGAACCACATAAATCTGGATTTTCCAGATTAGTGCCTCTTCCATTGGGCCAATACAGTCAAAAACTCAAATGGGAAAACTCGACTAAAAAATAATAACTCTTAAAAAATAGACTAACTCAAGACAAACTCAAATGATTGGAACTTGACTCAATACTGACTAAAAATAAAAAAATAAGAAAAATTATTGATGGCAGCATATCACCAAGACTTGAGGGCTTCAAATCCTGATGACAACCACTTGTCTGTTTGAAATCATATGTACAATTAGGCAATATCGAAATTCCAGTGTAAACAATCAAGCAAATGCATCCTTGATTGATTCTCCCAATCAGATTCTCTGGACAACAATAAATATTTACAATTTGGAAACCAAAAACATAGCTGAAAATGATCTCCATCATCACTAAATACTACAATAATTACCTTCACTGTTGACTGCAATAGACTTGCCACTGGATCTTGAAAAACATGAAAATTTACCTCTTGTTGATCTAGAAGAAACAAGGTACCTTTTTCTCTTGATTATGATCTCTCTTTATAATGTACCTCAGCAAGAGTGTGTTCCTAGTCGTCAAAAACTTATGAACAAGTAGGTGAGAAAATTATTTCTTGAAATAAAAATTATAAACATGAAACATGAGAAGAAAAATCTGAATGACAGTCCTCAATGCCTTGGTCCTCTACAATTTGAATACATTTTTGATCATCTTCATATGACATGGCAACCAGATTGTCATGTTTCTTATCACACTCATAAGTCAAAAAAGGGAAAAATTCAGATTGTTTGTGAATATGAAAACTGACATTTCTATCATTTACTGCAGATTCATCCAAAGAAGATTTTTTACTTAATTGAACAAATATCTCATCTTGTTTTTCATAAAGGGACTAGATTACCTCCTTCTGAAGACTTTGTTCTGATGGGATGAGAACACTTGGGTCATAACTTTGTTTTCTTCATTCAAGGTGATCTCAACAATAGAGCTCTCATTCATGGGATCCAGAACAACATACTCTTCATCATCACAATCTAAATCTAGATATGGAAAAGCCAGCTTGAATTTATCACATTCTGAAATTGGAACTTGATTTTCTTGCATACCATATTTTTCTGCAAGTAGATTTGAAATAAGACCTCGTCTTCCATCATTTTTAACTCTACAAAGATCTTCAGCCTACTGAAAAATTTCCTGAGCACCTTGATAAGTATCCTCTAATTTTTCTTTATGTTTCTGAAATGGATTTTCATACTGGACTTCCATGATCTCATCGCCCATGAATTCATCATCTCTATAAACTTTCTCAAAATTTTCAATAAAACTAGCAACATGTTTACAACAGTTCTGAACTAATATTAAGGATGAACAAGATTCTTTGTACCTTTCAAAGAACATGGTATGAAAATCCTTTAAAAAATAAATACAAACAAGTGAAAAAATTTCATACCAAGATTGGGCTTCACCTTCCTTAGTGGCCATCAATATCTTCATCAAGTAGTCTTCAAGAAAATCAATCTTTAATCTATTTACATGCATGTTAAATCTCACCAGATGAAGAGAAACATCATTACCGTTCACATCTTCGAGCTTTCGAAGATATGTTTTGGAGACATAAATCCCCTCTGCGGACAGAGGCAATCCCTACTAGCCCAAATCGGGTCTAGCAATAATCAAGTCACACTAAGACGCAGGTCTCTAGTTACAAAATGACAAGAAATGACAAGTTGCTTACCTTAGGTCCTACGCAATGGTCTTCGAAGAAGGATGACGCTTCCCATCCTCCGTTTTGGCAGATCACGATCCTTTCGCTTAGTGCATCTGAAAACCTACACGCACGTGAAGAAACACAACGATACACAGCATAGAATCTAAAACTTGTAACTAAACATCAGTCAGAGAAGATGTAACTCACCGCATCAAAAATAAAGATACACGAGTGAAACCATAATCAAAGTCACTTATTATTAATAACAATGAAATAAAGATGCAACCTGAGCTCTGACGCTGGATCTTCCTTCGGCGGGTCGACAATGGAGCACGTCACAATGAAGCTCATCTGGAATGGGACAAAACTCTCTCTCTCTTCGGCTTGGCTCTCAGAGGCTGTCCGGCGATAGTCTCCTTGCTACTGATTCAACTCTTAGTTCTATAATTACTAGCTTGCTAAGGGAAAATGGCAGGATTATATGGATGGTGGAAGGGGAGTTGGGATCCCTACAATGGTGGGATTGGCCCTATCCTTAAGGAAGCTTCCATGATAGGTGTAAAACCACTTCCCCTACATGGAGATCCGGAGCCAAACCTCCCAACTCATTTTAGAGACTCGTTCAAGAGTTGGTTGGAATCAAAATTCCACCATTTATTTTTAAAAAATAGTCCTTATTAAGCTTGGCGCAAGTAATACACTGGGACAGAGCGCCAGTTGGCGTGCCCTCTTTGGTGGATTTCGCCCATTGGCATGAGGGCTGAACTGGCTGGTCGCGCCAAGGCCAAAAGGTCTATTTTTAGGGTTTTTCACAGGGAACTGTCTTCAGAGGAATTATTTTCCTTGTCAAGGGGGATGCCATGAAAGTGGTTTTAGGTCATGTCACTGCTCACAGGTCATGGAAAAGGCCCTCCAATGTGCGGGATGGGGGATTGCAGGGACGATGAAAAATTACTGTGTAACAATATGTCATCCAATCAACCTGAGGTATGGGATTTGGAGAACCTGGTATGTGATCTCGGATCATGGGAGAATACCTTTGAGAAATTAAATCCATTTTGAAAATTTCTTAAAGCTACTGATTTTAATGCAGTGGAATGGCCATGAAGTGTTGATTTTCTGGATCTTTTAGTCAATGGAGTCACCAGGTGAATGGTACAACCTTCATATGTGTCCAACTATTGTTAACCATCAACAATTAGATCTAAATTTTTTCGTTCTTTCCCAGGGAATATTTAATATTTCTTCCCTGGAAATTGTGCCAGTATGTTATCATTCCACCATATTTCTAAGGCTGAGGAAGAAATCACAACAGAGGTAGCCAAAAACCAACCTTTTAACTTGGTATCTAGCCCTACCAAGTCAAAGAGGGCTCTCTCCAAAAAACACAGCCTAGGAGGTTGAATGGATTAGGATTTTAGGCTAGGTGTGAGCTCAGGGGTTTTTATAGTTTATTTTGGTCGGGTTGCTGGAGGAAAGTATGGTCAAGGGAGCTAGGTCAGGGAAAATGAGATAGGGTTGCAGAGATTAAATGGGGAAAGGTAGGTATAAGGCTTAACACTTTAAGATGATTGTGATGATATGGTTTTAAGACTGATGAGGATATAGGAAGAGCATGGGAGATGTATTCTTCCTAAACAGAGGAAAATGGACAAATTATGATAACTTTCCCGAAACAGAGCATGAGAAAGCATGTATTCCGCCTATCAACTTGAAAGATATCATACAGCAGAGATGTAATGAACATGAATCAAACACATTATAACATATGAAACTGAAGGAAAAACAATGATAAAAATCATACCACATATCCCAAAAAATAGTTGCAACTCTTCTTTATTAACTGGCCAAACTAAGTACAATAGTCCTTAATCAATGAACTAGCATCCAAATTGATTCCAAACCTTAATAAGAGTGAAGAAAGGGACTAAATAAACATCAAAACAACATTCACTCATCCTCAAGGGTTGAATCCATGAGGTGAGGAAGAGATCCACAAAATTTTGAACTGAAAGCTGGAAAGAAGGAAGGTGCAAGTGACTCCTCCCTAATTACATTCAAACTAATTCATTTGAATTAATGACAACTTTAAATTGATGAATCTACCCCTATGTAACTTATCCATAACATAATTACATTTACCATCCTCAATTACATAGGTGGAAACATCAATTTCTAAGATAAAGTCAAAATTACAGTAAAATTTCAAAAAAATCAGTAAATGGTCAAGTGTGCCATTTTTCAATCAAGTGCGCCCTCGGTGTGTCAAGTGCGCCATTTTTCAATCAAGTGCGCCCTCAGTGTGTCAAGTGCGCCCTCCATATTCAAGGTTAATTTTCACTAACTTGTACGTGTCCAAATCAGGCCCACAATGGCTTGTTGGAAAGATATTCAAGTCTACTTTCTGAAAATGTCTCCAGTTTACAAAATGAAGGTGATTTCTTCCCTCAAAAATTCATTCTCCCAAGACTTCTCTGTGTGCAGTGTCTAGGCCAAAATAAGGGCAAAGACATGATTTTTAGGGTGTTTTTTTTCCCTTTTCACTGACCATTTTTTCCCCAAAAACTTAGAAAATTGATAGGGTGCATGTATTCATCATTATGAATCCAATGGGGGTCTCTATTTGGCCCTTGGATGCCTCAAAAAAGTGGGCAGCACCTAGGGCGCTGCGCATGTGACCAATTTGCTGATATGAACTTGTTCATGAATACAAAAAAAAAAACATATATTTTGCAGAAATGGGTCAAATGGCTTAAAAATTGTTGGAGAGACTACTGGTGAGGTGGCTAGGCTTGGAGTGAAGCCTCTACAAGTATATCCAATTTATTTTTCTCTTTTTGGGGAGTTAGGGCTTCAATATTTGCATTTTTTTCTTTGAGTTTTTCCCTTGTATTTCATTCTGTTTAGGCATAGTGTTTGGCCATTATCCTTTGAATCATGTTTTCCTTTTTAGCCTTCTTCAAAAAATTCTCAAAGTGATCATTGATGGCCTGAATCCAGCCTTCCTTGTCTTCTTTGATCATCTCCAAGAATTGATCATTGAGGATGGCTTCATCAACTGTCTCTCCTTGCCTTTTTCTTTCAAGCTCCAAGGATCTTTTTAAGCCCCTGGTTCCGGTCTTCCTCTTGGTGCTTGTTCATCTTGTTCTTTAGGCAAACCATGATTCTATAGGGTCTCATATAGAAAAATATTGGCTTCTTCTACCTCCCTTTCTTCTATTGTGTCTTAGTGTCAAAGCCCTATGGAGATGGAATGATAGTGAAAAATGAATTTTGAGAAGTGGGAATGTGATGGGGGAATTTAGGGAGATGGGGAAAGGGGTTTATGAAATGAGGGAGGTGACAATGAGTAGGAATGTAGAGGGGTTTGGAATAGGGAAATTTATTATAGGTATGGGGATTTTTGGGAGCCTAGGAAAATGAGTAACCTAGGGCTTAGGGTATTAGGAATAAAGAGCTTAAGTAAGGGGATAGTGGTATAGGGATTTGAGAAATGATTTTTTACAATGTGGGAAGGGTAATGAAGGTTTAGGGACTATAAATTTTGGATTTGAGAGTGCAATGGTGATTTGAGGGAGATACTAGAGTTTGAAATGATTAAAACACCAAATCTTTAACGAAACGTTTCAAAACACCATAGAGAATGATTATAGGAGGAAGAAGAATGATGTAATTGGCTATCACTCACTTGTTGGAGGTTGAAGACAACATTGTTGAAGCTTTGGAGGCAATTTTGGAAAAGTATGGAAGCGTTTCTGGATTTTCTGGGCAAGTGCGCCCTACCAAAAGTAAGTGCGCCCTCCCAAAAGCAAGTGAACCCTCTTAGAAGAAGGTGCGCCCTACCAAAAGTAAGTACACCCTCCCAGAAGCAAGTGCACCCTCCGAGAAGCCGGTGCCCAATGCCTTTTCAAAAAGTACTTTTGGAGGCCTTCCCGAAATCCAAATTGGGCTCATGATAGATCGTTGGAAATATCTCTCTTCACTACACAATAGACCTATCAAGCACTGAAAATGATCAAGTATAACCCCTCAAAAATCAATTCTCCCAAGGCTGGTCAAAAAGTGCAGAATGAGGGTGAAAAAATGCAATGTGTTGTTGTAGGAAACTTTTGGAGGCATTTTTCAACTCCAAATTGAGCTCATGATAGCGCATTGGAAAGCTCTTCCATTATAGTTGGAATTTGATGTATCAAGAAAGTCATTTGGACACTCCAGCTTGGAGAAATTTTTATTTTCCCAAGGTCACTCAAGAAGTGTAGAAAACATCTTGTAGCACCTATATTTTTTCCATTTCTCCCAAACCATGATACCTATGTAAAAACTGAAGGATTTTTTTCTTTTTTGACCTATTATGGACAAAAACCTCTCTCACTTTTATCAAATTCATCTATTTTTTGTCAAAAACATACTTTGAAGCAAAATTGGCCCTATGAGTGGCAAATGATTTGACTCTTGGAATGACTTCTTGAAAAATGATGAAGACATGATGTTTATGAGCTCAAATTACCTCATACTTACTGATATGACCTACATTATGCCTCCTCTGCTCAGATGTCTCTGATTCCATAGAAAACCCTAGATTAAGGGGAGCGGAAATTAGGGTTTAGTTCTTGTGGAAAATAATTATTTGGGCACCCTTGGGAAAAACCAACTCCCTTTGACATTTGATCAATTGATGAACTAAAAAATCTTGCACTTTGACATGTGCTTGTTTGGCATGTGGAACTGAGTTGGTATCTTTTGGGAGACTGAGTACTTATTACATTTGAATTGACATAAAATTACATGAATAAAAATAAAATTACGTCTTGGAATGTAACTCACATTTGAAATTAAAAGTACATGATGAAATAAGAATTTCTCTTTACAAATCATCTTCACATGGTGAAGAGATGTTATTTGATCACCCTTTACTTGTTGGCCTTATGCAATGGAATGCAATTTTATTTTACCATGAAAACCCTAGAAAACCTAATGATGACCTTGACAAGAATGAACTCCATGGTGACATGACATGATAAAATGAATTTATGGATGATGTACAGTCAGCAAGGTATGGAAGCATGCCAACAAGAAAATTAATTTTCAGGAAGAGTGATGTTTTTGGAGTAGGGCTACCATCAATGACTAATTTTTGCATGACCTAGTGGAATGATAAAAAATTTCAGAGTGGTACCCCTAATATAAACATGAAAAGAGTATATTTTTATCACTGATGGAAGGATGCAATTAGTGACTCTAACAACAACTATCCTTATGTTTTTGGGGAATTGGGAACCCAACTAAGTCCTTCCTCGACTACAATGACTTGACCATGTTATGGTTACTAAAACTAGACTATGGCTTGTTAACCTAATAACTTACTATAACTCATCTTAGGCTACTCATGTCCAATTTCAAATTATCCCACTTAAAAAGATACAAGTTAACAATTCAAGGTTCATGTCCAACCGTGGCCATAAAAAAAATAAGCAACATAGTTTACATCCGGACATGCCATAACACCTTGAATGTATAGAAATCCCTTAGCACTATGTGGAACTTGTTAAAACTCCCCGGTGAGCCCAATATTGAACCAATATTGTCGCAACTCCCGAAGGCTCCTCAAATCTATTTATCAGCCCGGGGTTTGTACAAACTTCAAGGTGACAATGTTGTATGCACAATAGATGGACTCTACTCATGCCACCCTCAACTAGGTGTTCTGATCAATAGTGCTTCTAGGCCATTCCTGCTACTGGTTTAGAATGAAAACTTAGCCAAGGAAAATACAACGTAGAAACTACTTCTAACTAAGAGAAGGAGAGTGCTTTCAAATTCAACTTGCAAAATTCTATTGAAAACAAATCCTGAATAGAAAAATTATAACCTATTTTGCAGAAAAGAAACTACATTGTATTGCAATTATCTTTCTAGCTATCATATATTTTTGCAGAAAATAAACTAATTTATCTTGCATACCCTAAAAAAATATAAGTCCAACTTCTATCTACTATTTAACTAGCTCACACTTGCATGTAAATCATCGTCCTATATGTGCCAAATCTGTGATGAAAGAAACACTAATGCTTTTTTTTTTTTTGCAGCAAGGAAAGAGGAAGGTTTGGAGTGGACTAGGAGTCTCTACTAGTAATTAATCCACAACTGGGGGTCAATAAAATCTTAACCTAAGTTTAAGTGCAACAAGGATAAAAAATGGATGGAGAATGAGGAGCTGCAGGTATGATACAAGAGCCCTGTATTGCCACAGGAAGCCCTATAATGCTACAGGAAGGCTAATGAGAAGGTTTAAGAGGTAAATATGATGCTATAAAGGTGTGCGAAGGTGGAAGGAATTTAATTCAAGTGAGTGAAGGGTGACCAACACCTCCATCCACGCTCAGAGATCCTTGAGGGCTTGTTTTGCACTTGAAGAGCTACTCACGGTGGTCATGGGAAATGACCTCATAAAAAATAATTTGGATGCAATAATTTGGAGGTTGGAGGAAGGAGTGATGGAGTCCAATGTGGAGGTGTTGAAGGTTTCATTTCCTATATATTAAAACATCCCTACAAGCATTACATGCATCCATTCATTTATCATTAGAAAAATAAAACAATTAGTAGTGGAAAATATGAGTTGAATAGAAGTGTTATTTAATCTATGCCAGAATTATTATCTAAGAAAAAAACCAACTTATAAACTACAATAAGAAGATGAAAAATAAGAAAATCACACTACTCTTCTTCCAAGAAATTATTAAAAAAAAAAATTACGATGTGGTTGGAAGTCCTTCTACTCATGCTCCCATGAGAGAGATGAGGTAGAGGTTGCAATCACATAGTTTGATGAATTAATCTTCTACTAAAATGAAAGAAACTAAAAAAATCTCTAAATCTAAAGTAAAGATATAAGTACACAAGAGGGACCTAGCCAATGGGTTGGGCCCAAACCCAAGAGCCTCAACACTTTAAAACTAACTCAGTAATGAACCAAATAATGACTTCTCATTATCATTGAATCAATCTGTAATACATCACATGAAAATCCAAAATAATAATTCCCGAGCTCAATAGCTACCTATATGAAAAAAAAAAATCAAATACCAATGAGCTCTTCTACATGTTTATGTATACAAGAGGGTAAATACCAAAAAATCCCTATGAAATAGGAATATTGTCTCTTAAAACTCTAGAAGGGTGGAGCTTGGCTCATCATGAATTTCATTTTCTTGGATGGAAATGACCTTCAGTTGATGAGAGAGATCTTGGGATTATTTAGGGAGTTAAGGAGGTGCAAGACCCCCCTACAATTTCTCCTTTTTGTCTACTCTGAGCCCCTATTGTGGTTCCCGTGTTTTGGCTAGATTGGCAAGACCAAAAGACAAGACAACATCAAACCACTTTGGGATCTCAGGATCTAGCCCTCCTGGATCAGGAGAGGGATCTCTCTATAAATGTAAAGAATGATATATATTTAAGGCTCAAATTGAGGTATTAGGCTAGGTATGAAGCACAAAGGTTTTTGATTTGTTTGTTTGGTTGGAGATCATTAATTGAGAAGGTTATGGAAGTGAGGAAGGGACTAAATAGAAGGATGTTTCAGCATGGGAAGATAGGTCAAGAGAAGTGCCAATCCATTGGGCTATGGAGTCATAAAAGGGTTTACTTGCATAACAACTATCCAAGGGTTTCCATAGGGAAAGTCATCTATACCAAAGGATATTTTTAGATAGATGGTGGAATGGAACATTAAGAAATGGGTGAAAGAAAGAAACCAAAGTGCAATCTAAGATCAGGTAAGGACTTTGAACCTATCCTGCTTTTGACATACTTCAAAGGAAACTCTCATTAAAGACACAAAGGGTAGCTTAAGATCAGGTCAGATGTCATTTAAATCCAGGCCTGCTTTCAGCATACTCTCAAGGAAGACAATCCAACAGTCCTCATAACCACTTTCAGATAGTATAAAACATTTAAGATTAAACACAAAGTAAGGCCTGAGATTAGAGAAATACTTTTAACCTTCATTGCTTTTGACACCAACTCAAAGGGATCTTAGAAAGGCTTACTATTGGAAAAGGAACCTAGTGGACAGGGCTAACTCTAAATCCCTAGTTTCCCAATTATTTCAGCTAAAACCAAACAAGAACTTCTAAGAGACAAACTCTAAATTCATACATCAGTAAGCATGGACAATACCAACTTCTATACTGGCTAAATTATGATGAATTTGTTCTTAGATACACCATAAAAGGAAAAAAATAAAGATAGAGATTTGACAGTGAGATTTAGGTTACTTCTAACAGTATATCCTAATCTATGCTTGTTGTTCTTTATTAGAGAATAATGGACAATATGAAAAAACATGAAAGGAGACAATTGCAGTAAGGAAAACATCATCAATAATATAGACCAGGATCCTGTGAATATTCTTGTTCAATTGATGTGAAAAAACAGTGACATACTTTGAGTCCAATGGATATTTACATTCCAAACCTTCCTTACCAGCCTACTATATTACAAACTACTCAGCTACTTCCCCTCAATAACAGTTCTAACAATCAATAAAATCCCAACCACCAACAACAAATTTTCAATGAATACTTATAAGTGAATGAGGAGGTAGAGTAGTAGATATGAACTTGAATGATCCATTAAGACAGAGGGGAGGAAGAATTCGAATGCCCACTCTGCATAATGGCTTTGCATTAACTTGTTTGGTACCCTTTAGGCTCGTCTAGAAGTCTTTGTCAGATTGACCATAATCTCAAGTATGTCTCTTGAAGTACTTTTCTCGCTGTAGGTACTTTGTTCTATCTTCTATGACAAGTAAGGTGACAGAAGGTCTTTCAGGTCTTCCATACTTCCATAACTGTTGTCCTGATAGTTTTAAGGGCTTCTATTAGTGTAATAATTGTTCTGGTGTTCGATGGAAGATGGAGGAAGTCATGTAGCTAGTCCTTTCTTGGAGAAAATGTGTTCCGCTGACATTAAATCACTGATATGGTTATTTTTGTGCTTTAGGCTTCACTAAGTCTCCTTAATCATTCTTATGGTCTTCATCTGTGTCTTCATCCCTTTAAACATTAGGTTTATAAGCGTTAAGTCTTCAATAATAGGCTTTAATCCTTTTAATCTCTCACTGATACTCTTTAAGCTTTCTTCTGACCTGCTTTTGTGAATATACAGGTTTTAATGGCACTGGAGGGTTTGAATCAGGGTTTTTAACCCGATCTTCAATGAAAAACATGTTATAAACCTTCTCAAGCATTTTCCTTTGCTACTTTTTTCCCTGGAACTAGCATTCTGTGCTCTAAATTACCCTGTCTGTGACTGCGAGACAGAGCGCATTCATGATCCTTTAAAACCTTTAAAACCAATAAACTCATTAAAAACAAGCCCGAGGGAGTGAGGGGAACCGCTTCGGAGGCCTGTGGAGGATGGAGGAGCAGTGAAAGAAATTGTGGATGCAACGGAAAAAGGCAGGAAATCCATGGCGAAAGGGTGAAAAACTGGTCTGATGAAGGTTGACCATTGGATTAGATTAATCTTTGGTGATCTACGATTGAGGTCACGTGATGGAGTTGTTTGAAGGATGAATGAAGAGATAAGCTGAGGCGAGATCAAATATGGGCTGTTCGATTAGGTCAATCGACGGTGGAGATTAGCGGAAGGAATCATTGGGGAGGCTAATGAAAAACAAAAAATGGGTGACGCGATATAATATGGGCCGTTAGATTAGGACCAACCAATGGCTATGATTAAACCTGAAACCTCATTGCGGAGGGTGGTAAGCGAAAAAATGGAATGGTTTTTGCGTGGGCTCTAGGGTGGTATATGGTTTTCCAAAAAAAACGTGATTCCACTCAGCGATCGCCACGTGGAAATCCAAAACCACCTATTTCGCGTTTTTTTGGAACGTTAACGTTCGGGTGCAAAAATTATGTGAAACGCACCCTCAACCGTTGGATGTTGGGTGAAGGATCTGACGGTGTGGAATGAACGCGATATAAGGTTAGATGCACGGGAAGAAGGTGTGGTGGGATTTAGTTAGGACCGTTAGATCTGCGGATTGGACGGTTGAGATTAGAAGAGAAGGCGAAGAGGAAGTCGGGGTAAGTGAGCGAGCGGAGAGATGGGAGTTGTCGGATCTGTGTGAATGGATGGTGGAGATCTAATCGACGATTGCACATAGGAGGTGAAAAGTGAACGGGATGTTGGATTTATGATGTGCGATTAAGCGCTGGCCATCGGATTGGCATAGATCAATGGCAGAGATTCAATCGAAGATCAGCGGAACAGTGAAAAGGGGAAGGAATAGGCGGAGCACGACGAAATCCTTGCCGTTGGTTCTTGTGGATTCAACGGTCAGTATTAAATCGGCGGATCAACATTGGAGGAGAATAAAAGAGGGAATATTGGATTCGCGATCTCCGATTGAGTGCTGGCCGTTGGATCTGAGAAGATCGATGGTGGAGATTGAAGCATAGGTCGGGAGGGGAAAGGCTCATCGCATCGGAAAATTTGGAAGAACAAAGCGAAAGACAGGGGAGAAAGCTCCGATTGCGATTAGGCCTTAGCGCTTGGTCATAGGCACGGGTTATATGCAGAGGAAAGGGTTAAGGGATAAGCCAAAAGGGGCTTAAGCCCTAAAGTGTTAAAAGGGTGATTTTAGGCCAAAAAAAAGGGTTTTTAAGGCTTAGAAAGGGGTTCTGGTAGATGAAAAGAGGCATTTTTAAACCAGATAAAGGGAGATATAAGGTTTAAAAATGGTTTTTGGAAGGTTTATAGGTTAAATGAGGATTTTTTGAGGGGTTTCATGAAGGAAATAAGGGTGACAAAAGGGGAAATTGTGGGAATGAGAAGGAAGAAAATGGAGGCCTTTTTTATAGCAGTTTTCTTCACCAATCAGCAGGATTCTTTAATGGAAACCGCAGTGAAGATTCTTCTAGGAACAGAAAACACATAGAGGCTTCAAGAATGAAATATTTTCAATGGAAATGTTTCTCTTGAAGGCTCAGAAAAATATTTAGCCACCTTTTTGCTATGCCAAAAATTTATAGGTGGCTAACAGTGGCTCCACATGCGGATGACATCTTCTTGAAGGTGTCAAGAATCTCAGAAAATAATATTTGGAGTAGGCCAAATGCCTGGTACTTGACACATATTTTTCTTTCCCTAATTAGCTGCCACAAAAATGATGTATAATAAATTAGCAGCAAAAATTTTCCCAAACAACTACCTACCCATCCTACTGTCCTAGCATTTTTTCTTCAAGATGTGCTTAGACTTGTAGACCTTTCACATCATCAATTTTTTATTGAAAGCAAAAAATGATCTAATTCTACCCTTATTTCTTCATGAGACCAGATTAAACAGTTGGCCTCATAGCTTCTCTACCTAAACTAATATCTACCAGGATTAAACTATCTAGCAGATTTCATTCTCTACATTCTAAAACAGAAATTTTAACACAACCAAACCAATATTAGTCTGTCTGGTTTACTGTGGGTCCATGGCATAAAGACAAGCTGCACATGAACTGAACTTTGTAGAAATTAAAAATAACTAACTAAAAGCTCACAGACTGAGCTTTATTGAGATTTCCTACCTACCCTACTCTAACTTGAAATATTTACATGTCTAGCTGACAAACTCTCGTTTCCAATACATCCAGTCAATGATATGATCCCATGATTGGTCTCTTCTGCTCATCTCTTTGAGCATGTTGGATAGGCAGGGCAACTCCCATTCTCTTTTTTTTTTAGCAGCAGCTTCTAAAATGTTTATTGTTGTCTGCAACATGCTGCTCTTGATGACCTTTCATCCTTCTTCAAATGTCTGCAGGAAATGAGCATAAGGTTCTTGAAATAATACTTGGTTGTGAGTATTTGACAAGTAGGTTTCAACCAGGATTGCTTCCTCTTCCACTGGATCAAGAAAAATATTCCTTTGAGAAAGAAACTCTTCCTCATCTTCATTGTTTTCTGAACTGGAGGACTCATCATATACTGCAGTGTTTTCCTCTTGTAGCTATGAGATCTTCTGATCTGGTGGGTTGAGCTCTGTGAAAATATCAATTTATTCTTGAGCAGGGGTATGTTCCATTGCTTCCTCTTTTTCAAGAGAAGGCTCTTCAATTTCATTTGGCTCAAGAACTTCTTCATTGTCTTCCTCCTCATCCTTCGAGATGAGAGGCTGTTGATTCCCAATCACATGAAAACTGTTACTGATGCTCTGAGATAAAACATAGTGAAGATCCAATGAATCTTCATCTGCTACTAGGCTTTCATAACTTTCCTCATCAGTATCATAAATAGCCTGACTTGGCTCATTACTCTCTTGAATTTGATGGAACTGATCTTCCTCCCACAGATATACTAATGATGGCCCTACAAGATCATCTTCTGTTTGGAGAACATAATCATTAGATAGATCAAAAATAGGAAAATCATTGAAGTAAGTAATGCTACCAATCAGATATACTGGATTATCAGCAGATCTTTCTTCGTTATGATTTACAGAGGAGCTTTTTGAATTTGTACAACAAGGATTAGTTGATGAATGAGCAAGAGTGTCTGCTCTATAAAAGACTTCAGAGGCAAACTGCTTGTTTAATATTTGGTCAATTTCTTCTTCTATCAAAGGGGAAGATATTCTTGTGTTTCTTTGAGCAGAAGTGCAGCAACGCTCTGTTTCTTGTATTAACTGATTTGGAGGCTGGATGTCTTCTTGAGCCTCTTCTGGGGGATATTCACTTATGCTTGCAGAGAAACCTTGAGGATTTTCTAATGTTTCCTGATCTCTTTCTGTTTCAAACAATTCCTCATGATCATGATGATATTCATATATAATACAAGGCTCAAGGGTTGTTTCTTCTATATGATCAGGATGCCACTCTTCTTGTGAAATCTGAGATGATTTATAATCTAGAGGGGGGGGGGGGGGGGTTCCTATATGTACTGTTTCTCCTTCCTCATCATATTCTGCATTTTTTAAGTGGTTGCTTGTCTCCTCAAAGCAATGTTCCCTATTAGCTTTTGCAATTCGGTCATGATATTCTCTTATCAGCATAGTACAAGATATAGGTAGGAAATTAGGCATTTCTTGAAAACCTTCCTCTTCATCTTCTATAGAGTCTTGAGCATCATACATGTCTTGCTCATTTTCTAGGTCTTGTATAGGTTGAGCTTGTTCTTACTCTGGAAAAAACATAGGCTGCTCTAGATCATCAAAATTTAGACTAGCCTTATACATCTCCACTATTTGTTCACCAAGTATGTTCATCAATCTTGTCACTCTATCCAACAAAGCATTTAGCTTTACTTCTCTGTCCATACTTGGATCCATGTTTGTAAAAAGAGGTCATTGTATCTTCTCAACCAATTCAGGGTCTTCTACTAGTGGAGTCATTTGGTCTTTTCAACCAATTCAGGATCTTCTACCAGTGGAGTCATTTGGTTTTTTGAGAGTTATGGAGTGTGGAGTCACCAGGTGGATGAATTTGAATGTTTGAAGTACGCTGATGTCCACCATAAGCAATTGAATACCAATCTAACCAGAGATTTTGGGTCTTCTGAGGTTCTAAGGATATCTAAGATGAAACTCACTCAGAAATTCCCCAGCGGAGTCGCCATTATTTTGTGGTTCCCATGTTTTGGCTAGATTGGCAAGACCAAAAGACAAGACAACATCAAACCACTTTGGGATCTCAGGATCTAGCCCTCCTAGATCGAGAGAGGGATCTCTCTATAAATGTAAAGAATGATATATCTTTAAGGCTCAAATTGAGGTATTAGGCTAGGTATGAAGCACAAAGGTTTTTGATTTGTTTGTTTGGTTGTAGATCATTAACTGAGAAGGTTATGGAAGTGAAGAAGGGACTAAATAGAAGGATGTTTCAACATGGGAAGATAGGTCAAGAGAAGTGCCAATCCATTGGGCTATGGAGTCATAAAAGGGTTTACTTGCATAACAACTATCCAAGGGTTTCCATAGGGCAAGTCATCTATACCAAAGGATATTTTTAGATAGATGGTGGATTGGAACATTAAGAAATGGGTGAAAGAAAGAAACCAAAGTGCAGTCTAAAATCAGGTAAGGACTTTGAACCTATCCTGATTTTGACATACTTCAAAGGAAAATCTCATTAAAGACACAAAGGGTAGCTTAAGATCAGGTCAGATGTCATTTAAATCCAGGCCTGCTTTCAGCATACTCTCAAGGAAGACAATCCACCAGTCCTCATAACCACTTTCAGACAGTAGAAAACATTTAAGATTAAACACAGAGTAAGGCCTAAGATAAGAGAAAGACTTTTAACCTTCATTGCTTTTGACACCAACTCGAAGGGATCTTAGAAAGGATTACTGTTGGAAAAGGAACCTAGTGGACAGGGCTAACTCTAAATCCCCAGTTTCCCAATTCTATCAGCTGAAACCAAACAATAACATCTAAGAGACAAACTCTAAATTCATACATCACTAAGCATGGACAATACCAACTTCCATACTGGTTAAATTATGATGAATTTGTTCTTAGATACACCATCAGAGGAAAACATAAAGATAAAGATTTGACAGTGAGATTTAGGGTACTTCTAATGGTATATCCTAATCTATGCTTGTTGTTATTTATCAGAGAATAATGGACAGTATGAAAAAACATGAAAGGAGACAATTGCAGTAAGGAAAACATCACCAATAATATAGACCAGGATCCTGTGAATCTAATTGTTCAATTGATGTGCAAAACCAGTCATATAATTTGAGTCCAATGGCTCTTTATAGTCCAAACCTTCCTTCCCAACCTACTATATTACAAAATACTCAACTACATTCCCTCAATAACATTTCTAACAATAAATAAAATCCCAACCACCAACAACAATTTTTTAGTGAATACTTATAGGTGAACGAGGAGGTAGAGTAGTATATATGAACTTGAATGATCCATTAAGATAGAGGGGAGGAATAATTTGAATTCCCACTCTGCATAATAGCTTTGCATTAACTTGTTTGGTACCCTTTAGGCTGGTCTGGAAGTCTTTGTCAGATTGACCATAACCTCAGGTATGTCTCTTGAAGTAATTTTCTGGCTGTAGGTACTCTGTTCTATCTTCTATGACAAGTAAGGCGAAAAAAGGTCTTTCAGGTCTTCCATACTTCCATAACTGCTATCCTGATAGCTTTAAGGACTTTTGTCAGTGTAATAATTGTTCTGGTGTTTGATGGAAGATGGAGGAAGTCATGTAGCTAGTCCTTTCTTGGAGAAAATGTGTTCTGCTGACATTAAATCACTGATATGGCTATTTTTGTGCTTTAGGCTTCTCTAAGTCTCCTTAATCATTCTTATGGTCTTCATCTGTGTATTTATCCCTTTAAACACTGGATTATAAGCATTAAGTCTTCAATAATAGGCTTTAATCCTTTTAATCTCTCACTGATACTCTTTAAGCTTTCTTCTGACCTGCTTTTGTGAATATACAAGTTTTAATGGTGCTGGAGGGTTTGAATCAGGTTTTATAACTCGATCTCCAATGAAAAACATGTTATAAACCTTCTCAAGCATTTTCCTCTACTACTTTTGGCCTTGGAACTGGAATTTTGTGCTCTAAATTACCCTGTCTGTGACTGCGAGACAGAGTGCATTCACGATCCTTTAAAACCTGTAAAACCAATAAACTCATTAAAAACAAGCCTGAGGGAGTGAGAGGAACCGCTTCGGAGGCCTATGGAGGATGGAGGAGCAGTGAAAGAAATCGTGGATGCAGTGGAAAAAGGTAGGAAAACCATGGCGAAAGGGTGAAAAACTGGTCCAATGAAGGTTGAGTGTGAGGGCGAACGTAGACCGTCGGATTAGATTAATCTTTGGTGATCTATGGTTGAGATCGTGCGATGGAGTTGTTTCGAGGATGAATGAAGATATAAGCTGAGGCGATATCAAATATGGGTCGTTCGATTAGGTCAATCGACGGTGGAGATGAGCGGAAGGAATCATTGGAGAGGCTAATGAAAAATAAACAATGGGGAACGCGATATAATATGGGCTGTTAGACTAGGACCAACCAACGGCTATGATGAAACCTGAAACCTCATTGCGGAGGGTGGTAAGTGGAAAACCAGAATGGTTTTCGCGTGGACTCTGGGGTGGTATATGGTTTTCCAAAAAAAACGCGATTCCACTCAGCGATCACCACGTTGAAATCCAAAACCACCTATTTCGTGTTTTTTTTGGAACGTTAACGTTCGAGTGAAAAAATTATGTGAAACAGACCCTCAGCCATTGGATGGTGGGCGGAGGATCTGACGGTGCGGAATGTGTTGGGAAAAATACTGAGAGGGGGGCGGGGGGTGAATCAGTATTTAGGACTTACTCAAACTTTTAATTTTTCATTCTCTAAAAACCCATACGCTACTTTTTTGAAGCCAACTAGCGTATACACGTGGATATCCTTCATAAAACTCACGTATATATAGAGATATTATTATGCCATTAATTCTTTACTTAGATCTATGCAACATTCATTCTTCGATGATTAGATAACAGTAAGCATGTGAAGTAATAACAGAATAAACCATCACACATAAGCATCACAGAAGAACACCAAGATTTAAGGTGGAAACCCAAGTCGGGAGAAAACCACTGCTGCCGTCGTCTCAGTCTTCAATATTTATTATATAAAGAAAACATGTTACAACCATATACTGGCACAGACTCATACCAGCACGTAGGCACCCACCTGCAGAAGGCTACAACCTTCTCTAGTTTACCAGCCTCTCTTGGAAGGGAGCTACAACCCCCTGCTCTCGTTTACCAGCCTCTCCTGGAAGGGAGCTACAACCCCCTGACTGAAGGCTACAACCCTTAGCACCGCCATGGACCACGTTTCATCAATTTTCATACTAGATCCAATAGCTTCAATAGATCACAACTTGCAGGCCACTTTTCATCATATTTTCAGACTGGACCCACTCCATACATTTAAGCTCAATCATACATCAAACTGAAACTTATACCCTTATCAATTCATTCAATGAATCATCAACCAATCAATCAACAACTTGATCTTTTCTCAACATAGTCAGCAACATAATCAATATTCAGAAAACCCAGATCTGTATAAACAGATCAGACATTTCATACCACATACTTCAGCAAACCCTAGTTTTCATACGCGCTTTCTATTCACTGATCCTGCGTATATACACGCTTTAATGCATATCAACCCGCGTATACATCTGCACATATTGTAGAACTAATTTCACAACCCATACGCGCTTTCACTGAATACAAGCCGCGTATATACGCGCGTTCCCCTCGAAGAACCTGTGTATGGATCTTCAGACATTTTAGGGTAGTGCAGCTCTCCAGAACAGCTCAGATCTTCATTCTTTACTTCAACATAGATTCGCCAGATCACAGATTCAATCATTCCATAAACAGATCTAGAAAATACATATACATTTCAGATCTAGAGATCCCTCTTCATCATTTTCTTCGTAGGTGCATCACGAATTTAGATCTATCAGCAGAATGTTACCCATACCATACAGATCTACTTCAGAGTGAAGTATTCATTAAAACCTAGACTCATGCGCACCCTTTGCACAATTAATTTCTTCTCCTTATATAGATTTAGCCTTTGTCAATACCATGAGCCAAAACCACATTACTTCCGATGGTATTCCTGGACAGGATCTCATAGACAATCCAGCGCTCAATACAATGGGTCAATACCATGGTAGTAACCCCTGGTTTTACACATTTAGAGCGCAATTGATAATACGCGACTTGGCACGTACTTTTCCACGTGCATACGCGCCTTATCCTTGACAAATCCACGTATGCCTTGTAAGACACATTTTTCATCATTATTCTTGCACATACTGATATTTCTTTCTTCTGCAACTTCTGTACTACTTGTAGAACATCGGATTTACATCATTAATAAACTTATCAAGCATCAAGAACAAATTTATTAAGTAGGTTTCCATCATCTTCATCAAGTGGGTTTCCATCAAGGACAACACTCTGTGTCATATTTCCAACAATCTCCCCCTTTGGACTTGATGGCAACCACGATGGTGTTTGATCACTACAATAGATAGATACATTGATTATAACCAGTATGCATTAACCATGTTACTCTCCCCTTATTCAAACACCATGTTCCTCTCCCCCTTTGACATCAAGGGCAAAGGGCGGATCAAAACCAACACAAGGTTTTTCTCCTCATGTAGATCTAATGTGCATTGAAGTTACCATGCTCCCCCTGAGTACATGACTCTTTGACCTTCCTATCACCAAGGACTCATACTTACATCAAAGATCCAACCAAGTGGATTTACATATGAGACTCAAATATCCAACCAAGAGGGTTTACACATTTTGACTCAACTACCCAACAAAGTGGGTTTACAAATTTGAACAAGTCCTTACATGACTGAATATTACAATTTTTGCATCATCGGTCTCAACATGACCTTTTCATCAAATTACAAATATGAATTTTTATGACCAATACTAGGAACACCTCAAGAGAGAGATCATATTTCAGAACCATCATAATGCCAACAATGCATTATACTCAGCAAGAATAATGCTCCCCCTGAAAATGTGCATCCAAGCATCCTTTCCATAAGACCAAGGCTCCTCCTTAGTTTGTGCAACCTGAACACTTTCAACAACCAAATCATCAAGGCATCTTTATCAAGAAACATCTGAGAATGAAATAGAATTATGAGTACTGAAACACCACCAAAGATACCAAACAATATTGCAGCTTTGCTGAAGAATGCTGAATCAGAGAGATTTGTCAGCAAACCACCCATACGCAGTTTTCGTTGTATGAACTCGCGTATATACGCGACTATCGTTTAGAAAATCCACGTATCCATTTTAATCTTCTGATTTTGAATAGATCTGATCTCCTGAAAGACAAAGATAACTTCCAGCTTCTGTCTGAGATATTTTGAATGCTTTCCTGGAATATATGAGAGTAGAACAAATAGGACAAAGTAGCTATGTTCAAGAGTGTCATCCAGCAGTTGTAGCATAAGCACATTGGTAACCAAGCCTTCAAGCTCTTCATATTCTTCCCAAGAGGAATTATCATTCTAGAACAACTTCTTCAATAGGCAACACGTGTCAAACAATCATCCAAGTGATCTCATATCACCAAAATCTTCAAGATTTACATCATGATGCAACATGTGATGGAATTATGTATAAAAGGTCAGAGCCATAGCAGCAAACTCTACATGATCTATTCATATCTCTGAATCATAAGTCTTCCATCTCATTCATAAAACAAAATACTCTTCATCAAAAAGCAATCAGGGCTTATCCATAACTTCATCATAATAAACCATGTATCATGTCATCATCATTTAGAACTGAGAAATAAACAGATATAATGTCAATAATGCAATCATTAATAGTCAGACTGGTGCTCCCCCTGAATCTTTGCTCCTGCTCTTCAGCTGCCATACTAATTTTCTTATCATAAATGCATACGTGACTCTATCCACTGGAACTTGCGTGTATACGCGGCTTTAGTTCACAGAACCCGTGTATGAAAGTGAAATATGGAAAACTTTCACATTCCTTCATCTCCCCCTGAAGTTGTACCACCTGTACCTGTCTTCTTCACATCAGATGCTCTGTCAGAAATAAACATAACCAGAATTACCAAATCAACCATGAGAATCATCATACATTGCTCCCCCTGTGATGATACATTACAAATCTCTATGATGTATCTCACATCATTCCTGCAGTCATTATGAGAAGTAAGCTTTAGAAGCGGATGACTGCAGTAGGGTCAATATTCCCTACGTTTCTGACCGGTCCTCCTTCCTTTTCCAGCTTTTCTTGAACTTTCTTATTGTGTGCTGAAAATTATCCAATTTCTCAAATTCGTTCATCCTACACTCCTTTTCTACATGTCCATACTTGTTACAAGCATAACATCTTACATGACCAGAAAAATAAGCATAGGGATCATAGTATGTTTTTCTATTCTTTCTTTTATTGCAATTAGCTGCTTTATGACCATACTTGCTGAATGAAAAACAATATCCCTTGAAGAAACCAGAGTACCTTTCTTTGTAGAATCTGTTTGCATGTGACTAAAACATTCTTCTTTTGCAATTGGCTACAACATGCCCATAATTATGACATTTGAAACATTCAACATTATTGAATGATTTCCTTTGAGAGTTCATGATTTCTGGTTGACCTTTTGTTTCTTTCAACACTTCAGGTTTTTCTTTGACATCCTTTGAATCTTTAGCACTTCCTTGCGAACTAGATTCTCCTTTGACCGTTTCATGAAAACCCAGACCAAGTTTAATAGAAGGAGACCTTTGACTACTAATAATATTGTCCAGAATCTTAGTACTATCTTGAAACCTCAAGAGTTTGTCTTTTTATTCTAATTTACCTTTGAGAATGTTTACCTCAACCTCCAAGCCTTGGCATTGCTTCTTCATGCTTTCTTCTACCCTTCTTCCTTCTTCTACTTGATCATTCAGTTTTAAAATCTCTTCTTTCAACCCATTTTCTTTTTCTTCAAAAATTTGTAGTAGTTCTTCATTCTTCTTATTTGATGCTTCAAGTTCTGCTTTTAGAGAGATTATTTCTGCTTCAAGTTCTTCATTCTTCTTATTTGATTTTTCCAGATCGTCATTTAGATCGTTGATTTTTACTTCAAGTCTTTTATTTCTATTGCTTCCATAATTTTAGAACCTTTGATACTTGTCTACCTATTTATTCAGAATTTCTATCTGTCCTTTCATCTGAGAGATCATCTCATTGTAGATAACTTCTCTCTCTTTAAGTGATCTTTGTTGATCTTCAACTTTAATCTTGAGAGCTTCTTTTAGATCCATAACATTACTTTCACTATTTTCACCATTGCATGCACAAGAAAGTGAATCACAATAACCACATTCAATACCTATTTTATCTTCTTAATTTTCTGCTGCACATGTTTTCTGAGATATCTCCTTTTTAGTAGCCTTCTTCTTTTGCTTCCTTCCCATTGCGACGGATCTCCTTCAAGCGATCAAGCTTCTACAAAAGGACCTGCTCTGATACCAATTGTTGGGAAAAATACTGAGAGGGGGGGGTGAATCAGTATTTAGGACTTACTCAAACTTTTTAATTTTTCATTCTCTAAAAACCCATACGCTACTTTTCTGAAGCCAATTGGCGTATACACGCGGATATCCTTCATAAAACTCGCGTATATACAGAGATCTTATTATGCCATTAATTCTTTACTTAGATCTATGCAACATTCATTCTTCTGATGATTAGATAATAGTAAGCATGTGAAGTAATAACAGAATAAACCATCACACATAAGCATCACACAAGAAAACCAGGATTTAAGGTGGAAACCCAAGTCGGGAGAAAACCACCACTGTCGTCGTCTCAGTCTTCAATATTTATTACATAAAGAAAACATGTTACAACCATGTACTGGCGCAGACTCATACCAGCACACAGGCACCCACCTGCAGAAAGCTACAACCTTCTCTCGTTTACCAGCCTCTCTTGGAAGGGAGCTACAACCCCCTGCTCTCGTTTACCAGCCTCTCCTGGAAGGGAGCTACAACCCCCTGACTGAAGGCTACAACCATCAGCACCACCATGGACCACGTTTCATCATATTTTCAGACTGGACCCACTCCATACATTTAAGCTCAATCATACATCGAACTGAAACTTATACCCTTATCAAATCATTCAATGAATCATCAACCAATCAATCAACAACTTGATATTTTCTCAACATAGTAAAAAACATAATCAATATTCAGAAAACCCAGATCTGTATGAACAGATCAGACATTTCATACCACATACTTCAGAAAACCCTAGTTTTCATATGCGCTTTCTATTCACTGATCCTGCGTATATACGCGCTTTAATGCATATCAACCCGTGTATACATCTGCACATATTGCAGAACTAATTTCACAACCCATACGCGCTTTCGCTGAATACAAGCCGCGTATATACGCGCGTTCCCCTCGACGAACCTGCGTATGGATCTTCAGAAATTTTAGGGCAGTGCAGCTCTCCAGAACAGCTCATATCTTCATTCTTTACTTCAACATAGATTCTCCAGATCACAGATTCAATCATTCCATAAACAGATCTAGAAAATACATATACATTTCAGATCTAGAGATCCCTCTTCATCATTTTCTTCGTAGGTGCATCACGAATTCAGATCTATCAGCAGACTGTTACCCATACCATACAGATCTACTTCAGAGTTAAGTATTCATTAAAACCCAGACTCATGCGCACCCTTTTCACAATTAATTTCTTCTCCTTATATAGATTTAGCCTTTTTCAATACCATGAGCCAAAACCACATTACTTCCGATGGTATTCCTGGACAGGATCTCATAGACAATCCAGCGCTCAATACAATGGGTCAATACCATGGTAGTAACCCCTGGTTTTACACATTTAGAGCGCAATTGATCATACGCGACTTGGCACGTACTTTTCCGCGTGCATACGCGTCTTATCCTTGACAAACCCGCGTATGCCTTGTAACACACCTTTTTCATCATTATTCTTGCACATACTGATATTTATTTCTTCTGCAACTTCTGTACTACTTGTAGAACATCAAATTTACATCATTAATAAACTTATCAAGCATCAAGAACAACTTCATTAAGTAGGTTGCCATCATCTTCATCAAGTGGGTTGCCATCAAGGACAACACTCTGCATCATATTTCCAACAGAATGAACACGATATAAGGTTAGATGCACGGGCAGAAGGTGTGGTGGGATTTAGTTAGGACCGTTAGATCTGCGGATCGAACAGTTGATATTAAAAGAGAAGGCGAAGAGGAAGTCAGGGTAAGTGAGCGAGCGGAGAGATGGGAGCCGTCGGATCTGTGTGAATGGATGGTGGAGATCTAATCGGCGATCACACATCAGAGGTGAAAAGTGAACGGGATGTTGGATTTGCGATGTGCGATTAAGCGCTGGCTGTCAGATAGGCATAGATCAATGACAGAGATTCAATCAGAGATCATCAGAACAGTGAAAAGGGGAAGGAATAGGTGGAGCGTGACGAAATCCTGGTCGTTGGTTCTTGTGCATTCAACGGTCAGGATTAATTCAGAGGATCAACATCAGAGCAGAAGAAAAGAGGGAATATTGGATTCACGATCTACGATTGAGTGCTGACCATTGGATCTGAGAAGATCGATGGTGGAGATTGAAGTGGAGGTCGGGAGGAGAAAGGCTCATTGCATCGGAAAATTTGGAAGAACAAAGGGAAAGACAAGAGAGAAAGATATGATTGCGATTAGGCCTTAGCGCTTGGTCATAGGTGCGGGTTACATGCAGAGGAGAGGGCTAAGGGCTAAGTCGAAAGGGGCTTAAGCCCTAAAGTGTTAAAAGGGTGATTTTAGGCCAAAAAACAGGGTTTTTAAGGCTTAGAAAGGGGTTCTGGTAGATGAAAAGAGGCATTTTTAAACCAGATAAAGATAGATATAAGGTTTAGAAAGGGTTTTTGGAATGTTTAGAGGTTAAATGAGGATTTTTTGGGGGGTTTCAAGAAGGAAATAAGGGTGAAAAAAGGGGAAATTTTGGGAATGAGAAGGAAGAAAATGGAGGCCTTTTTTACAACAGTTTTCTTCACCAATCAGCAGGATTATTTAATGGAAACTGTAGTGAAGATTCTTCTAGGAACAGAAAACACATAGAGGCTTCAAGAATGAAAGATTTTCAAGGGAAATGTTTCTCTTGAAGGCTCAGAAACATATTTAGCCACTTTTTTGCTATGCCAAAAATTTATAGGTGTCTAACAGCCCCTACATGGAAATTGTCTCAAACATTGATCCATTCCATGCAATTAAACTATATTAGGCTACATGATATGACAAAAATATTTCACACTTCTCACTAAGCATAATATAAAAAAAAAATGTAAATAAATGTGAGAAAGAGATAGTTAACAAGTTGGAGGATGGCATTAAGACCCTTTATATTGTACCTATTGATGAGCCTCATCATCACCCCCCTACTAAAATGGCTGCTCATCCTCTAAGAAAATCATTCATCCTTGTTCATCTCTCTGATGGCCCTCATGGTCTCCCTGACATCCTAGGGTACCTCAGATGGAGTGCCCTCTAGTCGGTAGATTTTTGCATTACTTTCTACTTCAATCCACTCCTAATCTTCTGATGAGTATCTTCCTTCATTTATTCCTAGTAGAAAAGGTGGAATAAGTTTCAACCATATCCATTAAGTTCTCATTCTTTGCATAGCTCTTTTATAGAAGGGTGTATTTTCCAGGGTATTTTTCAGTCTATCAGGAGTGTGGTATTCTATATTTTTCAAGTTGAGTGGTAAAGCATGCCATCTCCTTTGAGAAGCTTGCATATTGTTTACTCCTAGAAACCTAAAGGTATCTTAAAAATGTGAAATTTCTTGTTCTTGGGTTTCAATGTACCTAGGTGCCAACACAATATCATTGGAGATGAGTTGATGATTGATAATGACTGCTCTCGGTCTTGTTAGGGTCATATGATGGATCAAATGATGATTGAACATTTTATTTCAGTTAATTTCAGGTTGTAAATGATATTGTATTCTTCAAATGATTTTTAGAAATAAAAAAAAAATGAAAGGAGGGTATATAAAAAATGTATATATAAAAAAATAGAACAAAAAAAAAGAGATCAAGAAACCCCAATAAGAATGTATAAATGTGAAAAAGTCTAAATGCCCTTAGAAAGAAAAAAAAAATTGCATTAAAGAATAAATTAGGGTTTTTGTGTGTGGCCTATTCAAATGCCACAGTGAAAAAATCCTTGTTTGAATCATACAACTTAATCATGATCAAACACATTTGAATTTTTCTTTCCTAGGTTAGTGAATAACTTAACCAAACTATTTAATCTTGGTTAAGAATAGATAGGTAAGTGAAAAGGATTAATAAAAATTTCTAAGGTTGATTAATTTATTAAATTAGAAGGTTATAGTAGAAAGTAGGAAAATATTTCTTTGAGAAATATAGTGGGCTTGCAAATTTAAAGGCGCCCATGATTTCTTAAAGATAGTTTGGTGCTTGATTTATGGTTAATTGTGTAAATTAAACAGGGTGATTTTTTTGTAAATAGAGTATTTAGCCTAAATTCATACTTTTTCTAAATTTTGGGAAAACAAAAAAAAGTGTTTCCGCTTGTGGTTAAAGAGAACGGATGATCCAACGAAGGGGATCTTCCCCACCCGGATCAACCATGGGAAAGTGAATTCACACATCCCCTGCTCATTTCTCGTTAACAACCCGGGGGGGGGGTGTGCGCTCTGAAAAGTGATATTGTTTTACCCAGGCCCAATGCTACATGGCGAGCTCTCATAACTTTGAACCAACCCCCTCGCTCAAAACCACATTCCATCACCCCCCCACCTCCCCCCCCTCTGAAAACTGCCTCTCTCCCGCAAAGAAAATGGGGGAGGGGCAAGTGGTATAATTAAGTTAGTGAAGGATGAAGCCCAACATTTTATGTGATGGACCGTTGGCGGGAGTGGAGCACAAAACCACACCTTACAATCATACTCCAAAACAAGAGATTGATAAATTCATGAATCAAGATCATTGGGAGGAGAAAAAACTACAAGACGCAGAATAAAAGATTCTGTTAAGAACCAATTCCCAAACTTGACTGCCTCAAGAGAAATAGGACAAAAGGCAGAGGGAAGAAACATCTCCAGCATTTACTGATATTAGTGCCAAGAAATCAATCATCTCTCAGAAAAGGAAGAAGACAGACCACAGGGCAGTCACCACTTAGGGTGATGAGGGACATGACACCATAATCATGACTAGTCCACATGTCTCAATAGGATCAGAGGACCTTTCCTTTGATAGTTCATCCTCCTCAGCCTCATAGGATTCTTCAGAGGTACTTCAGTCGACAGAGTTGGTTGATAACCAAAATGAGCCCAACATATTCCATAATTTTTTGGAAATTAAATAGAAGAATGAAATACTTAAGGCCAATAGATATGTTCAGTTTTGGAAACATGCATCTACTTCCCAGCATAGATTATTAACAAAATTTGACATTGAGAAAGGAAGAATGCAGATGGAATTCTCACAAGCTCAAGTGCCATTTCCAAAGTCCTCTACAGAATAAAAGAAGACCATTCTTCCATTTGATGAAAAACAAATACATCCTATATATCAAATGGATATGCATAGATAGTCTGGAGAAATTTTATTCTCCAGCATGACCAACACTACTAAGATAGCTTCAAATCTAAAAACATCAATACTAAATGTCCAGTCATAGCCAAAGCTGGAGAAAATCTCCTCATTGGAAAAAGACAACAAAATCATATCATTGGAGGATTTATTGATCAAGCTAGGGTATGATCCCAATTATTTCAAAGAAGTGGAAGAGATATTGAAGAGAATAAGTGCAAAAATAGCATCGCTAAGGAAGCAGCTTAAGTTTCCATCTATAGAGGATCCACAAGAAAAAGAAATAGAAGAAAATGAACAGCATAAAAAAGACATGCTCAAAATAATTATTGAGAAAAATGTATAGCTCAAGGAGATGAAGGAGAAAATATAAAAAATTATCAAGGAAAAAGAGAAGGCTACAAAATTATTCATAGCTCCAGTGACAACTACACCAATTTCAGTTGCATGTATAGTTGGGTATTCGACATCAGAATCAAGTGATTTGAGAAAAGCCATGGAGGACCAGTCTCTTCAGAGACAAGAGAATGACAAAATAAAGGATAAAATAAAGAATCTGGAAGAACATAAGTTAAAATTTGACAAGTTCTATGTTGCTGGGGTGTAGAAATTTCACTAGCTTGCCCAGAAGATTGAACAAATAGAAAATTAGTCACTGATGGCTCATACTTTGGCATATGCCAAGGAGAATGTTTGGCTGGAAATAAATCAACCCATGACTAAAATTTGGCCATCTATTAAGTTAATTTTTGAGCAAGATGAGTTAATTGAAAGGTATAAGACAACAATAGAATAAGTTAGAAAAAATCTGGGACATAAACCATTTGAGGCCACAACTATGATTAAAGTTTGAATTTTAAAAAAGCAGAATTAGAATAGATCTGATTACAGACATGGCAAAGACCATCCTGGACATTAAGAATGTTTTACAAAAGAGAAATTGGATGACCCAATTGGAAACTAAATGTGAGACTCTAGAAAATGTTGTCCAGAGATTTCATATCAAGTTCAATTTGGTGAACTAGGGATGATTTCCAGGATTGGTAGCACCAAATGCCAAATTAATCAACTCGGAAAATTACCGTAAGAATCTCTACACTATTACAACAAATAAATCCGATTTTGCAGGAGTCAAGGGACACATCAAAGGGAAATATTTCTTAGAAGTTTTGGAGTTTGATTTAATTATCAAACATGAAATCAAACATATTTTCATCAACAAGCCAACTTTTGAAAAATATACAAAGGTCAATGAAATCTATAGAAAGCTACTTAATATTTCTATCCCCAGTGATGAAAGAGGGGATCAATTGGGTGACATCATTGAGTAAAAGGTTTTCATATCCAACGGACAGAAAGAAAGGTTGCACATTTTGGGGCCAAGTCATCAAAAATTTTCCTCATTAGTGCCAGGAGTCCAAATACTTTCTACATTCCCATATTTTTGTATTAATTAATTTAATAGTATGTTAGATATTCCTAAACTTTATCCTGATATTTTAGATCAAGATATTTTGAACAAAGCTTATAAATAATTCTTAATTCAAAGTGGTAAGACTTGGTTTTTGCATCAAAGAATACTATTGCAAATTTGTTCCACCAAGTGCCAGTGGACATTGCAGTAATACAGAAATCTCTTTCATAGGATTCTCGTGTCAAATTGTTGGTGAAGTGACTCTCTCTTGTGTTTTTGAGTTTATGAAGTAATTCATCACTACTTTTTATTATATTTTATTCAAAATAAAATAAAGACTTATAATTTGTTTGAATACACTCTATTTCTGTATTTTGAATAATTTCAAGGTTTTCAACTAAAGTTAAGTAATGAATTCTTAACTTATTTTTACTTAATGAAAACTACAAAATTTTGTCTTTTCCATCTCATTTAGCTTACAAAATCCAATTAATCTGGCTACCATGCCCTGTCAAATCTATCTGTAAAGACTGAAACAGATTCATATTTATGTAATTGACTCCATAGTGCAATAGAAACTTATGGAATTAATCAACCAAACAATCGAAAAACATACAAACAATGAACTAGATAGCTAGCCTAATATCTTAAATCGAACAAATCTAAATCATAAAGAGAGATCCCTCTCTGAAACTAGAAGGGCTAGATTCTCAGTTTCCAAAGTGATTTTGTGGTCACCTCTGTGATTTTCTCTGCAACCTCAAAAATTACAGAGTGATAACATTCCGTCGACTCCACTGGGGAGATGAACAAACCTTGATTTCAAAAATTCATTTACCTCATTAAAAAGAAAAAGAAAAACTTTATTTTCATTGTATTAACAATATATTTTTCAGAAATAAATGTTTGTGAGGTTGTAATATTTGTACATAGTGAAATGGTGTGTTAAATACTATATAAGTTTTGGCTCCTAAAAGAATTCATACTAGATCACATCCAGATCCAAAGCCTCCTGAGATCCTGGATAACCCTGATAAATTGATAAGGAATAAAAGTTTGAAAAAAATTCAAGGGAGTAGTAGTCCTCCACCAAGATCAATTTCCCTTCCTGGGAGCTTTGTTACCATAGATAACATTCAATTTATGTACCTTTTGAACAAATTTTGTTTAGAACTAAATTTGAAACTTTTTTAGTTGAAATAGTCTTTGATGAGTCTATGTTAGGGCCATACAAATCTGAACATCAATCAGTAGATCAGGATCTTGAACAACAAGCTCTTCAGCAATTGCAAAAATTAGAAGATCTAGTGACATATCTAGACCATGTTGTCCATAAAGCATATGTGTAGCAATCAGTTGAATTTTCATCCTTATCGTTCTCTATCTCATCTCGTCAAAACCATGGAAAGGATGATGGAAAGAATAACATAACTGATAGGGCTCCCCCTAGAGAAAACCAACCTATTCCTCAGATCAGAAATCCTAACTTTAGGAGAAACCCACACCAAATCAAAGAAAGAGAACAAAAGGGTCCAGATCAAAAGATCATACCTCCATTTGAAGAAAACTATATAGATGAAGAGGGAATAAATGATAGTGACTCCATTTTCTTAACTCAAGAAGAGAAAGACCTTTTATTTCTTTCATAACCTGAAGTAAATTATGAGGAATCAGAAGAGTACAAATAAGGTTTTGAAAATGCAATAACAGAAGTCCATAAACAGTAAACCCGAGGAGTAAGAAAACTGTTGATAATATATCAAAGAAAAATATTCATACTTCTCCAAAAAAGAATACATACGTTCCTGCCAGAAAAATATTTGATAATGTTCCTAAAGAGATCCAAATTGATATTCCTTCTACTAGCTAGCAGAAGGATAACTCCCAAAAATATGTTGTTAAGAAACAAGATGTCATTAATATAGACAAAACTCAAACAACATTCAACATAGAAAATGAATTGGATAAACTCTAAATACCCATTCCCCTGACAGAACTCATGAATAAGAATGCTTACAGATCAGAAGTGATGAAATATTTGAAGATAGGGGAAGGTGCAGACATAGTAAATTCAACTAACGATCAACCGAAATTATTTTTTTGGGCCTGAAGTTGATGGAAAACCTCAGGAGGGAAGTGTACCTCCATTTTATGTCAATTTAAAAATTCATGATAAGATTATACAAAATGCAATGCTTGACTTGAGTACTTCACACAACCTTATGCCAAGGATTGTTATGGATAAATTAGGACTTGATATCACTAGACCCTACAAAGACTTGTATTCTTTTGATTCAAGTAAAGTAAAATTCCTATGCCCTTATTAAATATTTGTGTGTCACTTTAGTCTAGATACTAGCTAAGATTGTGGTAATGGATATTGTTGTTTCTGATATACCTCCTAAATATGCCATATTTCTATCTCGCTCATGGGGAGCTAAACTACAAGGAACCCTTTAAATGGATATGACCTATGCTACCATTCCAGTGTTTGGTCAGTAGAGGAGACTATATAGGAAATCATTAATGAAATACATGGTTATTAGTCAAGAAAAACCAAACAATTATCCCTTATATTCAGTCCATTCAGACCAAAATTCTTTCATTTTGTACAATGATGGAGGTGTGGAAGAACAAATTCCAAATTTAGAAATTGATTTGTGTGAAATTGAAGAAATAAAAATAGACATTGTGAAACATGATGAAGAAAATGAGCCTTTATGGAACATGGATTTTGATGGGGCTATATGTAAGGAAGGATCAGGAGCAGGTGTGTGGATTTCAAATTCACAAACTAATAAATTAGAAGGGAATTCATATAAACTAAAATTTCAATGTACCAACAACATAGCTGAGTATGAAGCCTTAATCATAGGATTGCAACTTTTGAAAAGGCTGGGTGCCAAAAGAATCTCAGTTCATGGAGATTTTGAACTCATAATAAAATAAATCAAAGGGGAGTACTCAGCCAAACATCCAAGATTAAGGGCTTACAATAATGTTGTTCTAGATTTCCTTGAATGTTTTGTTGAGTTGAGTTATCTATAATTCCAAGAGATCAAAATATCCTAGCTGATGGTATGGATTTTTTAGCTAGTACTTGAAAAATTCCATACCGTCCAAGTCACAAGTACATAGTTGAAGTGAAAAACAAACCAGTCATCCCAGATAATATTAGGTACTAGCAAGTCTTGGGAAATGATGAACAGATTGATTTTTTTTTTTTGTAGTCAAAGAATGAATTCGAGTGTGCCAATATAGATATGGATTGTGATATAGAAAATTATGTAGATAATAGTGTGAATATGATATAATTAAATGAAATAGATCAAGATCAAGAAGAATTAGAAATTTTACAATTGAAAGATAATATTTTTCCTAGAGGGTTAGTTCCATTAGAAGAGTTATTTTATTTTAATGATGTGGCTAAAAATCCAAAATTAAACCTACTGGAGCTGAAGTTCAAGACTATGATATAGTATTTGAACAAGAGCCAAAAATAGTTAAACTATGCAAATATTTACTTCCTACTAAAAAGCAGAAATACATAAAAATTTTCAAAGAATTCATAGATGTATTTTCCTGGAGTGATGAGGATTTAAAATCTTACGACACTGGCATTATACAACATAACATTTCTATAAAATAAGACCAAAAACCTTTCTATTAGAAACTTAGAAGAATCAACTCAAGCCTGTTGCCCTTAGTTGAAAAGGAAGTCAAAAATATGTATGATACCAAGATTATTGTACCATTGAGGTATTCTAAATGGGTATCAAACTTAGTTCCTACTAGGAAAAATACTGGAGAAATTAGACCATGTGTTAATTTTAGGAATCTCAATAAATTTTCTCTAAAAGACAACTATCCTCTACCCAAAATTGACCACATTTTGTAGAAGGTTGTTGTCTCTCACATAATTTATTTATTAGATGGTTTTTCTGGTTACAATCAAGTTCTACATCATCTTGAAGACCAAGAAAAAACAACATTTACTACGACCTAGGGCACTTTCATGTATGTAAAGATGTGTTTTGTCTTAATGAATGTTGGTGCTACATTCCAAAGAGCAATGGATATTTCCTTTCCAGATGAGATAGGAAAGTTTATAGTCATTTATCTCGATGATATCACTGTCTTTTCAAAGATAGATGAGGAACATTTGCTTGACCTAAGAAGATTCTTTGAAAAATGTAGAAAATTGGGTATTTCTCTAAACCTATATAAAACATTGTTTGGTTTGGAAGAATGTAAACTGCTAGGTCACATCATTTGAAAAGATGGAATCAAAATTACCCCTAGCAGAATTGAAGCTATTTTAAAGATAGGTCCTCCTATAAATGTAAACTAACTCCAATATTTCATTGGTAAAATCATATTTTTGAGGATATTTATCCCCAATTTAGCAGAACTTCTAAGACATTAAGAAAAGACATTTGTTAAAATGGAATAAAGAAGAAAAAAAACATTTGACAATGTAAGACAAGCCTTAACTCAAGCTCGTGTGCTAATTAGTCCTAATTTCACAAAATATTTTTTTCATTTTTTCATTTGCATCCGAACATACTATTGCAGCAGTTCTCTTGCAGGAAAATAATGAGGGACATGAACATCCTATTTATTTCTTTAGCAAAGCCTTGAGAGATTTTGCGTTAAAAGACAACATTATGGAAAAGAAAGCTTTTGAATTATTGAAAGATATTAAATATTTTAGAGTTTATGTTCTTCATTAATTGCTTTTGTTCCAAACATTGTGGTGAAATACATACTGACCGAAAATGGACCTGATGGAAAAAGAGGTAAATGGATTGCAATCATCTTAGAATTTGACATTGAAATCAAGCCTAACAAAATTATCAAAGGTTAAGGATTGGAAAAATTAATGGCTGAATAAAATTTTCATGCTTTGGATATAAATTTCGTAGCTGCACTTAATGAACAAGGAGAGCATGCAACTCGACAAGTAACATAAGATTTTGCAAACTCTCCCTAGTATGCAGACCCTATTTTTTCCTGCACAATTTACAAGCTCCTCATGGTTTGACCAAGTCCAAATATATATTTCTTAAACTCAAAGCTATGAAATTTTTTATTCTAGAGAAAAAATTGTATTGGAAGGATGCTGAAGGGATTTTACTAAATTGTTTACTAAAATATGAAGTAGATAAAGTAATGCAAGAATTCCATCAAGGAAATTGTGGAGGACACTTGTACTAGAAGACTACCGCCAACAAGATTTTAAGATCTGGTTTTTACACGCTAAGCTTCTTTGAAAATGTCCATAGGAAATTTAACTCATTCCATCAATGCCATATCTTTGGAGGCAAAATAAATTTGATGCCTTTACCGTTGAAGCCCATATCAGATGGAACTCTTTTTCAGCAATGCGGTTTCAATTTCATTGGATAAATTCAGCCTACTTCCTCAACTCAACACAAGTGGATCCTTAAAGCCACTGATTATTTGACCAAATGGATCAAAGCTATACCTACAAGGCAAGCCACTTATGTAGTGATTATTAAATTCTTAGAAACTAACATTCTTTCAATATTTGGATGCCCCAGAAAAATCATTACTAATAATGCAGTAGCATTCAAATCAAAGAATATGGTGGAATTTTGCAGCAAATATAAAATCATATTGGGACACTCTACTACCTATTACCCACAAGGAAATGGATTAGCAGAGTCTTCCAATAAAATTCTAGTTAATATCATCAAGAAATTGTTGTAGGATAACAAGAAATCGTGGCATAACAAATTAATCAATGCATTATGGGTTGCTATACTCACAACCAAAAAATCAATTGGGATATCCCCATACCAACTGGTTCATGGGATGGAGGCTACTTTTCCTACTTCCTTAGGTGCCCCTATTTTGAAATTGATGTAGGAATTACAAGTAGAGCCCAATTATCTACAAAGGAGAATAAATCAGAAAATACAACTTCAACAATCAAGAGAAGAATTTTACAATAAAAATCAAATTATCCAAGAAAACATCAAGAAGATCTATGATAGAAGAAGTAAAGATGATGATTTTCATATAGGATACAATGTGTTAAAATGGGATTCCATAAATGAAGATAAAGGTAAGCATGGAAAATTTTATAATTTATGGAAGGGACCTTACACAATTGATGCTTACAGAGGTAACAATGCATTTTTCTTGAAGGACCTGACTGGAGCATAACTGTCTAGTGGACCTGTCAATGGAAGAATGCTAAAACATTATTTTTCTCAAGTATAGAAACACTTTTCACTCAAATCAGTGTAAATGCCATTTTATATGTACTATCATGAGAGTTTGGTTCATCTCAGAAGTTGAAGCCCGAGGAGAAGGCCCTAAGCTCCTAATGAATTTGCAACCATAATTACCACAATAATAAGACAATTCTAATGCATAATAAAGACTAAAGACAATGAAACAAGGCTATTGATCTGCAACATTCTTGACACCTCACAGGGAGAGTGCCATCCCCGGCTGGAGCCACTGTTAGGGTCTTATGATTCATAGGATCAAATGATGATTGAAAATTTTCTTTTAGTTAATTTCAAGTTGTAAATGATATTGTATTCTGCAAATGATTCTCAGAAATAAATAAATAAAATGAAAAGAGGGCATATAAAAAAAGAAGAAAAATATAATAAAACAAAAAAAAGAGATCAAGAAACCCCAATAAGAATGTGAAAGTGTGAGCAAGTCCAAATGCCACTAGAAAGAAAAAAAAAATGCATTAAAGAATAAATTAGTGTTTTCGTGTGTAGCTTGTTCAAACGCCACAATGAAAATATCCTTGTTTGAATCATACAATTTAATCATGATCAAACACATTTGAATTTTGGTTTCCTAGGCTAGTGAATAACTTAACCAAACAATTTAATCTTGGTTAAGAATTAGATAGGTAAATTAAAAGGATTAATCAAAATATCTAAGCTTGATTAATTTATTAAATTAGAAGGTTAGAGTAGAAATTAGGAAAATATTTCTTTGAGAAATAAAGTGGGCTTTCAAATTTAATTGCATCCATGATTACTTAAAGATAGTTTAGTGCTTGATTTACGATTAATTATTTAAATTAAACACAATTAATTTTTTTGTAGATAGAGTATTTAGCCTAAAGTTATACATTTTCTAAAGTTGGAGAAAACCAAAAAAATTGTTTGCACTTGTGGTTAAAGAGTGCACATGATCCAACGAAGGAGA
Organism: Pinus albicaulis; assembly: GCA_034641835.2. Classification (NCBI taxonomy): domain Eukaryota; kingdom Viridiplantae; phylum Streptophyta; class Pinopsida; order Pinales; family Pinaceae; genus Pinus; species Pinus albicaulis. The sequence continues at coordinate 936,348,906 of CM076579.1, read as the reverse complement.
TCTTCCCCACCCGAATCAATGACGAGAAAGCGACTCCGCACCCTACACCGTCTTTTCTCATTAACGATGAGGGTAGGGGGGTCCAAAAATGGGTATTGTTTTACCCAGGCCCCATGCTACATGGTAGACGCTCATAACTTCGCACCCCCCCCCCCCCACTCTGAAAACTGCCTCTCTCTCCATCAGTTCCAGTCAACAGTCCATTGCATAAAATGACACGTTTCATCCTCTGCCGACCACATTACAACACTTGTCCCTCCCCCATTTTCTCGTTGACCATTACCATTGTTTATCAACACGTTGTATTTTTCTGTTGCTACCTAACGTTTAACCATTAATTTCTTAGGAACCCATTTTGTAATAGATATAAATATAATGATAATCAATCCACTCCTATAAATCATCACTGCCTAATTTTTCATGACCGTCCTCTACATTTTTTATGTTATTGGATTACAGATCAGCAATCACAATCCATTTCCACTGTTAACACCTATTGTCTCCAGCTAATCTCGAGCCGAGTCACCAGTGAAAAACATCCAATTATCAATTTGGCTAATATTTTGACCCTGTACATCTAATTTTTCTCTGATTATCCCTTAAAGTTGGCAGACATGGCACCAAAGGGAAAAGGAAAATCTACCAATGGAAAACGAAACGATGACAATAACCGTATGACCTTTGTTTTCCCAGACCTCAATGATATACCCTTGGTAGATCAATACTATAAATTGGCTGATACCGAATGTGAATTTGACTTGTTTGAATTGCATCACTGTTTGAACCAGATTTATATTGACTAGGCGGATTATATTAACCTTTGGGAATCCCTATTACCTATGTATTTGTTTCCACAGACACACCATTTCCCTGATTTCACAATATGGTGCCAAACCAGATACAACCCTGTGCAAAGAACCATTGTGGCCCAGAATGGAAACATTCTGGTCACTATTTCACAAGAAGCCATCAAACACATGCTACTGAACCCTGAGAACGATTCCCATTAGGGGAATTTTGAGGTCTAAAATGGGCCTCCTAAGAAAAATGTACAGCTAAAATAAACTTTATAAGAACCAATAGGATTCAAGATGATGATGTCAACCATGGGGGATGATTCACCATTTTTGGAGTAAAAAAGTAAAAAGATTAAAAAATAATAAAATAATAAAACTACTTTTTCAACTCGTAATTTTAACTTATCTTCCTAAGGGTTTACTCAAAGTTCAAGCGGGAATACTCATTGGATGCAAAATTTAATTCCTCATCCAAGGAGTGCCCATGTTGCATACTTTTGATGGACACTACTACACAAAAAATGAGAAATACATAAAAAACGTGATTACAATCACGTTTTTTATGTATGTCTCATTTTTTGTGTAGAAAATTCCATCAAAAGCATGCAACATGGATACTCCTTGGATGAGGAATTAAATTTTGCATGCAACGAGTATTCTTGCTCGAAATTTGAGTAAAAACTTAGGGAGATAAGTTCAAAATATGAGTTGAAAAAGTAGTTTTTTCATTTTTCCCTCTAAAATTTGATGATGTAATCAAATCTTATTTTATTATTTCCAATATTATTTTATAATTTCCTTAGGAGGTCCATTTTAGACCTCAAAATTCCCCTAATGCTAATTCATTTTTATGCAGCTTCCCTAATGGATCTATATCATAAACCCACCTTCCCTCGGAAACCCAAATTTTCGAGATTTTCTTCCCAGAGGATGTTCAAATCCCCAAGAGAAATATCCCTTTCCCAACTTCCAGGTTCCCGGAAAAGGATAAACATATTATTTCTTTAGTATCTTTCCTTCTAGGGTACCAGTCAGAATAGTGGGTGGATGAGCCTATTTTAGGTTTTCTTTCCATTTTTTCCAAGGAACACAAGCCAACATTCATGTTCAATTTAAATCAATTTTTTGCAGAAAATAAGCATGAATAGTTGATGAATATCACTACATAAGGCATGTTAAATTATGCATCTATATTAGTTTACATGTTTCTTTTTCAGCAAGGTGACAAATTCATATAACACTGCACAAGAAATATGATCAAGGAGTTAGTCAAACATTAATACAATGGACCTTATTAGTAAGAAAAAATTCAACAGAGTTTAGTTTTGAAGATTTTATAGATAGATTTATTCATACAGCTACAGGGCTTCTCAACAGTGAAGTTGAACCAAGGATTAACTCATAAATCAAAAGGATTTTTCACCTAAGTGAGCAGATCAAGGCTGGAGACTCGTATTTATAAAAGAGCTATCCAGAAATAAGACTTTACGACTGTGAACTGGCTCCATACAGACTACCCAAATTTGTTCCAATTAGGATTTTTTCCCTGGAATATATAAGGAAAATGATTGATATGGATGAAATCCACTTTTTTTAAGTTAAAAAGAATCACAGTTTAAGATAAAAACACAAGTGGTACCTTTCACATGCAATAACAGAGCATCTGGGAATGAGGTAGATTCAATCCTCAAGCAGATGAATTTTCAACTAAGTTTTACCCAATCATATGACCCCTTGAACATAATTTATAATTTAAAGGTGGAGAAAAAACCACACCTTACAATCACACCCCCAGCCCAGAGATTGATAAATTCATGAATCAAGATCATTTGGAGGAGAATACACTACATGAACCAGAAGAGAAAATTTTGTCAACAACCACTTCCCAGACTCTATTGCCTCAAGAGAAACGGGAAAAAAGATAGAGGGAAGAAATATCTTCAACAGTTACTGAGATTAGTGCTAAGGAATTCATCATCTATAAGAAAAGGCAGAAGATAGACCCCAAGACATTCACCACTTAGGATGATGAGGGAAAGGAAACCATAATCATGACTAGTCCACATGTCTCAACACGATAAGAGGACCTTTACTTTGATACTCCATCCTCCTCGGCCTCACAGGATCCTTTAGAGGTAGTTCAGTCGACAGAGTTGGTTGATAACCAAGATGAGCCCAACATCTTTGTTGTCTTGAGCGGTCCTGACCCAAGTTTGGATTTAAGGTTTTCCAATAAACCCCTGTACTACTAGCCCTTTCGGCAATGGCCTCCTTGAATAGGTCAAGGTCTCACCCGAAGTAGTATGGGAGGTTGTTGGAACCAAGTTTCTGCACCTTGAGTGAGAGAAAGTTAATTAAAGTCAATCCCTTCAGATCTAATAGACCCACGCTGGAGAAGCCATAAAACAGAAACCCTTAACAATATATTGATAGAATAACTTAAGAGAAGCTCATAAATCATCAGATAACATGTTAACAAAAGCAAGGTTACTAATCATAACCAGATCTATGCATTCATTCCTTCTATCAGTATCGCATCCACACGTGCATCAATAAATTGTCACTATTTAACGAACATATATAACCTTAGAAATAACATAGAACACAACCAATAACCTTAACACAGAAATACTCAGATATCACAAAAAAATATTATCATTTTTTCATATTCAGATCCAACTTAGAGACACTATTTAATAGCCCGTGCACACAGCTAGCGGGGTCTGTACACAGCATGACTTAGGGTCTTGGCACACACAGCCAATAGGAGCCCTTACCCAGACAAATCCACACAACAAGTATCACATATCCAACATTTGCATCCAGACTTAATCAAAACTTACCTCTAGACTCGATCTTATTCATCTATTTATACTATTTTTGCATGCGCTACTCTATGGTCCGCAAACCATGGTTTGCAGACCCTTGGTCTACCCTTTGACCCTTTACAATTCATTAGGGGATTTGACCCACCCCAAAGCCCCTGTGCCAAACTAAAATATTACAAAATATATCAAAAATATATCAAAATTGCATGCAAGGGACCCCGCTCCAATAGGCCCCCAACAAAATCTTCTGACTCTTCTGAGTCACAGCAGTAGTGGGGTATTCATTTTAAGCTCAAGCGCCTTGATGGCCGCAACAAAGGGGGTCAAGATATCTGCACTTTGGATTGTGACATTCTGCACAGTTTCAACCAACTGTTCTGACGGAGGCCCTGCAGCGGTCGGAGTGACCCTCTTCATCGCATGGTTCAGATTGTAGGCGACAACATCAAGGTCCTGACATAGCGGCATGGCCTCCTCCACCCAAGGCTTGATGTGATCAGTGACAATTTTCTTCCTAACCTCCCACATTATCCAAAATTTCATCAGAGCACAACATAAGGAATGGATCATGTACACAAGCATCATTGAACTTGCGCAAATCTACGCAAATCCTTATCTCTCCCTTGGTTTTATTTTCTTGGACCACCATAGGGTTTACCCAATCCGAATGCTCAACTGGCTCAATGATACCCATGGCCACCATCTTATCGATATCCTCCTTAACTTTCTATTTATATTTACGGTTCATCTGATAGGGTCGTTGTTTTACAGGACATGCATCCGGCTTCAAGGAGATTCTCATGAAACCCATATCTCCCACGATTCCCTTTAGCTCAGAGAACTTCATAGGGAACAAGTCCTGATATTCGGTCATCAACTCCATCATTTTGCTAACTATATCATCATCCCAGTAATCCCCAATTTTGGCCATCTTGGGCTTCTCTTATGTTCCAATGTTGACTTCCTTCAACTTTAATGGCTTGGTCACATCTATTGTCTATAATAGGGGTCCTGCAACGACGTGCTCTCCTTCCCACTCTAGGATAGTGATATTTCTGGGATCCTCATCACAGTCTTCTACTGACAAGTTTATATAGTTGAAAATATCTTGCATCTGCGCATCCTATGCTAGCGTAGCACATTCTTTCCGTGGTATGGACTCATCAAAGACAAGAGAATCTATATCTTGCAATGCTTCATCTAGTTTCTTCGTTCCTCCTACTAACCCAAATGTCACCAGGAAATCTCCTCTCATTGTACCCTAGTGGTGAGTGCACTGGTGTAGCTCTGGATCTAGATACTAGGTAGTGGGAATTGGTCCTAAGGCACGAATAAACGTATGGACCCATTCATTCCAAGTCCTTTCATTCCATGCTTCCATCCACATAGTCAAGTATTTGCGCGAGTCCCCACGACGAGAGAAGAGTTCCATGGGTGGGTTGACTGGAGGTTCAAATCATAGGATCATCATTTTTTGTCATTCCTCCAAATTCTTAAAATCCCCCTTATGGGTTTCCCACCACTGTGCAGGGTTTGCATGTAATATCCCAAAATAGGGAATTTCTACAACAACAAGAACATCTTAAGATGTTCCAAAGTTGGAGCTTCAGCAAATCATGAACATAGTAATGTAAATCATCTCATAAGATGTAATAGAACATATAACTAGTAGATGGATGATCAGCAGCAAGAATATGACCTATACAATCCTTCCAAAGTGGGGAAATGCAACAATATATGGCATAAAACAACTCTCTTCAAAAAATAATGCTATATCTGTGAGAAATGGGACTTGGATCCCTTCGAATATACTTCATGCAACTCACATCCAGAATTGGAGCTTAAACAAATCCCTCAAGGCAACATAAACAAATCTCCCCAAGCCAGTATGACTCAAATAAGCCCAAACCCCATAACTTTTCTTAACAGAAATGATTGAAGCATGTAACAGAATTATTTTAATGAGGGTTTATGCAGAAAATAATGAGAAATAATAGGCTTGTAGTCTATAATCATCCAATGGCTAAGAAAATGGAGATTCCTTCCTCTTTATACAAAATAATAGTAACCCGGCAAGGGTTTTAAGAGATTACAATGTATAAAAGTGCAGATCTACAGATCGAGATATGGAAAATGCAGTTGTACTGCAGCTCTGCATAAATATAGATTAAATGTACAAAGAACAGAAGAAGAATTAAATACAAAGCTTTCTGGGAGAAGGGTTGGCCCTTCCTATTGGAGGTCGTGTGATTTAATAGATTGGCATACTAAATGACAAGGCAACATCAGAACCACTTTGGAATCCTAGGATCTATCCCTCCTGGATTCAGAGAGGGATCTCTCTCTATATGTTTTGAAAGGATATATCTTTAAGGCTTATGATATGATATTAGGCTAGTTATGAAGTGCAGGGGGTTTGTTTGTTTTTGGTTGGGAATCATTAAATGATAAGGTCATGTGAAGTGAAGAAGGAAATAAGTGGAAGGATTTTTCAGCATGGGAAGATAGGTAAAAAAACAGTGCTAAACCATTGGGCTATGGAGTCATAAAAGGGTTTACTTGCACAAAAACTATTCAAGGGTTTTCAAAGGGCAAGTCATCTATATCAGAAGATCTTTTAAGTTGAGTTTGTGGTATGGAACATTAAGAAGTGTGGTGAAAGGAGCAAACATGTAAGAAAACAAAGGGAAACCTAAGATCAGGTAAGGACTTTTAACCTATCCTGTTTTTAACATACTGTCAAGGGAAAACATTTAAGATAAACACAAAAAGTATCCTAAGATCAAGTAAGGACTTTTAACCTATCTTGCTTTGGGCTTACTTTTATGGGAAATCTCCAATACAGCTATTTAAGAGTAAACAAGGGACAGGGCTAACCATAAACTTACTTGATTAGAACTCTACTTAGAATGTAGTGAAAAAATCATTCAAGTACAACATCTCAAGTTCTACTCAGCAAGACACGGGCTCACCAACATTCCTTGACTGGTTATGCTCTATTGAAATCATTCTCAAACACACATTTAGAAGAAAACACAAAGATAAATCTTATCAGTGAGAATTAGGGTACTTTAGTAGTATATCCTATTCTATATTTGTTGCTCTTTATCAGAGAATATGAAAAAAGTGGAAACATAAGGAGGATAACAATAACAGTGAGAAAAACATCACCAATGATTTAGATTAGGATCCAGTGAATCTACTTGTATATTGATGTGAAAGACTAGTTACATAATTCAAATCCAATAGCTTTTACAGTCCAATTCTTCTCTTCCTAGCCTACTAAATTACAACTACTCATCCCTCTTACTTAATAACAGTTCAAACAAATAACAATTTTCCAACCATTACAATGTGTTTTCTGTGAATACATATAGGTGAGAGAGAAAGAGTGTTGCAGAAATGGTAATAAATACTAATTAAGACAAAGTGGGAGAGGTCTTTGAATGCCCATTCTGCTCAATAATCATAGTAATAACTATTGTACCCTTTCAATAGTTTTTTCTGTCTGTGATGCATATCTGGTAGGCTAGTAATAACTCCGAAGTGTGTTCTTTGAAACTAACCATGGCCTGAAGTACTTTGTTTGACCTCTATGAAAAGTAAACTGTCATTTTTTTGGGTTTTGCAGCCTCATGACTATGCAATAACTGTTTTGACAGTTTTAAATAGGTTCTGTCATCAAGATGGCTGTCAAGGTGTCTTTAAAAAGTAAAGTGGACTACAGGTGTCCTTTTGGTCCTTTGGTGGAGTAACAGCTTCTGTATAAGTGGCATTCGAGACCTTTCTTCTATTGATCTCTCTTTGTTTTTTTTGTGTACAGGTGGCTGCGTCGGAGGGTTTGCTGTGTAACCAATTCCCATGACGCATTGATTTAAAACTTGGAAATTTGACCCTTATGTCCCTTTTCTGCACTAAATTTCGGCCACAAAGGATCGTCATCCTTGGCCTCTGCAACTAAATTGCTGTGGGACGGCTCTTTATCTTAGGACCACCATTAAACCTGCAAAAAAAATTAAACATATTATACAAAACCTACGTGGGGGCTTAACTGCTTCAGAAGGCTTAGCGAGGGGTTATGGAGCAGCGAGGAGGCAAGGTGAATGCAGCGGGGAAAAGTTTCATGGTGCAAAACCACGAAAACCAGGGTTCAAACTGAGTTTGGCGTGAAGATTTGGAAAGGTGGTATTAGAAAACCGGCAACAGTTTTCGTGTGAGGTGAAGGCAGTAAGTGGTTTGGAACCGATCGAATGCGATACGGTCTGGTAGTTGATGTGTGTCCCCTGCAAAATGACTTATTTCGCGTTCAAAGTGCACAGAGGGGGAGGGGGAGAAAAATGGACGTGAAATGGGATCTAGGTCGTTGGATCTAGGGGGGGGGGGGCGAGACAGATCAACGGTGGAGATCACATAGAAACACAATGAAAGGCCCCAGCGTGGTTGGGTGGGACCAGTGGGGTTATAAAGGAAATTGAAAGAAAAATGCGTATTTCAGGGGCACTTGAGGTACGGACGATTTTGCAGGTCAGGTGCCCCCGTAGTAAATCTCAGCCGTTGGATGAAAATCTCCAATATTCCGAGGAGTCAACTGCGGGGGCACTCATATAGTTGAGCTTGTGCTGGAAAGTGCCTGCGGGTGGAAAATATGGGAAATCGATGCGAGCCATCAGATTTGGAGGATGGACGGTGGAGATTTACTTGGCAGATCGGCAATCGACGGGGAAGAGGGTCCGGGAAGGAAGGATTTGGAAGTTGTGATGGCCGATGGAGGAGAGCGATTGCGATAATGTGATGGAGTGAGAGCCGTTGGATCAGGGATGAGATAAACGGTGGAGATGCGATTGGGAAAGCGCATCGGTGAGGGAGACATGTTTGGGAAGGAGGAAAATGTGATGGCCAGTGAGCGTGAACCGCTCGATCGGGTAGAGTTCGAATCAAGGGGATCGCATCGGCCTAGAAAAGGAAAGCAGAAGGGAAAAGGGTGAGGCTGATGCGATGGAGGGGTGCGATGGCCATCGGATCTTGGGGAAATGGATAGTCTAGATCTTCTCGGAGGATCGGCCGTCAGTGGGAAAGGAAACTTGGAAGTGGGAACTTGGAATCGCTGATGAGCGATGGCGATGGAGCGATGCGCTTGAGGACCGCCGGATTGGCAATGAGATCGAAGGTGGGGATTCAAAGCAAAAAGTGCATCGGCGCTTCGTATATCAGCGAAAAAGATATGGGAACGGAGAATTTTGAATCGTCGATGGCCGATAGCCAATGGGCTCAGTGCTTTGGTCACAGTGGTGGGTTATATGGCGGGAAAAATGGGCTAGGGACTAAGATGAAGGCGCTTAAAACCCAAAGTCGGAAAATAGGCTGAAAAGGGGCTTTTTGAAGGTTTTTGAGGGATTCGATTGGGTAAAAGAAGGGTTTTTAAACCTTATAAGAGGGACTTTACAAGGTTTAAAAGGATTTTTAGGAAATGAGGGATTTTTCAGAGGGGAAAAAAGATGGAGCATGAGTCTGAAAATAGTTTTCTTCATGATAACGACAGGGCTTTGTGAAGATGGATCCCTTGGACAAATGGACATAGCAAGGCTTCAAGAAGTCACATATTTGCTTTAAATTTGTTTCTTGAAGACTAAGACCTTTTTTAGCCATCATAGTATATGAAAAATTTATATATGGTTAACAGCGGCTCCAACTTGGGGATGGCAGCTCCTTGGAGGTGTCAAGAACCTCATAAATAATTCCTGGAAAGTAGACCAGTGTACTGCACCTTGACAAATCTTCTTTCTTTATTGATTATGCTGTTTGAAAAATGATCAATCATCACATTATAACAAATAAAATTTCCCCAAACAACTACCTACACAGCCTACTTTCCTAACATTTTTCTTCATAAGGTGCACTTGGACTTGCAAACCTTTTGACATCAACATTTTATTCTTTTATTGAAAGCAGGAAACTAATCTAAATCTACCCTTATAACTTCCATGAGCCAAGATTAAAAAATTGGACTCAAAAACTCTCTACCTAATCTACCATCTTCCAGGATTAAATTTTCTGAAAGATCTGTATTCTCTACATTCTAAAACAGAAATTGAAAACATAGTCAAACCAGGATTAAACTATCTGATTTGCTATAAGACTATGGCATAAAACAAGCTGCACATAGACCTTTATTTGCAGAAAGTAGAACAAAACTTGGAAGGCTTAAGATCTGAAAACAATGAGAGTGCTTCCTTCTTTCTTTCAACTCTGATTTGATCTCTTTGAGCAGTATTCTTCTTTACCTGGTTCAAGTTTTCAGTATGTTAGAACCAATATTTTTCCTTTCTTCGGCTTGAGTTTTGAGCTTGTTTGAGCCATCTTTCTTTTGATTTTTTGGTTCAGATTTTGAGCATATTAGAACCATTCTCTCTATCCTAATCTAATCTACTGATAATCCAAGATTAAACAGTTTGGAAAATATTCTTCACTAACCTATCAGCAGTAAATTGAAATCTATCTAGTCATGATTAGGCTATATGACTAAATATCAGTGCTCTTTCAAGTAGTGGAATTTAAGCTTGCACACTTTCAGACTTTCCTTCTTTTTTGGTATGGGAATGTACCTTTCTCCTTTTATATCTGCCCTCTTTTCTCTTTTCTATTGTTTTTGTATTTTTATTTTTTCAAAACAAAATAAAACTATGATATTTACAATGGAAAATGAAAGCTTTAAATAGTGAGTTCAGCAGAAATAATGCTTGAGCATCCTGCCATTGACAGGACCCCCATACAGGTCTGTACCATCCATATTTTGTAGAAAAAAAGCATTGTGACCAATAGAAGATTGAATTATGTAGGGACCTTGCCATAAATTGTCAAACTTTCCATGTTTTCCCTTGTCTTCTCTCCTGGAATCCCATTTGAGTACTTTGTCACCAATTTTGAAATCACTGGCCTTTGTCCTCTTATCAAACAACTTTTTCATATTCTCTTGTACTTTATGTGCTCTGTTATAAACTTCTTCCCTGGTTTGATGAAGATGTATGGTCTGATTTATCCTTCTCATCATGCTATCTTCCTCTGATTGTATCTCTTGGACCAACTTCATCACTGGCACTCCTAAACTGGTAGGAAAAACTATATCTGCTCCATAAACCAGCTAATAGGGATACATTCCAATTGATTTCTTTGTTGTATATCTATCTGCCCATAAAGCATGTACTATCTTGTTGTGCCATGACCTCTTATTTTCTTCCAGCAGCTTCTTTGTTATGTTCATCAGGCTCTTATTGGAAGATTCTGCTAACCCATTACCTTGAGGGTAATAAGTTTTGGAATGACTTTTATTAGCAGTGGTTTTCCAATTGAGGTGGCCTCCACATTCTCCTTCATGAAACTCGTGCTTGATCCTATCTACATCAACCTCATGCAAACATTTAAGAAATAAACCACTAGCATTCTTCCAATATAGACACTTGTCTAAAATGCAGTAATTAACAGCTTTCAACTTTAAAAATATTTCATTTTTTTTAGACAAACCAGGAGGGGCATTGAGGTTAGTAAGCACATACAAAATATTAGCATACCAAGATGAATTGAGGAAATGATCCTCAATAAGTGGGGCTGGTAATTCTTCATGCCCATCTAATGCATATATCATTTTTATTTCAAGTGCTTGCAAGTTAGATTCAGCCATTAATTGTGCTAGGCCTTTACCCTTGATGATTTTAGTGGGTTTAATTTCCAAATCATATTCTAGTATCACAATAATCCACTTTCCTCTTTTTCCATCAGGGTCTTGTGACAAGATGTCTTTTACCACTACATGAGGCAAAAATTCAATAATGTGATAGTGTAAGATATAAAATTTGAAATCCTTCAAGGCTTTTACCAAAGCATAGGCCTGTTTTTCCATGATATTATATTTTAGAGGTGCATCTCTTAATGCCTTGCTGAAAAATGCAATTGGCTGCTCTTGTCCTTTTGGATTTTTCTGTAATAGGACAGCGGCCACAGTATGTTATGATGCAAATGAAAATATGAGGAAGTCCTTAGTGAAATCAGGACTGATAAGAACTGGTGCTTGGGTAAGTGCATGTTTGACTAGTTCAAAGGATTTCTTTGCTTCTAAGGTCCATTTAACTCCTATCTCTTTCTTTAGCATATTTTTCATGTTCCTAAGGAGTTCTGCTAGGTTGGGTATGAACCTTCTCAAGAAATTAATCTTTCAAATGAAGGATTGAAGTTCTTTGATGTTTCTGGGGTGACTGATTTGCAATATACCTTCCACTCTTTTTGGGTCTATTTTAATCCCCTTTTCAGATATGATATGACCAAGAAGTTTACCCTCTTGGAGACCAAACAATGTCTTCTTAGGATTTAAAGATAGTCCAAATTTTCTACATTTCTCAAAGACCTTTCTTAGGTGTACTAGGTGTTCTTCATCTGTTTTGGAATAGAATATAATGTCATCTAAATAAATCACAATGAAGTGGCCTATTTCTTCCGAGAAAGAGATATCCATGGCTCTTTGAAAGGTGGCACCTGCATTCATTAATCTTGTTAGTGTCAGCCTTTGCAGCCTTCCTCCAGTGATCAAACATTCTCTTACAAAGTGATTTTAAGGCGTCAAGGTCAAATTTTGTCATTTCAATGAGTCTTCAAGAAAAAATTTGGTCACTAGGTATTAGGTCTAGGGTTTGCTTTCACTCTTTTCAAAGTTGTCCAAATGTCGGTCCATGTCACCATTCAGATGAGTGTACCATCATTCATAGGGTTTTCATCATCATGTCAAGTTCCAAAGGGTCATTTTACACCTTGTTCATGCTTTAGTTGTGCCTAGGTAAGGTTCATTTCCCTCTCCTAGGGTTTTGAAGGTAATTTCTCTTGGATGGTCAAATCATCAGCAAAAATTGTATCCTAATGTTCTTATACCTTCCCCTATCCTAAATGTACCTTATATAACACTTCCCATCACAGAGATCCCCCAAATTCCTCATTTTCGCACAAACCCTAGTTTCTTGCTACAACTTGGCAATTTTCTAGGCTAGGATTGTGTTTTTCCCTTTTGGGCCCCTTCCCCTCACTCAATCTCTGAAATTCCACTTTCCCCTACTTCCTAACATCCCTCCCTACTTCCCAAAATTTTCTCAATAATTTATAAGCCCCTTATCCCCTTCATTTCGCTTCATTTCGACAAATCCCTTGTTCCACACATCGGGATAGGTTTTACTCCAATGATGTTTCTGAGCAATAAAAGATGAATTTGGAAAAAATGGGAGATTTTTTTGTCCAAAATAGGCCAAGAAAGAAAAAAATCCTTCAATTTTTACACAGGTGTCATGGTTTTAAAGAAATGTAAAAAATACCGTTGCCTCAGGAGAATTGATGCACCTCTGAAGTGACCTTGGGAAAATCAAGCTTTTTCCTAGCTTGGTTGGACAAATGACTTGCTTGATGAGTCAAATGATAACTAGACACAAATATATTTCCAATGAGCTATCATGAGTTCAATTTTTAGTTTAGGAAGACCTTCAAAAGTTGACTACAACAGCACTCTGCCTTGAGGCAGCCTCATTTTTGCACATTTTGACCAGTCTTGGGAGATTTGATTTTTGAAAGAGAAAATGAACTTCAAATTGAAAAATTCCAATTGGGTTGGAAATTAGAATCAATAAGCATTCCAACAAGATATCGCGTGCCCATTTTAGAGACCGGTAAGGCCTCCAAAAGCCTCCTGCAAAAGGGCGCTATGCATTGGGTTTATGGCGCGGCGCATAGAGCTGCAAGCCCAATTTCACCATAAACTTCTCCAAATTTTCCAAATGTCCTCAAATATGTGGTGTGAAAGTAAGTTAAGAGTTTTTTCCATTGCAAGTGAATATTTTTTCTCAGAATTTATGGTGGTTTAGTGTGCGAAAGCTCATCATTCAGTCCAAAAGCACAAACGAAACAAAACAGAGTTTTAAAGTGAAATGTCAAGTTTGCAACATTACAAAGTGGGTTTTTTCAAATGAAAAATCAAATTATTTGGTATATATATGATTTTTATGTTTAAAAACTCCATTTTTATGCCAAAGAGAAAGCAGTGAGAAAGATGAGAGTTGTGAGGAGCGAAGCAATTGTTTGGAGGTCAGACTGTGTGAAGTTGTACAGCGCGGAGCATTGGGCAGTCGGCACGACGCATCGGGCGTGCGTGGCGCATAGGGTAGCTTCCCTGGTGTGTATTTTTGGTCCTGCGTGGCGCATTGGAGGAGCACGACACACTGGGTTGGTTGCGCGGCGCATTGGGCCGGAACATAAATTTTTGCCATTTCTTCAAAAACTCCAAATCGACTCGGTCTCCCTTGCTCCAAGTAAGTCCATGCGACCTTGTAATTGCCATGAACAAGTATTTGGTGTTGATATGAGATTGATTATGAAGACTTGAATACAAAAACTAAAAACCCTATTCTCTTGTTTTAAGATTGCTCCTAGGGTTTTAAAATTGGTTTTTGGTGTCAAACATTTCCACTTCCTTCACTTTGTTTTTCCCCTCCTCACTGTTCATTTTCTCACCACAGTCCCCTTTTCCTATTCACCTTACATGCCTAAAGTCAATAAACCCTATCCCATTCCCATTTTCCCCATACCATTTTTGAATTTCCCTCAAATCCCAAGTTATCCCAAAAAATTTAAGTGGCTGTCCCAACACACATATTTCAAGTGGTAAATTTCTAATTTCACTTGACAAAAGCCCATTATTCCCATTACCCTATTCCTCCATATTCCCTCCCATTTGACACATATTTTGAAATCCAATCAAAAACACCAAAATTCTCATACAAGATAACATAGACCTTGGACATCATGGAGACAGATACCGATACATCTTATGACCGAGACAATGATTCCACCACTGAATTGCTCGCACCAAGAAGGCATTAAAGCATCGGAAAAGGCATGATAGAATCCAAATTTTGGCCAAAGATTATTTGGCTCAGCGTAGCACTTGATGGTGGAAATTCAGCCCAAATTTCAAGAAATTTTGGAAACTTTTTGTCAATTTTGAATTTTTTGGCCTTAACACGGATTTTCCTGCCCGACGCATAGCGCCACTTGGCACGCGCTTATAATTGGCAGCTCTTCTGAAGGAAAAATTTTCATTTATGGATTTTTCATCAAAAGGTATGCATGCCTATGGATTACCTAAGGATTTTGAAAAGTTTTGGGTTTCCTAAGGGGTCAAAAACACCCTAAAAATGGCCTTTCTGCCACTTTTTGGACACACAGGAAGCAGTGTTGGGAGATTTGATTTTTGGAGGGGAAAATGGAAACCAAATTCAGAAATTCCACTTGGGTTGGAAATTAGACAAGCAGGGATTTCCAACGAGCTATCATACACTCAATTTGGACTTCGGGAAGGCCCTCAAAATCAGCCACAAAGTTGTGCTACACATAGATATTTCAGGCGCAACGCATTGGGAAATTTGGCCTAATTTTCATTCAGCAGTTCAAATTTTCGCCTAGTTTTGGCCAGTTTGACTTTTTATCTTCATATGTATAGCTCTTGATGTAACTTGATGTAATTTCATGACTTTGATGTAATTTTGGCACATTTTTACTCATGCAAGTAGATTCATTCACCAAAAAGTGAAATGTAACTGAATGAATCAGTTTCCTATCTTATAGAGGCAAGCTGTTTCATTGCCTATTTTCCAGTTCTTAGTTTAGATCTTGTTGAAATAGCTCCTAGAATGGTGAGCTCGACCCCTAGAGGCATGGGGATGAGTTAGGCTGGTCTATATCTTGTATTTCTTCAGTCATTTTCAGAGTTGGACACTTGGGATTTCTTTGAACTTCATTGTACATTTCATCTCTGCAATTTTGGCAAAGGAATAGACCAGGGTTTGCAGCACTCTTTGGGATCCATGTGGCTCTATGTTTTGATGGTGTATTTCTCTCTCTAATTTTAAGTTCACTGATGTATTATGTGTATCATTTCCCTTCTACTTTCTTCTTAAATTAAACAAATGAGTGATAAAGGTGGAATTCATTAGATTGCTTTGCTCTGCCTTGAGTTTTGTTTAATTTTCCATGTTTTCATCTGTTTGAAGAGGATTCTTGAAATCTTCTTTCCCTCTTCAGCTCCTCACTGGTCTGAAATATCCATTCATTCAATCCAAAGCATCAAAACATTTTCCTTCCTTACCCCATTTAGAACTCTGCAAAAACTAGGCCTCATCCCCGGACCCAAAACTGCCTTTCCCTTTGATTCCAACAAAACCCCCAAAACCAAAATCAAAATCCTTTACTTATATCCCTAGCCTAAAATCAGCCTTTATTTCAAGTCATCTCAAGCCTTATTAATTATCTTTGTTGAGATTGACTCGGAGAGAGCCCTCTCCTGATCTGGTAGGGCTAGCTACCAGACTGAGCGTGGTTTGATGTTACCCTGAACTCTGCCTTCCTTCAACCTGAGGTAGATTTAGGCAATAACATAGTGGAAACTCCACTGGGTAGAAAATTTTTTTTTTGCTTTATAAACTACAAATGGAGCCTGAAGTTAGCCAGATAGCTTTCAAAACGCTCTTGCTTTGCATTAGCGAAAGTAGATGAATGTTGCTTCAGTCAATCTTCGGTCTAGTTTATGAACTGAACATCTGGTTTCCTCAGTAAGATCTAATCAAGTTCAGATATGATTGTTGATGGTGGAAAACGATCAGACACCGCAAGTCTGAAATCATTCACCTGGCGATTCTAAATTAGTTTCGAGATCAGATCCAAGGACTCCACTGGAGGATGAACCTGACCAGCAAAAACATGAGAGGACAATATGGAAAGATCAGGTATTCAAGTTGGAATTTCATCCAAGACATTTTGTTCTTTGTTCTAAATTATTTCTTCTCTTTTCCCGAGAATATCAAGAAGGCTTTGCAAAGTATATTGTATTTGAGAAAAGATCCTCGTCCTGCATTTGATTCCTTCCCTTTGAAGATTGTAAATACCAAAGATTTGCATGCTTTTGAGCTTAATCAAGACCTTTCCTCCGAAATCTTGTGATGACCATATTCAAACTGATGAACCTTAAGAGACCAAGACTGAACATAACCCTATACCTTGCAAAATTCCAGATCGATACAAGCCTCTGATTTTACCTCCTATATCCCATGCTTTCCCTAAAAATCATGACCTATATCTACCAAGATTTGACGGTTAATGTGACAACATCACTGCTGAGAGACATGTTCTAAATTTTGAATCTTTTCTTGACCTTTTTGAAGTTGATGAAGAGGATGTAAGTATTAGGCTTTTTGCTCTTTCTTTGCAAGGCAAAGTTAAGAGTTGGTTCAAAACCCTACCTGATGCGAGCTCACATACCACTAAGTTACTTGGTTCTCGGTAAGAGCAAAGTCTGTCTGATCAATACCACTAAGTTACTTGGTTCTCGGTAAGCTTCTAGAAAAGGGTAAGTCAACTTGGGTATCTAATAGAGCTGTAAGGTCTTCAGGCAATGAGTCATCTCTATGAAAGGGTCTGACAATAGTTGGATCCCTAGATACAGGAGACTTCCTAAGAATGCTTTCTATATTATCAACTATTTCAGGAGGATTTGGGTCAGGATAAGCTCTGGTATGGATTCTTCTTGAAGC
Source organism: Pinus albicaulis (assembly GCA_034641835.2). Classification (NCBI taxonomy): domain Eukaryota; kingdom Viridiplantae; phylum Streptophyta; class Pinopsida; order Pinales; family Pinaceae; genus Pinus; species Pinus albicaulis. The sequence continues at coordinate 936,331,671 of CM076579.1, read as the reverse complement.
TAGTATATTAATATTTAGACCCAGAAAGAAGAAAGTTAGCTAGATATGACAATCTTTAGAGGAAAACTAGTCTTTAACAAAGAAACTTAATGCTCAAAGTTTCCTAATCATGGGTGAGCATGATGTTTAATGGTAGTGTGGGCTGCCCCAACGGAGGTTTTGTGAAAACCAGGTGTAATCAGCAGGCCTACTGATCACCAATGGAGTCTTTTGGTCTTTTAGGGGTTGTGGAGTTGCCAAGTGGATGATTTAAAATGTTTAAGATGAGTTGTTGTCCACCATCAGTAATTAAATACCAATTATAAGGTTGTTATGGGTCTTCTGAGCTCTTAAGGATGTCTGAGATGCAATTCATTTAGAATTTCCCTAGTGGAGTCACCATTATGTTGGAGGTCCTGTGATTTAGCAGATTGGCATACTAAATGACAAGGCAACATCAGAACCACTTTGGAATCCTAGGATCTAGCCCTCCTGGATTTAGAGAGGGATCTCTCTATATATGTTTTCAAAGGATATATCTTTAAGACTTATGATATGATATTAGGCTAGTTATGAAGTGTAGGGGGTTTGTTTGTTTTTGGTTGGGAATCATTAAATGAGAAGGTCATGTGAAGTGAAGGAGGAAATAAGTGGAAGGATGTTTTAGCATGGGAAGATAGGTCAAAAAACAGTGCTAAACCATTAGGCTATGGAGTCATAAAAGGGTTTACTTGCACAAAAACTATTCAAGGGTTTTCAAAGGGCAAGCCATCTATATCAGAAGATCTTTTAAGTTGAGTTTGTGGTATGGAACATTAAGAAGTGTGGTGAAAGGAGAAAACATGTAAGAAAACAAAGGGAAACCTAAGATCGGGTAAGGAATTTTAACCTATCCTGCTTTTGACATACTCTAAAGGGAAAAGGTTGAGGCCCAATGCGATGGAGGGGCGCAATGGCTGTTGGATCTCGGGGAAATGGACGGTCTAGATCTTCTCGGAGGATCAGCCATCGGCGGGAAAGGAAACTTGGAAGCGGGAACTTGGAATTGCCGATGAGCGATGGCGATGGAGCGATGCGCTTGAGGACCGTCGCATTGGAAATGAGATCGACGGTGGGGATTCAAAGTGGGAAAGCACATCGGCGCTTAGCATGTCGAAGAAAAGGATATGGGAACAGAGAATTTGGAATCGCTGATGGCCGATAGCCGAAGGGCTCAGTGCTTTGGTCGCAGTGGTGGGTTATATGGCGGGAAAAATGGGCTAGGGGCTAAGCCAAAGGCGCTTAAAACCCAAAGTCAGAAAATAGGCCGAAAAGGGGCTTTTTGAAGGTTTTTAAGGGATCCAATAGGGTAAAAGAAGGGTTTTCAAACCTTATAAGAGGGAATTTACAAGGTTTAAAAGGATTTTTTAGGAAATGCGAGATAAATGAGGGATTTTTCAGAGGGGAAAAAAATGGAGCATGAGTCTGAAAATAGTTTTCTTCATGATAACAACAGGGCTTTGTGAAGATGGATCCCTTGGAAAAATGGACATAGCAAGGCTTCAAGAAGTCACATATTTTCTTTAAATTTGTTTCTTAAATACTAAGACCTTTTTTAGCATCATAGTATATGAAAAAATTACAGATGGCTAACACTTCCTCCAGGGAATAAGCTCACAAGCAAGGGTTCAAACCCTGCTACTGAAACACTGGGAAAAATGACGCAGAGAATTGCGCTGTAGGAGATGGAGAGTGCTTTGGCCACATGCCAAGATGTCCAATATGCTCAGAAACCTCCTGTACAAATCTTGCAAAGAAAGGGAAGCTCCCTCCTCTGAAAGATAAGCTCAGAAAGCAGTGTGATGATCTCTCCACTGCAACACCCTGCAACACAATGTTTCCTGCTACAAGAATAACGCTGTAGCTGAAGGAGGATGCTTGGCCTCAAGCTTGAATGTGGAAAATTGAAGTATAATGCTCCTCCAAGAGGCATCTTAAGGAAGGAGAAGGAATCCCTAAGCAGGAATGCCTTGTGCTAAACAACACTGCATACTCAACTCAACAACTGAAGAATGCTCAATAGTCTAAGTAGACCAAAATCAATAATCCATAAGCTAACCCCAAATGGCTGCCATCCTCTTCCTTATAAAATTTGTGAGCCTCCTCACCTTGGGTCTCACCCATTAGGGTTTCCAACTCCACATGAGAAATTTCCCTCCAAAATTAAGTTGTACCTTCATCAAGGCCACTCCTCCATACTGCATTGTTTGATTTGGTCAAGGTTGACCTCTTCAATCTGCTTCATCCCTTTTCACACCCATGTGCCTTCAATCTATCTCTCAAATGTTTGTCTATTTTGATCCTTGTTCACACTAAACTAGTTACATGCATGCATGTTGACTTAGTCAAACTTGACTTTGTCCTCATCCGTTTGCCCCTGTTCACACACAAAAGTGTAAAATATAGCTACTGTGATGATCTCCTTTCACATTATGATGGGTTTTATTCATGATTTTATTATGCATGGGCCTCCTTACCCATTTTTTCAACTCATAGGTGATAAAGGAAAATTTTAATATTCCCATTAGCTGCAAGATAATTTTGGAATATTACAGTCGTCCCCTCCCAAATGTTGCTTGTCCTCAAGCAACTGCAAGGATAGAACTGGAGAGTCTCCTTCCCTCCTCCTGTAGCATCATCATATGATGAAATCCTCCAAGTAACATGATGCCATCTCATCAATGGAACTCCATAGTGCCTCTCCCAAGCATATAAGTCATCATTTTGTGAAATGTCCCAAATGGCGCTCATCATGGAAAGTGAAGTACTCAAGGAGAAAAATATGTGATGTCTAGAGGTCCTCTCAAGGCATGGAGTTTGAAATGTGTTGGGAAACATCCTTCCCATGTGGATCCTCCATCCCTAAGAAATCATCCATACAGAATGAGTTACCTCCCAACATGGAAACTCCTCAAAATCTCTTCCCAATAGTAACCACAACAACAAGGACTCTTGTTTCCTCCTTGCATTATCAAAATGAAAATCATGGCGCAATAATACAATGAAGGAAATGTGAGATGTCTCATCAACATAGTACAAACCAGCTCCCTTATACATCATTTGGAAGTTGTCCTCCCTCCCAAAACAATGTACATACATGAAATACATCTCAAACATAAATACATGTGAACATATGAGACATATCTCAAACAAAGGTAAATACATGGACATAAGATTTGACGTATGATGTCCAAACTCTCTTCTTAATAGCCACAACAACCATGCCTCCTTCTTATATATCCTATCATTAAGACATGAGGCATGAGATAAGGAAATAGGAACCTTTGGGGAGTGTCCATACTCACCCAAAAGCAACCAACGCAACCATGCTTCTTACTGTCCTGTATCATAGATCTGCAAGGGATTTGGAAACCTTGCTCCATACTGACATCCACTCATCCCAATGTGGGTGATGGATCTCATTTTTCAAAAACTTGGTATTCTCTCATGGTAGGACACTAACCTCCTCAAATTTTGAAGAACTTTGCACCTCATGAAATGTTTGAAGTGCACCTCCAATGGGATCTCTTGATGAGACCTCCTCCCCATGCATGGCCTTCCAAAACCAATGAGGTCTTGGATCTACTACAAGTAGAAGTCTCTCTTTGAGTTGTGGCATTCTCATTGAGAGAGTGTCATCTAGAGAGGAGAAAAAGTTTCTCATCTCAAGATGTCTACCCTTTGACATCTCTTCCTCCATGGCTTTCTGAACGAAGCTGGCATCTAAATGTTCCCATGAGGAATGGGTCCTTATTTCTTCACTGCTGCTTTTGGACAACGCAATGCAACCTTGCTGCTCTAGGTTAGCAGTAAGTGATGATCCTGGATCATACAACAGCAAATTTTGACAATATCCTGAAAGATTTTCTAAAATAAGAGAAAGTGGAAATACAATCATACCTTGCTTGGCTTTGGGAACACCTTGCATGGCTGCAAGATTTATTTCTTCCACTGTGTTGGCTCCCTCAACTGTTGATGTTGAAGGTTACTCCTCCAAGGTTGTGACAAAGCTGATATAAGTCTCCTCAAGAGGTGGTGAGGGCTCCTCCATCTCTGATTTTTATTCATCAAATTTCTTGATCACACTCTAAGTGAAATCTACAAGAGTAGATACTCTTGCATGACTTAGGTGACTGAACCACCAAGTTCTTGCTTTTCCCTTCATGTGCTGCACTACAATCTCTACTGCTTCTCTCTCTCCCACTAGATGTAGTAGGAATAATGCTACAAGTCTCCTTTTCCAAGTCCTTGCTGAAGATGATCCATCAAAAGTAGACAATAGAAATCTATTGCCCTTAATTCTTCTTGTGCTGCAAGGTCTCCTTTCTTCCTCCAGTTGAATGAACTGTGGGAAGGCTAGAGTCTCCTTGAAGGCTCTAGGTTGAGTCTTGTACTCAACAAGGTATGCACTTAGAATCTAATGTTCCAAGTATCTTACATGCTTCTTTTCTTCTTCTTCATGAGAATAGGAAGTGCACGGTCCTTCCTCTTCTTGAAACCCTCTAGGAGTTTCTTGGCATCTCTTCTCCTCCATCAACTTAACCTCCTCGGAGAGGTTCTTTCTGGAAATGAAAAGTGATGAGAGTAAGCTCATCCTCTCCATAATTATGATCTTGCTCCTTATGATAGCTAGAAATAATAGGTTGAGCCAAGGATCATGCTTTGATACCACTATAATATCCCAAAACACGGAATTTCTACAACAATAAGAACATCTTAGGATGTTCCAAAGTTTGAGCTTCAGCAAATCATGAACATAGAAATGTAAATCAGCTCATAATATGTAAGAGAACATCTAACCAGTAGATGAATGATCAACAACAAGAATATGACTTATACACTCCTTCCAAAGTGGGGAAATGCAGCAATATAGGGCATAAAACAACTATCTTCAGAAAATAACTCTATATCTGTGATAAATGGGACTTAGATCCCTTCGAATATACTTCATGCAACTCACATCCAGAATTGGCGTTGAAACAAATCCATCTAGCCAACATAAAAAAATCTCCCCAAGCCAATATGACTCAAATAAGCCCAAACCCCATGAATTTGCTTAACAGAAATGACTGGCGCATGCAATAGCATTATTTTAATGAGGGTTTATGTAGAAAATAATGAGAAATAATATATCTAGAGTCTAAAATCATCCAATGGCTAAGAAAATGGATATTCCTTCCTCTTTATACAAAATAAGAGTAACCCGGCAAGGGTTTCAAGAGAGTACAATGTATAAAAGTGCAGATCTGTAGATCTAGATCTGGAAAATGTATTTGTACTATAGCTCTATATAAATATAGCAGAAATGTACAAAGAATAGAAGAATAATGAAATATGAAGCTTTCCGGGAGAAGGGTTGGCCCTTCCTCCAAGGAATAAGCTCACAAGCAAGGGTTCAAACCCTGCTACTGCAACACTAGGAAAAATAACGCAGTTCCTTCAGAGAACTACACTGTAGGAGACGGAGAATACTTTGGCCACATGCCAAGATGTCCAATATGCTTAGAAATCTCCTGTACAGATCTTGCAAAGAAAGGGAAGCTCCCTCCTCTGAAAGATAAGCTCAGAAAGGGGTGTGATGATCTCTCCACTGCAACACCCTGCAACACAACGTTTCCTGCTACAAGAATAACGTTGTAGCTAAAGGAGGATGCTTGGCCTCAAGCCTGAATGTGGAAAATTGAAGTATAATGCTCCTCCAAGAGGCCTCTCAAGGAAGGATAAGGAATCCCTAAGCAGGAATTCCTTGTGCTAAACAGCACTGCATACTCAACTCAACATTTGAAGAATGCTCAATAGTCTAAGCAGACCAAAATCAATAATCCATAATCTAACCCCAAATGGCTGCCATCCTCTTCCTTATAAAATTTGTGAGCCTCCTCACCTTGGGTCCCACCCATTAGGGTTTCCAACTCCACATGAGCAATTTCCCTCCAAAATTACGTTGTACCTTCATCAAGGCCACTCCTCCAACTACATTGTTTGATTTGGTCAAGGTTGGCCTCTTCAATCTACTTCATCCCTTTTCACACTCATGTGCCTTCAATACAGCTCTCAAATGTTTGTCTATGCTAATCCTTGTTCACACTGAACTAGGTACATGCATGCATGTTGACTTAGTCAAAATTGACTTTGTCCTCATCCATTTTCCCCTGTTCACACACACAAGTGTAAAATCCAGCTACTGTGATGATCTCCTTTCACATTATGATGGGTTTTATTCATTTTTTTATTATGCATGGGCCTCCTTACCCATTTATTCAACTCATAGGTGATAAAGGCAAAATTTAATATTCCCATTAGCTGCAAGCTAATTTTGGAATATTACATTGCGCGCATAGCTAATTCAAGTGCCCAAAATATCTATTCTTCAAGGACATCTACTTTGAATGCTTTAAGAAATTCCTTAACACTACCAAAACCATCAAAGTAGGGTAGTTCTCTTACCTCTAGGGATATGCATCAGAATCTCTTTGTGATCTTAAGACACCACAGCGCAGATACGTCATGCAACTGGTTCTGCCAATTTTCTATCTCACCATTTGAGTCTGAGAGACATGCGTTGTCTTTCTCCCAACACAACATGCCATTAGTTGTGGGGTTGATCCAATCATCATCTCAGATAGTCTGTTTGTAAATTTTATCATCATCCTGCTCCTCGTGCACTGGTTCTGTATATCGTTCACCTTCTGCTAGATCCAGAGGGACTATTACCTGCGTACCATCATTCTCAAAGACCATGCTTCTCCTCATTAGGGGAATTTTGAGGTCTAAAATGGGCCTCCTAATAAAAATGTACAACCAAAATAAACTTTATAAAAAAAATAGGATTCAAGATGATGATGTCAACCATGGGGGATAATTCACCATTTTTGGAGTAAAAAAGTACAAAGAATAAAAAATAATAAAATAATAAAACTACTTTTTCAACTTATCTCCCTCTGTTTTTACTCAAATTTTGAGTGGGAGTACTCGTTGGATGCAAAATTTAATTCCTCATCCAAGGAGTACCCATGTTGCATACTTCTGATGGACCCTGTGACAAAAAAAATGAGAAATACATTAAAAAAATGTGATTGCGATCACATTTTTCATGTTTTTTTCATTTTTCGTATAGTAGGGTCCATCGAAAGTATGCAACATGGGTATTCCTTGGATGAGGAATTAAATTTTGCATCCAACGAGTGTTTCCACTCGAAATTTGAGTAAAAAATTAGGGAGATAATTTTAAATTATGAGTTGAAAAAGTAGTTTTGTTATTTTTAATTCCTTTTTCCCGCTAAAATTTGATGATGTAATCTAATATTATTTTAGTATTTCCACTATTATTTTATAATTTCTTTAGGAGGCCCATTTTAGACCTCAAAAATCCTCTAATGTTTCAAATTGATGATACCTCCCATGTCAATAGCCCAGTCCAGACCTAAGAGTGCAAGATAAGGGTTTGCATCATCCACAATTTGGATTACCTCAAAATCTGCATAAACTTTAACTCCCGCAATGTCTACCACAACCTTCGGCAACCTTCCTAGTGGGATTATCTTCTGTTAGTTAGCCATTCGTAACTGAATAATGGACCATTCCAGCTTGGGTTCTCCCATCCTCTGCCAGGTATGTTTGGGTAGGACATTGACATCCGATCCTAAATCAAGGATGACTTTATCCATTTCATAATCTCCAATCTGCGCGGCCATACACATCTCCTAACCAGTCCTTTTCTTGTTCTTATAAAGCTTGTTCACATTTTTAACCTCTGTTTGTGGGGCAAACCTTTCTGCACAATTGTCTATTAATGCCTGGAGATTCTCCACCGCCTTCTTGTTGCACAGTAACTTCATACATGCCTAAAGAAATGGATTAACTACTTCACCTTATTTTAGATCCACCAAAGTCCTTGAGGCGGATGCTTCATTCTTAAAAAAGTCCTTCCTAGCTTCAATGAAGGTCTCTTTCTCCTTTTGCAGGTCCAGGCTCTCCCTTTTGTCAGAAGCCTTCATGATCAGTGGTTCAGGCACAATTTTTTCCTCAGCTCCTCCAGTGGAAATGCCACTGCATGTAATTACATTGATACTTATCCCATCGTCCTATGGTTCCGCCTTAACCCACAATAAATTTTGCGTGGGTTTATGTTGTTTCTCCTGTATCTTTGATATCAACATTGGACAGTGTTCAATTACATGCTCTAACTTTCTGCAATATCTGAAAGATTGGCACGTAGGGTTTGGTCAGTGTCTTTCATAATGTCCCACATCCCCACAGTTGTAGCAAATTAGTTTCCCTTGTCCTCGATCTACGCTTCTGCCTCTCCCTCCTCCCCGTCCTCTTGCAGGGGATCTTCCCTGCCCAGAAGTAGATACTAGCGACGAAGGGTCAGCCTGCACCCTATATAGGTTTCCCCTATTTACCATCAGGTCAAACATTTGATAGGTGTGCTCGTCATGACCTACCCATGAGAAGAATCTGCACCACTGTTGCTTTAGTTCTGGGACATAGGCACATAATTGTGTGCAATTGTCTGTATCATGTCTTCTTGCTACCCGACAGTCAACGAGCCACAACGTAGGGGTACTTGGTCTAGCCATGTCTCTAGGGTATAGAGGAATTCGTCCCCCAGCCTGCATATAGTCTGACAATAGAGGGAATTGATCCTTAGTGTGGCCCGAAACCCTGCAACGCATGCACCAGACATCCGTGCTAGCTTCTTTACTCCGATCCCTTCGCAAATTTTGAATTTCTAAGTGCATCGCCTCTATCTGGCTCTAGATATGCATTGCCGAAAATTGAGTATCATATCTTGGCACAACTTCTAGCTTCATGTCAATCTCCAAGGCCTCTTCCTGCAAATCAATCTTCTACTAGCCCATAGGTCCACGCAGATGTGGTAACAACATGGCGATAAACCACTCCTTATGTTTTTTGTCCTCATAGACAAATCCTACATCACTTATGACTTTCTTCAGCTGCTAGTCAGCTTCCCAGATGAACTCTGTAGGTCCTTGCTTAAAATCTTTCAACTCAACCACGCATTGATAGTAGGACTTAGGCTTTTAGAAATGATGCTTTAGGGCATCCTTAATGTCATGTATTGAAGGACTCGCATGCTGACCAATGTATCCCATGAACTAATCCAGGGCCCTTCCTTCAAAGGCTATGGATAACTGCATTCTTTTTACAACATCATTATTAATATTCGGCGCAGTCCATACCAACTCTACTACAAACCAAAATCTATCCATAACCTCATTCCCCACCCTTAAAGGTGGGTGACTTCATGTGCACAGCCATATCGTCTGCAGGAGGTGGAGGAGGGGGGTTAGGTGAATTCTTACCCTTGCGTGAGTTCGATGGTGGCGCAGCCAGGGGACTGGTCTCTGCGTGTATAGACCCAGCTATTTTTAGATCAGGGGGATCCCTTAGAGGACTGTATATGAATCTATCTCTTTCTTGATTAACCTAGTAGAATTTACCACTTCGTGTCTTGCTTCCACTCTGGTCGGAGGTCATTCACTCGGTGTGGTTGTACAGGACACCCTTTTCACACAATAGCATTTTAATCAGCAGTGATAGTGTTTTCAAGAACTTAGCCCTAAATCCCTTGAAAAACCTTCGCTCTGCTTCAGAATAGGACAAAAATTGTTTGTTACAAACTCAGTAGAAAATCCTCCCAAAACACTATCAACCTAGTGATCTACAGTCCGGGTGATCTTGTTATCAAACTTCTCCAACTATTGGATTAATTCAAGGGTCCATTGCGTGACCTGATCATCATTCCAATAGGTTTGAAATTCTACTAACCTTGCCAGCCACTCTTGTAGTTCGTGTGCGAAGGTTACGAAGAATATTTCATGCACTTCTGTAAAAATGTACTTGTTCTTCCACTCTCCGGAAAATAGCTTCTTGCTTCTATTCTCTTTTAGGGAAAAATCCTGAATCTTCATTTCAAACTAGTCCTTAAGTTAAGGCTTCAATGGCTACCAATGACCCCGTTGCTTTACCCGATCTCTCTCTCAAAATGCTCCTGGTCTCGGTAACGGAACCATTTTTTGGCTTGAGGGGTCCTGAACCAGGTTCAGATTTAAGGTTTACCAATAAACCGTTGTACTACTGGTCCTTTCAGCAATGGACTGCTTCCGTAGGTCAAGGTCTCACCCGAAGTAGTATGGGAGGGTACTGGAACTAAGTTTCAGCACCCTGAGAGAGATAAATTTAATTAAAGTGGGTCCCTTCAGATCTAATAGACCTGTGCTAGAGAATCCCTAACACAGAAACCCTTAACATTATATCGGCAGAATAACTTAAGCGAAGCTCATAAATCATCAGATAACATGTTAACAAAAGCAAGGTGACTAATCATAACCAGATATATGCATTCATTCCTTCTTACAGTATCGCATCCATGTGCGCATCAATAAATCATCAGTACTCAGCGAAAAAATATAACCTTAGAAATAACATAGAGCGTAGCAAATAACCATAAAACAGAAATAATCAAATATCAAAAAACAATCTTCTCATTCATTCATATTCAGATCCAACTTACAGACTCTATTTACCATCTCGCACACATAGTCGGCGGGGTCTGCACACATCAGGACTTAGGGTCTTTGCGCACATAGCCAATAGGAGCCCTTACACAGACAAATCTACACAAAAATTATCACAGATCCAACATTCACATCTAGACTTAATCAAAACTTAACTCTAGAATCGATCTTATTCATCTATTTATACTATTTTAGCCTGCGCTACTCTATGGTCTGCAAACTATGGTTTTTGAACCGTTGGTCTACGCTTTGACCCATTACAATTCATTAGGGGCTTTTACACATCCCAAAGACCCTGTGCCAGACTAAGCTATTAAAAAATATTACAAAAATATATTAAAATTGCATGTAGGGGACCTCGCTCCAACAATATTCCATAATTTTTTGGAAATTAAACAGAAGAATGAAGCAATTAAGGCCAACACATATGCTCAGTTTTTGAAACAAACGTCTACTTCCCAACATAGGTTATTAACAATATTTGACAATTATAAAGTAAGAATGCAGATGGAATTCTTACAAGCTCAAGTGCCATTTCCAAAGTCCCCTATAGACTACAAGAAGACCATTTTTTCATTTGATGTAAAACAAATACATCTTATAGATCAAATGTATATGCATAGAGAGTTTGGAGAAATGTTATTCTCCACCATGACCAACACTGCTATGACAACTTCAAAGATAAAAACATCAATCCTCAACGTCCAATCACAACTGAAGCTGGAGAAAACCCCTCATTGGGAAAATACAACAAAATAAAATAATTGGAGGATTTAGTGATCAAACTGGGGTATGATCCCAGTCATGTCAAAGCAGTGGAAGAGATATTGAAGATAAAAAATGAACAAATAACATCACTAAAGAAGTAGCTTAAGGTGCCATCTCGATAGGATGCACAAGAAAAATAAATATAAGAAAATGAAGAACATAAATGTACATTATTGATCAAAATGTACATATCAAGGAGATGGAGGAGAAAATAGAAAAAATACTCAAGGAAAAAGAGCAGGCTGCACAATTAGCCATAGCTCTAGTGATAGCTATACTAATTTCAGTTGTAGGGACAATTGGGGATTTGACATCAGCATCACTTGATTTGAGGAAATTCATGCAGGACCTATCTCTTTAGAGACAAGAGAATGACAAGCTAAAGGATAAATTAGATAATCTGGAAGAACACAAGTTAAAAATTGATAACTTCTATGTAGTTGAGTTGAAAAAATCTCACTAGCTTGCCTAGAAGATTAAACAACTAGAAAATCAGTCAATGATGGCTTAGACTTTGGCACATTCCAAGGAGAATGTTTGGCTGGAAATAAATCAAGCTATGACTGAAATTTTTCCATCCATTCAGATAATTTTTAGGCAAGAGAAGTTAATTTAAAGGTGCAAGACAACAATAGAACAAGCTAGAACAATGCTGGGACATAAACCAACTGATACCATGACTATGATTAAAGTTTTGAATTAAAAAATAAGAGAATAATTAGAACATATTTGGATTATAGGCAAGACAAAGACCATCCTGGAGATTAAGAAAGTTTTACAGAAGAGAAATTTGATGACCCAATTAGAAACTAAATGTCCGACTCTAGAAAATTTTGTCCAAAGATATCATATCAAGTTCAATTTGTTGAACGAGAGAGGATTGTCAGGGTTAGTAGCACCAAATTACAGGCTAGTAAGCTTGGAAAATTATTGTCAGAAGCTCTACATTATTGCAATAGATAAATCCAGATTTTCAGGTAAATCAAGGGACACATCACATGGAATTATTTCTTAGAAGCATTGGAGTTTGATTTAATTATCAAACATGAAATCAAAGATATTTTCATCAACAAGCCAACTTTTGAAAAATATTTAGAGTTCGATGAAGTATATAGAAAGCTACTTAATCTTTCTATCCCCAGTGATGAAATATTGGATCAATTTTGTAGCACCATTGAGTAAAAGGTTTTCATATCAAACATACAGACAACAAGGAAGCACATTTTGGGTCCAAGTCATCAACAATTTTACTCAAAGTTAGTGCCACCAGTCCGAACAGTTTCAACATTCCTATATTTTTTTATAAATTAATGTAATTATCTGTTAGATATTCATAAACTTTATCCTGATATTTTAGGTCAAGATATTTTGTACAAAGCTTATAAATAATTATTAATTCGAAGTAGTAAGAGTTGGTTTTTGCATCGAAGAAGACTATTGTAAAGTTGTGCCACCAAGTTCCAGTGGACATTGCAGTAATACAAAAATATCTGTCATAGGATTCTCATGTCAAATTGTTGGTGAAGTGATTCTCTCTTGTGTTTATGTGTTTATGAAGTAATTAATCATTGTTTTCTATTCTGTTTTATTCAAAATAAAATAAATACTTAGAATTTGTTTGAATACACTCTATTTCTGTATTTTCAATAATTTCAATGTTTTCAACTGAAGTTAAGTGATGAATTCTTAATTTCTCTTTACTTAATGAAAACTCCAAACTTTATTCTTTTCCATCTCATTTATCTTGCAGAATCTAATTAATCTGGCTACCTTGCCCTATCAAATATGTAAAGTCAGAAACAGATACATATTTAAGTAATTGACTACATAGCCCAATGGCAGCTTCTGGCATTAATGAACCAAACAATCTCAAAACAAACAAAAATGAACTAGATAGTTATCCTAATATATTAAATCAAAAAAAGCTAAATCATAAAGAGAGATCCCTGTCTAAAACTGGAAGGGCGAGATTCTCAATTTCCAAAGTGTTTCTGTGGTTTCCTCTATGATTTTCCTCGCAACCTAAAAAATTACAGAGTGATAACAGGGCTCAATAGCTCTAACTTGATTTTTAGAGGTTCATTATCTTCTCTTTCCATTACTCTCTTTACCGCTTCTGCTCTTGTTTCCTCATGTGATAGCCATGATGTCAAGGGCATCAATTGCATTTCACCTAGTCTAGAATTAGTATCACAATGGTTCATATCAGTCAATATGAGGTTATGCATATAAAACTTAGACATCTTGAACCTTTCCTCTATACTAGACTTCTTGGAAAATTCAATAAAATTTCTATAGTCCTGAAATGGTAGGGAACCATATTGAGCTAAGGTTGTGATTTGGAATTGTAACCATGTCTCCTTGAGATAATGTGCATGGGACTTGGAAGGTTGTTTGTATTCCATGGCCTCCATACAGATACTTTCCATAGTGGCAAGTTTGGTTTATTTTTCATGTAGCTACTCCTTCAACCTCATGTTTTCTGCTTGCAATTGTTCTTTCATGACATATTATTTGAGCCTAACATAATCCAAATATTGTCCCATTTCAATGAATTTATGTCCCATTAACCCCACATCTACCACATTCCTCGATTTAGAAATCTACATCCACCAGTGGGTGTTCCCTCTCTCTATTTCCATCTCATATAGAAGTGGGATTGTGAATTTTTTAGGAATCAATATCCCTCCTTCAATGAGTTTGTAATAATACCCTAGGCTAGGTTGTGGGCTAGGTTTTGGAAGCTCTGGGAAGTATTTCTCAAAGGCTTTTGGGGAGGCTACTACCTCTTGTAGGTGTTGTTGCAATTTTTTTCCCTCCATTTGTACATTCCCCCCATCCTATTTCATGCTTTGTCCCTCCTGTAGCATGCTCTATTTTTCCTGTAGTGTGTTTTTTTCTTCTTGTTGTAGGCCTATTGATGCCTTAGATTTCTTGAAGGAGGTTGATCTAGTGGCAGGCCTCCTCACATAGGCTATATAGGAGTATTTTGGTTTGGGCTTTTCCCAAATTCGTGAAAATTGAAGCATTTTATTTTGGACAAGCCTCTTTCTTCTTACCCCCTTGGCCAGATTCTTGTTCGGTTTGATATTGGTCCCATTTTACCTTCTTTCCCTTTCCAAAAAATGCCAAATTTTCTTCATCCTCTCCCTTGGATGAAAATCCATCTTTGGTATTTCTCCTAATCTCTTCTTATACCAAATCAAACCATAAACGTTCCCAATTTGGAAATTTCTCTCTCCCGTTCACTGAGTCCTAGTAGCTATGCCAACTTTTCGGAAGGCCTAGAAGATCTAGGATCACTAGGTCATCTTATACAAAATTCACACCAACCCCTCCAAGCTCAACCTGGACTTGCATAAACCTGGGGAGATACAACGAAATATTATAATTATTTTTCATCTTGATGTTTCAAAGTTTATGTTTGAGGGCCAATTTTCTATGGTCATTGATATTTTCGAATAGATTTGTTAATGCCTTACACATTGTGAAAGGTGTTTATTTTCCATGGATATTTGAGCCAATGTGGTCTCGCACTCCCTCCAAGATTATTCTACTCGCCTTGGCTACATCTTTCTTCCATTAAGCTAGGTTATGTGCATCAAATGCTCTTGGTTTTGGAATGTTTGTCTTGACATAATCCAATAATCCATTTTCATCAAGCATTTCCTCCATGCTATCCTTCCCGAAAATGAAATTCGAGCTTCCTTCCAAGGAATACTCTAATCTCAGTTCATTGAAGGTCATTCTCCCAATTCTAAAGAAATCATACTACACTGAAGCTGCAAATTCGAACCTCTTTAGGAACAACTTCAAAATTCTTGTTCTAATGTGAATCCTTCTCTAATACCATGAATAAATATGGTCATAGAATTGAAATTTCTCAAGAAATTTAATATAAACCAAGAGATACAATTATACTCTACTACTCTGCGGAAATTAATTCACAATTTAGAACAATATTCGCAAACATTCATCAATCAGCTACCCAAGTACACAAATTTATCTATGGGAAAGAAACTGGTAAAAACACCTTAAGTTTGCTTGCATTAACCAGATGAATATAGAATGTATTCCAATTTCTTTCTTGCTTTGATATCAACCTGAAAGTAAATAACCTTTCTCTCTACTCAATGAGAAGCTCTGGCCGAAACTTGGTCAATTTTTGCCTCTACTTGAGCCTATATTTCCTTGCGAAAATACTGATGAATTAGGCCCCTATTTTTTAGAAATTTTCCTCCAATTGATTGTGAAATTCCCAAGGTTGCATCTTTGACTACATGCAACACCTATACACTCAAGAATATTCTACAACTGATGTTACACTACCTTGGAATCTCCACCATAGATGGGGAACTTTTATTCCATGCATGCACTAGATATTTTAGGTTTATTGATCAGTTAATTGGATGATCATTGAGTTATACCATTGTCCCACTACAAAATTGGCGTCCAACTAGTTCTATCAATAGTTAGGACTAGTTTAACTGAATACAAATGGAAATAATTGAATTGGATATTTGTTGTTAAGTTATCTCCAATTAACTTCTACCATGGGACTAGAATCCACAAATAAATATTCCTTTTCCAGCTTCTCATTTGAGTCAGATGTGATAATAATTCTAAATTTTTACATGATCAACCATGATGCCCTTTATATCATGCATTCTGGATGGTTCCACATCTAGATGATAATATTTTTTTCTCTCTAACCAGAACTATGATGTGACCAAAATCATGGAAGGTGTGTGCACTTAAAAGATAGATACCTAGGTCATTATATATTCACCCTAACCTTCATGGTAGTGTTGAGGCCATATATAGTAGTTTGGTAGGTTATTTATTTTAGAAACAACCTATCCAAAATATGTTTTGGAAAGGAATGGTGAGGTTGAGTACCTCCATATCTATGTATGTAGCTTCCATTCTTACTTATATATGTATATGTATATGTATATGTATATGTATATATATATATATTACTAATAAACTTTAAGGAAAACAAAATTATGGGGGAGAACCTAGGGCACTCCTTCTCAAAGATAATTTATAGAGTGGGGCAATATGGTCATTAAAATCCTGGGATAGTAGTGAATATGCTTTAAATTATAAATATTTTGGAAAAATACATTGATTGCAAGATACATTCTAGATCCAACCCAAAGGAAATGTTAGGGAATGGGATAAAAAAAAAATTCTTAACAATATAATAGGTAGGAGGCCATAAATAATTTGAAACATTAACCAAGGAAAGGATTCTTGAACTTACCTATTGCATGGAACAATTTGTTGGATATGATCTCCATCTCATTAAATGTCTTCATAGAACCCTAGAGCACAAGGATCCAATTCTTGTAGGAATGGGTTATGTCTTCCTTTATATATTATATGCTCATTAGGACCATGGAATATTAAAATACCAACTTGAAAATATGATAAGAGTACCACCCTTAGCTAAATTCCTTGAATGATTTGTTGTTATTCCATAAATTCACTAGAATTTTAGGGGTCATTTTTTTTATATGCTTCCAACCACTCTCAAATTAATTTCTAAGTGGGAGTGGGAACATGGAAAAGGCTCCAAATTCATTAATTCCCAACTATTTCCATGCAAGGAGGGGGCGACCCCTCATCAACCAATAACATAAGGCAGCCTCTCAACATGTGTTCAAGTGCTAGATCCAAGGAAGAATGAATCAAATAATCCATGTGTCACCATCAATCAATATACCAAGTAAGACATGTCCAAAACAAATTGATTAAGAAGGGGTGCATCCTTGAATAAGAGTATTACAAGAATGAAATCTACCCACAAGGCTAGGGAATTCCACAGGAGTGTGTAATCTACACCATACCACATTGTACCATGCTTACAATTATTCAGTATGAACAAGGGAATTCACCTCATGAACATCAAATAGTGTTATACCATATATTAAATTTCCCCAAGAAGAATGTCAAATCAAGTGTAGCAAGGGGAGACTACTTGATATCTGCATCACCATGAAGTTAATTAAACAAAGATTTTGATAAAATGTTTTCCAAAATGTGCTAGGGATGTTCATATCAAGGGAGATATGTGTCATCATGTACCATCCACCTCTAACCAATGTGAAATATATATCATCAAGTGCAATTATTTCTCCATGATAATCAAGTGTACCAAGTAAGAAATTATTAAGGCATCTTACAATTGATCGTCCATGTCATCAACAATCTAAAGAACCAAGTGAAAAATGACAAACCCCAGTCCATCCATAGCATCATCAACCTAAGGAATCTATCTTTGTGATGAAAATCACAAGGGCGGGGAGAAAAATTTACCAATACAAGTAAAATGAGGGATAGCAAGGTCAAAACAAA
This sequence comes from Pinus albicaulis, assembly GCA_034641835.2. Taxonomy (NCBI): domain Eukaryota; kingdom Viridiplantae; phylum Streptophyta; class Pinopsida; order Pinales; family Pinaceae; genus Pinus; species Pinus albicaulis. The sequence continues at coordinate 936,313,978 of CM076579.1, read as the reverse complement.
AGTAAAAGGAAAAATCTTTAATGCAACCTAAGTTTTTTACTAGACGTTGAGCTTTTCATATTCATGACTAGATTCAATATATTTTGTTTTTAACAGAGTCTACATGTTTTTCTTTTTGGCTCTTTTTTCAAGCATATTTTCTAATGAATTTTGCTTGAAATGCAACGATAAATTTTTTAAATGATATATTTGAGTTGTTAAATTTATAAAATTTGAATGCCCCAAAAAAAATTCAAAACACTAAATGTATTTTTACATTTGAAATTTTAATTTTAAAATTAATAAATTGTAATCTAAAAAAAACAAAATCATATCACCAATTTCTAACCAAAACCAAAACATTTAAACTTCACCTTTATTTTTAAACACATTTTAATTATAACTTGAGTGGGACTAAAGGTTAAGAGCATGTGTTTCCACCTAAGAGGTCACAGGTTCAAAACCAGAGGTGGTAGAGTGTGTATGACTTCATAGAATTAGCAGTCAAATTGCTACACGGAGGTGGGTCCCTTGTCCCACAAACAAGAGGTTGGGTCCCTTATCCCACAAGACAAGGGTCTCATACACCAATTTGGTGTGTGTTGTGACCTTAAAATTGGATAATAATATAATAATACACTACACAATGCAACTAAAAACAAACTTCATAAAAATATAATTTCTTCATTTCCATAACTTAATGGGACGAGCCAACTTACACATATGGGATTAGTATTTTGTATTTATTAATACCAGCCTGGATCCATATTAACTCTGTATCTATCAA